>JAQMRL010000001.1:437171638-437751638 GCA_035578175.1 Catonia carolina | reverse complement strand
CTGGGCTTAGTGAATTATGGGTAGTTGAATGCAAATTGGAGGTAAGCGTAACTTTTATAATATTTTAATGTAAAATTTAACTTATTTTGTAACGTAGCATTACCCTATTTAACCACTTCATTTTGTCATCTAATTAATATGAAATCTCAATTAAAAGATTATTTTAACCCTTTCTAATTTAGTGTGACATAGAAGTCACACTGGATTGAAATAACCAACATCAAAATTTTAGTTGTTAGCATCTACTTTAGATTAAAGAACGCTGGTGTGAAGTGTAATAATTTTCTGTACCCTAGCCAGGAGTCGAACTTGAGACTTACGCTTTGCAGTGTAGCAGTGGCGGATCCAGGATAGGCCAAAGGGGGGGGGCTAGGCGTTTGGGTGGGTGAAAGCACCGGGGGGTCTGGTGGGTATGGAACACCCCCCACCAAGGCGGGGGGTCCGGGGAATTGTCAAAATTTAAGTGTAAAATGACACATTTTTAGGCCGTTTTTAACTCTTTATTGACCAGAGTTTAGAGGCAAAAAACTATGGTTTGACTCAAGAATATTGACTAAAAATAAAAGGATTTTGAAGCCATTAGAATGACCTTGGTCGGGCGTGCGGATTCCTCTCATGTTCGGCAACCGAACAAAACAAATTACCCATTTTATCTAGTGTAAATTGGATACACAAGGGGGGGGCTATAGCCCCCCCTAGCCCCTCTTTGGATCCGCCACTGCAGTGTAGCATACTGACCATTGCGCTACGGAGGCGATTTCTTAGCTATATTTTGTTTAGGGAACCTGAACTGATTGTACTTATTCATATTGTTGGGAACTTTGATAAGTACTATCAAGTCCCAATGAGACGTACGTGTCACACTTTTTTGTCAGGCCATCAAAAGGGCTACAGGTCTGAAAGCGATTTTATTACACTAAAATGTCAGTAAAATTTATGAAACGATGTACAGATTTATTTTGTGTATAGTTAAAAAATTTGGGATTGAAAGGGTTAAGAAGTAACTAAGAAACATTTTAAAGGTATAGTCACTTGAGTCATGAGTTTGCTCTTGTTTGCAACGAGGGGTAAAGGGGGAAAAGCATCAGTGCGCATGCGTGACTGCTTTAATTTCAGTACGACAAACATAACTTATATTATACCCAGAGCAAAGGCCTATACAGTATATCGCGGAACCTTTTATAGGTTAACTGTATGAATATAACTGTTTGTTACTGTAAACATAAATGTCGGTTTCTCGAAAACGTGGTCGAACTATTCACAGTGCTAAAATGTTGTAAAGTTGAAGCTAAACAAAAATGCCTACCCGTGACTCTTAACAAAAGACGTGAGCGAGCGGCTAACTACTGTGATGTTTTTCTTACCACAATTCGAAAAATCAAAAAGGAAATTAAGGACGTGAAGAAGCTATTCTTTAACAGTTTTGTTGACACTTGATAAAAAAAGAAACGGTTAGGTAGATACTAGAGAGACTGATAATGAAAACGCCGATGACAGCAATAGTAGAGAAGGTGATTCATTCGTAATTACAGTAACTTAAATCAAACATTTCTAGTCATGTAATTAAGCTATAGGCGATATTACAGGTCATAATTATTTCTTATAAGGTTTATGAAGAAAGCATTTTCTCTGAATAAACCACAGCTTTCAAAATGTATCTATAATAGATTTCGTCTTATCTACAACGCTTTACGCAGTAGATTACTCTGGAAGCAGTTGGTCAAATGCGTTGAGCGTAATACATGAGCGTGGAACGTGTTGCGCTCTGTCGGAAAACAGTCTTACTTATTTCAATAGAAAGCAGTGGTCGACGTATGGGGATGAGCGTATTGCGTCGTACACGGCGCAGAAAACGCGTTGCCAGGAAACCGGGCTTAAAGATAAAATGATTTGGTTTGTTCATTAGCAATAGTCGATGGACCTGGTTTATGATATAATATGATGATTGGGGTATTTGCACTAAAACAAATTGCCAGATTAAATGATAAAAAATTACTAATGGCAGCTTATCACGGCTTCATTCTGTCTCATATCCATTATGGTATCTTAGTATGGGGTAATTCTAGCATGGGTAATATGAATAGGGTTTTTAAAATTCAAAAGAAAGCAATTTTTTTGTATCCAGGAAACTCCAAAGGGAGTATAGGACATGTTAAGTCAGGTGTATGGTGGGAGCTAACCAGCTAACCTCATGCAAGCCACTATTTAAGGAGCTTAAATTACTTACAGTTCCCTCTCTTTATATTTTTAAGGTGATTATGTATGTTAGGCAACATAATTTTATGCAGAATTTCAAAGTTCACAATCATAACACGAAAAACAGAAATGATTATTATGTGTCTAATCACTCCACAAAATTGTTTGAACAAAAACCTACTTATGCAGGGAGAAAATTTATAAATAAATTACCCCAATTTTTAAAATGTTGTGATATTTTGCATTCCTTTAAAAAAAAATCTGAAAAATTACTTGATCGGTGAAACTTTTTATAGTGTACAAGAATTTCTTTCTTGATAGTAGTAATATATTGTGTGATTCTTATATGTATTTCAGGTGTTATAACTGACATGTCCTATACTCCTCCTGGAGTCTCCAGGATGCAAAAAAAATACGCCTAATCAACAGTAATAGCACAAATCAAATTTTCGTCATTTGTTTTACAATTCTGTATTTCCCTAAACTTTCAGCTGCTTTAATATTTTAGTTTATGAACTTTAAGTCACATCAACTGCTTTGGTTATTAGACTAATCTCTGCTACTGTAGGAATCTTCTTCATGCAGCACGTTCTTTGTCTGAACGTTGGTCACCATACAGCAATTTGCACTTTATTGGGAGCCAGTCTAAAAAACACACTCTTATCTACACCACACCAGTCCCATAGGTTTTTTAGTTACGCCCTTTCCTTCGATCTGAACTACATTCACCTTTTTTTACTTTCTCTTGACTATATGAATAAATAAAGGCTGGATCGCATTAGAAACGAAGTGATAAGAGAAGAATGCAATGTACAGCCACTTGTAGATGTTATCAAGCAATATAGAAAAAGATGGACAGATCACCTGCTCCGTATGCCACACAACCGTTTGCCACTTCAAGCCTGGATGTCCAAACCAGATGGTAGAAGGGATGTGGGTCGGCCGAGGAAGAGGTGGAAACCGGAACAGGCTCAATAGCCTAAACCATGACGGATGATGATGATGATGATGATGATATGAATAAATAGGAAGGAAAGTATTGTTTTCATGTCGATTTTAAGAAATCGAGTTTTCACCGGATCTACACGTTTTCAGACCCCCTGAACCCAAAAAACATGTTTTTAGTGATTGGTCTGTCTCTCTCTCTCTCTCTGTGTGTGTGCGCATGCGTGTGTGTGAACAGAATATCTCAAGAACGGAACATCGTTAGAAGTTGAAACTTGAAACTTAAGTTACATACCACTACCGGACCCAACACGAACATTTTCATCAAAATCGGTCAACCAGAAGTAGTAGTTTATTCGTGTAATTTTTTACTTTTTTGCAATTTTCTCAAAAACTGGTTCTATGATTTTTTTAAAAATCGCCTGGTTTACTAAATTTTCTATGCGATAGTAGGCCTAACATACTGGTCGAAGTTGAAAACTGGTGTTCTGACGACGTGGCACCTAGATAAGGGAGAAAAGGCAACAGTTATTTGTCGGTTAAGTGGACGCCTCATCTGAATCAATCAAGAATCAAAGAATCTGAAATATCGATCAAACTTAAAATGAGAAATATCGCTGCTCCTATCGAGTGAAGAGAATATAACTACCCTAAAGTGATGAGTATTATGTAGGCCTATGTACCTCACCAAAGATCTGTAATTCTGAAAGTTGGCATTAGTATTCTTAAAATTATAACCAGAAAAAGTAGAGTATGTAAAAAACTGGAGAATCTAATAAACAAGTTTGTTTGATGCACCTTTTTGAGGCCGGAAATTAGCCTGTGCTAGTTTAAAAATCTTCTTTTTCTTACTATCAAGGATTAGGCATAAGCCTGTTTCGAATTCACAAACTATCCTGTATGTCTACACAAACACAAGACACTCCAGTCCGTACATATCGACTAGTGCCATCTTCTTTGAGGTCTTCCCACCTCCCTTCTTCCAACTGGAACATATTCCATCACTTTTAGAGGTATTCTCTCCTCTGGTATCCATTCCAAATGATGCCTCCGTTGGCGTTGTTGGTAACGTGCTCGCCTCTCATCACGCGGTCTTGGGTTCGAATCCCACTCGGGCATGGCATTTTTTCATACGTTACAAAAAATTCATTTCATCCTTCACCGTCTGCATTAGCAGCAATTTGCAAAACAGTCGGACGTTAAACCAAAAAAAAAAAAAAAAAAAGATGCCTCCATTGATTCCGGTACTCCTCCACTTTTTCATTCAAGCTAAATACACCCAACTCGGATCTAATTTCTTCGTTATGTATAAGATCCAGCCTCGAGCAGCCCTTCACCCTTCTTAAAAACCTCATTTCAGCTGATTGGATCCTACTTTCTTGGCGTTTAGTGATAACCGATGACTCAATTGCATAAAGAAGGACTGGGGCTGCCATTGCCTTGTAGAACTTCAGTACTGTCTCTGTTCTAGCTCTGTTACCCAGTGTCCTCTTAATGGTACCACAAATAGCTTGAAATTTATTTATTTTATTTTCGACATCCAAGTCCCTATCAAAGCACACATCGCAGCCCAGTTTAAAGATATAAACAGCAAAACAAAAATTGCTTGATTTTTGCAATAAAAATGTGCAATTAAATACATTAATTGTTTTTCAAGAAAGATTGATGTGTTAGTAAAAAGAGTAAATTTGTGTCTTAATAAAGTCATAAATCTATTCAAAATTAATTTGTTATGAAGTTTCTAGATCAAGAAATTAGATACTGTACATTATTATTCAGAAAACTTGACAGTAAAAAGTTGGTCTGCTGTGTTATTGTTTTTTTTTTTGGACTCTGAATTTATTTTTAACTGTTAACATGTTATTGTATACAGTAGGCTTATTCAACTGCAACAAAATGTTGAGGTCATTAAATGTCATAAACATTGTGTTACAAGTTCACTGGTTTATTTACACAATGAAAAGTATAACAATGTAAATCACAAAGTAAATATATACACGATGAAATGTATATAACAAATCCAAACTATCATTGTATCATTGTATGACAAAAATATTGACTGAAAACTTTTCTTTCATTTTATGGTAGGCCTAGTATGTAATTATTATATAAAATTTTTGTATTCAAGAGCTAATTCTGTCTTTATCATAGATACTTTCTCTCTTATAAGCATCATCTCTTATGTTGGATTTAGGGGGGAGCTCAGGGTCATGACCCCTCCAGATTTCAAAAAAATTGATTTTAATGGTTTTTGTATCTTTATTACAAAATGCATATTTCAGCTTAACACAATTTTATTGTATTTATAAAACAATTTTTTTTTTTTTTGGTTTAACGTCTGACTGTTCTGCAATTACTGCTAATGCAGACTGTGAAGGATAAAATGATTTTTTTGTAACGTATGAAAATATGCCGTACCTGAATGGGATTCGAACCCAAGACCGCATGATGAAGGGCAAGCACGTTACCAACTACACCAATGCGGCCGGCTTTCTAAAACTAAACACAGATTTGTTTTTGTGTAAAGATGTACGTAATCGTACTATCTCAACAGGTTATTTTACACAAATAAACTAATGTGTAGTATGGGATTCTTTTCTTGATTTACCCTCTATCGTAATGAAGCAAATTCGGTCACGAGTTTATTTATTTAATTTTATTTTCTTACATTATACTGATTAAGCAAAATAACCATATTTACGTATAATAACATATTTTAATAACTTATTTAGTAAGTCCCTAACATAACAAAGAGTTTTTTTTTTAAAATTGTACAGCCCTTTTAAGAGCGCACTAGTTATGTAATTAAATTCATTTTCCCTTAAGCTGTTTTGGGAGCTGTCGCCTCCTTTCGTGGTACTCCCTCATCCTCCTACTCACCATCTGTCTCTCCTCCTCTGTCCACATTCTAGTCTTGGACTCAGCAGAATGGAAATTCCCGAAAGTCTTGTGCCTAAAGAGTTTTATATAAGTAAGAATTTATATTACTGTAAAATTTTACTAATAAAATAATTTTCATATTTTCTCTGTTGTATGAGGCATTAAAATTTAAAATTCATTTAAATTTCAAATTGGCAATAGTAAGTAATCTATGGTAGGTGAGGATACCATGGACCGATAGGGTTACCAACCAAGAGGTACTAAAGAGGATGAATACAGCACCAGAACTGGTCAACCTCATCAAATGTCGAAAGCTGGAATATTTAGGTCACATAATGCGCAATCAAGGCAGGTATGAACTATTGCAGAGCATATTACAAGGGAAAATAGAAGGCAGGAGAGCCCCAGGACGAAGAAGAATTTCCTGGTTGGCTAACCTTAGAGCCTGGTTCGGAAAGACCTCCACCCAATTGTTCAGGAGCGCAACCAACAAAGTAATAATAGCCAGAATGATCGCCAACGTTCGGAACGGACAGGCACCCTAAGAAGAAGAAGTAATCTATTCCCCATTGTTGAATTTCTTAAACATGTAAAATTGTTCCATTTTGTCTGTTGTAACCACAGAGTATAGAAGTAATAGAGCGGCCTAGTGGAGGAGCGAAGTGTGTCTACTTACCCCCACTCTTTGGTTACCCATATCGCCTGCCACTTCAATCATTTCCCTTCCCGCGAAGCAGTAAACTAACCTATAATCTGTGCGTTTCTTTTAATTTTTTCAGTTATTGTTTAATATTATATAGTGCGTTTTGTTTATTCACTTTAGTTATTGAGCGTAGATTATTGTGTGTGGACAAAAGCTTATCCAGCTTTAAAATGGGTATGTGAGTGGCGTACGGACGCAATAACCGAAAAAAGAAAACAGAAGCTGTAGAGGGAATTAAAATTTCTTTCCACCGTTTTCCTAACAATCCAGAACTCAAAGAAAAATGGATTTAAGCAATCAGGAGAGACAACTGGAAACCATCTAATCACAGTCGTATTTGTCGTGACCATTTCAAAGAAGATGATTATGATAACTCTTCTCCTTTTCGAAGATATTTAAAAGAAGATGCAGTTCCATCGATATTTGTAGCATTTCCACCACATTTACAGCCGTCAACATCAACTTCAAATGTAAGGAGAGTTTTAAAGTGTGCTCTCTCACCAATTTCGCTTCCAATATCGGAAAAAATACAAAAAACTAATTTCGAAATAACTACCGAAAAACTTAAGAAAACCTAACGGAAACTAACTGAAACAAAAAAAAAATTAAGAAATATGACATTAAAACAAAAGAGACAAAAGTTAAAAGTGGCTAATTTAAAAGATATCGTGAATTAAAAAAAATCTCATTCAGTCGGAGCACGGTGATCTATTGAGCAATATTTCAAAAACATCGTTCTGTCTTGTACAGAGAGAATCAAAAAAGCACACCAACCCAAAACTGTACGATGACCGCCTTCGTAATTTCGCCACGACTTTGTATTTTTTGTCTCCTAAAGCGTACAACTTTGACAGACTTTTCAGACTTGCCTTCCTCATGTCCGAACAATAGCTAAGTGGTATTCTTCAATTAATGCCGAACCAGGGTTTACCTCAGAAGTTTTCCGAATAGCCTACTAAAAGAAAAGTGTCAAAATGAACATGGTTTGGTGTGCAGTTTAATGTTCGACGCAATGGCCATTCGGCAGCATGTAGATTGGGATGGAAAAAAATTGTATGGCTACATGGATCTGGAACGCGGAAATACTGACGACGGAGCTCCAATAGCCAATGAAGTGTTTGTCATTCATCTCGTATGTGTCAATAAGTTATGGAAAATACCTATGGGGTACTTTTTTATTAAAGGAATCACCGCCGGTGAACAAATTTATTCTCTGACCTTTCAATGCTTGCAACTTCTATCTAACGTAAACATCAAAGTTGCCTAAATCACTTGCGATGGCACATTAGCTAACTTTTCGTCTTTCTTAAGATTTGGTAGTAATTTAAAAGACTCAAACCAAAAACAAAAATTTAGAAAAGAAAATTACCTAAAACAAAAAATAAAGTAACCTAAAACAAAAAATAAAGTGAAACAGAACAAACATTGAAAATCTATTAATTACCACTGAATTGTTATTTTTTTCATTTATTTTCTTAATGTATTAATTATAATAATAGTCGACAGCCAATTTTGGTTTTTGATTTTTACTTATTACAGCAACGAATCAATCAATATACATTCATTTAGTACTTTTTAATAAACATAAATACCAGTGATTTCATATTTTGTATAATTTTGTTCATCTGGCTTTCTATATTATTTAACTTATTCTCTCAGTTACACTGAAAACTAACAGAAGCAAAACCAAAGAAATCCGAGATAAGGCAGAACAACTAAACGAAACAGAAACACCAGTGTGCTGGCAGGTGGCTGGGCTAGGCGAGGTAGGTAACCAAGGAGTTGGGGGGTCTGCGCACACAACCGCCAGTCCGCCGCTTATGGAAAGGCTTCTCTAGTTATTCTATACTCAGTGGTTGTAACAGTATGAAAATTTTAGGCTCAGAAATGCGTAAAAAAAGTTTTGAAGATGTATACTTTAAATGTTTTTTCCTGGGGAGGAACCCCTGGACCCTCCAAACCCACTGGTAGTGACCCTCCCCAAACCATATTATGCTAAACCCATCATTGATATGAAATGATAATAAATTTTTCTGGACAGAGAATTTAACAAAGTGACATCTTCAGCAGTTTAATCATAAAATTTAACTGAATATCCGAAAGACTGATGTAACTCCTCAAATATACAAAAGAAAAGTAACCAACTGGCTGATTAATTTAGGGAGGGGGCAAAAAAAAATTTTTTTTTTGTTAACATTGTCATCAAAAGTCTGCTTCATCCTTTGCCATTACATGATTTTTAATTTTAATTTTATTTTTTAATTTATTTTTTATACTATTATCCTGATTTTTTTGTATATTTACGTTTGGAAAATTTGTTGTATGTTTTGTTTTTTGTAAATTTTTGTTTCCTTTTTCTTTGTAAATTTAGTGTAGATATAAAAAGCTATTATTATAATAGAATAAATAAATTAAACCAACTCATACCCGCGCACAGGCTAGACCTATGTGGGTATTAGGAAATAAGATAGGATAAGATTCATTGTACTTGTTTTTAGCAATAATAAATAAATAAATAAAATAAAGTCCTTAATAGGTTTACTAAGCTGAATATTTCCAGGGCATGGATGAAATTTCAACTTGTACTAATTTAAAGAAATTATATTTATATTCAAATAATATAAAAACAATACCGGAATTACAAGGGCTTAAAAATTTGGAAGTTTTGTGGTTATCAAGCAATCAAATTCAAACACTAAAGGTAACATAAATCAGTATGTAAGTATACTTGACACTTTTACAATATTTTGTTTATTTTAAATATTCTAAAATGTTTTGTAAAAGAACAAATTATTCTGTGAAATAGAAAACTTTCTGCCCATAACAGACAGGTGGAGTTCTTTGTACATAACAACATATTTCGTAGTTTTACTTAACCGCTTCACATTTCTGTTAACAAATCATGGAAAATATAGTCGAATTTAGCTACTGTACTTTCCTTACTTTGAAGACATTTACTGGCAATTTTATCGGGTGTTTCGATAATCCGGATAATTTGATAATCCGGATGGCGTCCGGTCCCAATTAATCCGGATTATTGACACTCTACTGTACTAAAAATCAAAGCAGCTTAAAAAGATTAGTGAAATTCATTGTATAAATTTATTATATGATATAGAATATAAAGGGTTGATGCAGTATATGACAGAATTATTAGCATATGGCTACAAATATAATGGAAAATATGTAATTTAATGTAGGTAAATGTACCACTAATAATTAACAACTATTAATTTTTTGAACTTTTTTAAAATTAAAAAAATTTTTTTTTTGAACTGCCCATAACAGACAGGTAGAGTGTCAAATAATTTACACTCAATCTGTTAGTTGGAGGGCTAAAATAAAAAGTTCTGTTTCTTATCACATGGTCAGCCAATTAAGTGACTGAATCATTTAAGAACAGAAGAGGTAGAGGTGTAAAAGACACTAATCAGAGTTATCTCCTCTGAAAGTAATGAATTTCATTATACAGCCAGACCCTGTGGTGAATGAAGTTAAGGTGTCATTTGCAGAGTGGAAAATATGTGCTTTTCAGAGGGCCCGGCATACTGATAAGCATACTTTTCTATTCAGTGAGGAAGGCAATGGTAAACCACCTCACTTCTTGTTTTACTTAGTAAAGCCTCTAGAGGTTCAAACCAGCCTTTCGGCTGATAACCTAAACAACAACAGGAAACTTTATAAAATAACTGTTTAATATTGTAACAAAGTATTTTGGAAGGAACTATTTTAAGTTAATAACCTTCGCTTGCTGGTATTGCATTAAAATTTAATTTATTCTGGTCTAGTCTTTACAAAATTTATGAAACATAACACGATATGATGATGATATACAAGGTGTGGCTATTAAATAACGAGACTGACATTGTAAAAAATTTAATTTTAATTTTATACATAATCACTTATTGTCACCTTCAATATACATTCCTTCTCTATCCCTACATCACTCTATGCGAATTTTCCATTGTTGGAAACAGTGTTGGAAGTCATCTTCTGTCAGCTCCTTCAGGACACGTGCCGCTTTCTCCTTTACAGCTTCCACAGACTCAAATCTTGTCCCTTTTAATGCAGATTTCATCTCAGGGAACAGGTAGAAGTCACATGGTGCAAGATCTGGTGAATAAGGTGGATGTTAACACTGAGATGCTGTACTTTGCTAGGAACCTCTTGACAGATAATGCAGAATGAGCTGGCACATTGTCTTGGTGGAGAACCCATGATTTGTCCTTACACATTTTGGGGCATTTTTTCCTGACTCTTTGATGTAGTTTAGAAAGTACCTCAAGGTAGTAATATTGATTAATTGTTTGACCTTCAGGATCCCAGTGAAGGTACACAATCCCGTGGATATAAAAAAAAAAATTATCATTGCTTTAAATTTTGACTTGCTCATTCGAGCATTTTTGGCTCTTGGTGAAGTTCGGCTCTTCCAGTGCATGGATTGGCGCTTCATTTTCGGATCATTAGTAAAAAACCACGTTTCATCACATGTTATTATCTTCTACCTGTTCCCTAACATGAAATCTGCATTAAAAGGGACAAGATTTGAGTCTGTGGAAGCTGTAAAAGAGAAAGCGGCAGGTGTCTTGAAGGAGCTGATAGAAGATGACTTCCAGCACTGTTTCCAACAATGGAAAATTCGCATAGAGTGTTGTAGGAATAGAGAATAAGTGTATATTGAAGGTGACTATAAGTGATTATGTATAGAATAAAAATACAATTTTTTACATCGTCAGTCTCGTTATTTAATAGCCACACCTTTTTTTTTTATTGAGTGATGATGCCTACATAAGCCTTGGGCTTGTGCGTAGGTAATGATATGTGGTGATTTACAGATGAAAAAATGCCAGATCTGACCGGGAATCGAACCCGGGACCCCGTCATAGTAGCCAGTTGTGCTGACCACTACACCACAGGCTGGCCTTAGTGAATTTCATTCACAATCAATTTCAAATTGTGAATTTTATTCACAATGAGTTGATTCACAAATAACTAAAAAAAGAAATAACTTATTTACTATAGTTCTCATTCAGCTATTGTCATTTAAATTACTCAATGTTTTTAGGATAAAATTAAAATTATGTCTGTGTTGTTTAAGTAATCTGCCGAAAGGCTGGTTGAACATCTAGAGGCTTTACTAAGTAAAATAAGGAGTGAGGTAGTTTACCATTGCCCTCCTCTCTGAGTGAAAAAGTATGCTTATCAGCATGCCAGGCCCTCTGAAAAGCATTCACTTTCCACCCTTCAAATGACACGTTCAGTTTATTCACCACAGAGTCTGGTTGTATAATGAAATTCATTACTCTCAGAGGAGGTAACTTTGATTAGTGTCTTTTACCTCTCTATCTCTTCATTCTTAAATGCTTCGGTCATATAATTGACTGAAAATGTGATAAGAAACAACTTTTTTTAGCCTTGGTACTAGCAGATCAAGTGCAAACAATTTAACCCTTTATAGGGCAGTACTACTTTATAGGGGAAAAATATAAATGTTGTAAAATGTAAAATTTTGTTTTATAGGGACTTGAATAATGTATATCTAGTGCCAGAACAGTAAGATATTTCTTTTTTTTTATGTTAACCCCTGGTACGTATACTTTACCAAGGAATGTTTATTGAAATGGTAATCACATAATGTTTAGTGGTAAGAATGCTTATTAAAACAACTTATAATCTTATATAACAGAAAAATGTGTAGAATAACTTATCTCAACTTTATATTAGCATGAATGCTTGCTTTCCGGTAAAAAAACTTGAATTTTCTAACCACTGTACAAAAGTAACAACAAAACAACACGGTTGCATACGCTGAAATGAATCCTTACCATATTCGTGTAACTTATGAAGTAAATGGTTGGTGCGCACTAATTTCAAAATATGGATAGTCTACTTACCAGAGAACATCTATAAAACTATAAAATTCAAATAGGATCCAACTGCATAGCATATTCTTTAAAAAAATCAACCTTATTGCCAGTGGTAAGTATACTTACCAGAGACCTATAAAGGGTTAACACTCCACCTTTTTTTTCCATCCTGGAGAGTCAAGATTAAACGTAGCGTCATTAAAATCATTAATGACGCTAAACTAAGCTTTGTAGAAGAAAATACTTGAAATAAAAGTTGTAGACGTCTTTGCTATCACTTAAGTTACATAAGTTTTTATCGTAAAGTGCATACTAAGGCCCCAATATTTTAAAAATCTGGGATTTTTTACCGATTTTGATAAAGAAAATACAGAAAATCACTAATTGTCGTTTTGATTATATTGTAAAATGTAGTAAATGAGATTTTTAAAAAATGTAGGAGCCGTTTTTGAGATAATCGCAAAAAGTGAAAACCGCACGAATAAACTACTACTTTTGGTTGACTGATTTTGATGGAAATGTTTTTGTTGGGTCCTATTAGGATACCTAATATAAGTTTCAAGTTTCAACTTCCTACGCTGTTCCGTTCTTGAGATATTTTGTTTACACACAAACCACAATCGCTAAAAACATGTTTTCTGGGTTCAGGGGGTCTGAAACCGTGTATATCCGGTGAAAAATCGACATGAAAAGTACATTGTCCTTCCCGATATATTTATATAAGGTAAGAGAAAGTAGAATTTTGTAGATCATGGACTGGAATAAGAGCACGCGGACGAACAGTGATGCGATGGCGAGATGACATCAAGAGAAGAGGCCGGCCCGTGGTGTAGTGGTCAGCGCAATTGGCTACTATGCCGGGGTCCCGGGTTCGATTCTCGGTCAGGTCTGGCATTTTTTCATCTGTAAATCACCACATCTCATTACCTACTCACAAGCCCAAGGCTTATGTAGGCATCATCACTCAATAAAAAAAAATTAAGCTCATTGCTCATTGAGAACTAAGCTAATTGGTTTTGAACTGAACAAAACAAGCAAAGAATATGGAAACGTGGAGAAATTTAGAGGAGGCTTAGGCCTTATGTTCTAAAAACTGTACTTTTGATGTATTGCTTCTTGAGAACTAAGCTAATTGGATTGAACTGGACAAAACAAGCAAAGAATGTGGAAACTTTTGTTTTCATCCTGGAGACTCCAAAGGGAGTATAGGACATGTCAAGATAAAACTGATAAACTGAAAGTTTATCACCAATGATAAATTTATCACTTACCACCAAAAATTGTTTTTGCTACTGCTTACTTCAGTAGGCTTGTCATGAATCCCATTGAATTAAATATCACACACAATAAATAATAAAAATAAATCAAACACAATGATAAATTCATCACTTACCAATAATTTCCTCCTGCCACTGCTTAACTCAGCAGGCTTGTCATGAACCCCTTTGTATCAAATTTTACACAATATTTGTTTAATTAAAGTTAAATACCAAAACAACTATTTAGAAAGGAATTCGTGCACACTGTAAAATGTTTCATCAATCAAAATATTGTTTTAGCTTTTTTTTTAAAATGTCTTAAATTGTCACAACTTTTTAAACCTTGAGGCAATTTATTGATGTATTTTCTACCTGCATAAGTTGGTTTTTGTTCAAACAATTTAGTGTTGTGATTAGCAACATAATAATCGATTCTGTTTCTTGTGTAGTGGTTGTGAACATCTAAATTCTGTAAAAAACCTGCCTGTAATGGGCATTTTGAATAATTATATCTATATTCATGTACATTAGGCTTATTAATTTCACATTCGAAACTGTTACATTGATTTGAATCAAATTTAAAAATTTTAATTTTCTTGGGTTCTGTATGAAGATTGTTTAAAATAGATACGTACAGAATTGGTTTAGGGTTTACAAAAATTAGATTAACACGTTCTTTAGTAGAATAATTATACTGGTAACAGTGGTGGATCTAAAATTTTTGGGTTGAAAAATTGGTTTTCAACCACTCTTCCACTCTCGACTGATCACGTTCAGATAATTGAAGGGGTTGGGAGAAGACAGTGCTAACCCACATCAACATAATTTTACGCAATGTCATTTTAAAAGTTTACTAAAAATCTACAAATCATGTTTCGGAATTTTTGGTTAAACATTAAATTTGTGTTTTCTGTTAATATGGGTTCTTAAGATCGTAAATATAGCATCCTGTTTAAATAGTGCTGTACATTTTATTTTTACTTTCTCTTGCCTATATGAATATATAGGAAGGAAAGTATTGTTTTCATGTCGATTTTTCGAAATCCAGTTTTCACCGGATCTATACGTTTTCAGACCCCCTGAACCCAAAAAACATGTTTTTAGCGATTGGTCTGTGTGTGTGTGAACAGAATATCTCAAGAACGGAACATCGTACGAACTTGAAACTTGAAACTTACGTTACATACCACTACCGGACCCGACACGAACATTTTCATCAAAATCGGTCAACCGGAAGTAGTAGTTTATTCGTATAATTTTTCACTTTTTTGCAATTTTCTCAAAAACTGGTTCTACGATTTTTTTAAAAATCACCTGGTTTACTACATTTTTTATGCTCTACAAGATAGGGTAGGCGCCATGTTTGCTGAAATTCTGCGTGAGGCTGTTTTTACGTAAAAACATTTTCTTTTTAAGATTGCGGCTTTAATATGCATTTTAGCACAAAACGTTATATAATAAAAATTGTAGAAAATGTAAAATTCTACAACCTTTGTTTCAAACATTTTTTTGTATAAGTTAACGCTTAGTTTAGCGGTAATTAGCGATTTTCTGTTTTTTTCTCACGAAAACGTGTGAAAAATCTATTTTTTAAAGATTTCGGCTTTAGTACGCATTTTACGACAAAAGTGTATGTAATAAAATTTATAGAAAATTAAGAGATCTACAACTTTTATTTAGAGAATTTTTCTCTACAGAGTCTAGTTTGGCGTCAAAGTGTGATTTTCCGTTTTTTTAAGCCAAACTGAGTTAGATTTTCATTTTGTGTCTTTCACTCATGATTAAAATAAGGTTATGTTTTTGAGGTTAGTTTTTTGTTTATTTCTTATATTTTATTACTAATGTTAGGTTTATTTTTAATTATTTGCATTGGCAAGAGAAAGTTGTGTGAGTGTTTCACACCAGATTTTTACAGAATATTTAAGAGAAATCATGCTAGAAATTTTGTGGGTTAGCACTTTCTTCCGCCGACCCCTTCAATTTAGGAGAATGCAATTAAAGGTGAAGCCAATTGGTGTGAGCACTGGACTGCGTATGCACATACTTGACTTCGACCCTGCATACCCCTCTGACCAGTGACGTAGCCAAGGGGGCGGTTTTGAGGGTCCGGACCCCCTTCTGGTTTTTTTTTAGTACGAAGCTTGATTTTGTTTGTAACTAGTAACATTAACTTTAAACAATATTGAATATATGAAGGGGGCTTATGACAGAGTGGAACAACTACAAAATGTTCACTTTTGAGTTAATGCCATGACAAAAATGTAAAGTAGTTGATTTTCATCGAGTCCAAGTCCTGGAAGAAGTGAGCTTGCGCTCGGGATGACGACATCGTAGTTAGGGTACCTTGTTGTTCAGAGAATTGGATAGAAGGAACTTTTTTGGGATTGTTCTTTATTTGGAATTACAGATGAATAATTGGGGGAAAGATTAGCTCAGAATCGGGATAACAGTAAGAACATTGTGTTGGGAAGGAACGCTTTTTCTAGTCGGGATTGGTTTTATTGTTGTTAATTTGTTGGAAAAATTTGTAAACAATTGAGGAGATTTGATATTGATGAGAAGGAAGAGTGAATTTACAGGTGATGGGGTATAGTACTAAATTTTGAGGGGTATTTTGTTGTTTTTTTTTAGTAGGAAATATTTATAGGGATGTTTGTAGGGAGTGTATAGAAAATTGTGGAATGACTGTTTAATCTTTACTACGAGGGGTTAGTGTCAAACAACACTATCTACAAAAACCTAATTTTTCAGAAGAGCCATCACCATTTATTTACCATTGTTGTTGTTGTTGTTGTTTAGGTCAACAGCCGGAAGGCTGGTTTGAACCTCTAGACGTTTTACTAAGTAAAAACGATGAGTGAGGTGGTTTACAATTGCCTTCCTCACCAAGTTTAAAGAGTATGCTTATCAGGATGCCAAGCCCTCTGAAAAGCACCCACTTTCTACCCTGCAAATGACACTTTTTTCACTTCATTCATCACAGGGTCTTGCTGTATAGTGAAATTCATTACTCTCAGGTGAGATAACTCTGAGTAGTGTGTTTTTCACCTCAACCTCTTTTGCTCTTAAATAGTTCAGTCATAATTGGCGAAACAGATCTATTTTTTGTTGCACAGGAACCAACAGATCGATAGAAATTAATTTAACACTCCATCTGCCCATTATGGGCACATTTACCATTAAGAAATAAATTAAATTACACTAAATTTATAGTTGACTACATGTATTTAATAACTGAGATAATAGGAAGACAATCAGATTATAAGTAGTTTTTTTTGCTCTCCTGAAAATATTAACAAAAATCTGGTGTGAAACACTCACACAACTGTCTCTTGCCAATGCAAATAATTAACAATAAACCTAACATTAGTATTAAAACATTAGAAATGAACAAAAACTAACCTCAAAAACATAACATTATTTTAATCATGAGTGAATGACGCAAAATGACAATCGAACTCAGTTTGGCTTAAAAATACGGAAAATCACGCTTTCACGCTAAACTAGGCTCTGTAGAGAAAAATGCTCTAAACAAAAGTTGTAGATCTTTTAATTTTCTATAAATTTAATTATATACACTTTTGTCGTAAAATGCATACTAAGACCGAAATGTTAAAAAAATCGATTTTTCTCACGTTTTCGTGAGAAAAAAAACAGAAAATCGCAAATTACCGCTAAACTAAGCGTTATACAAAAAAATGTTTGAAACAGAAGTTGTAGGTTTTTAAATTCTCTACAACTTTTATTATA
Source organism: Catonia carolina (assembly GCA_035578175.1). Taxonomy (NCBI): domain Eukaryota; kingdom Metazoa; phylum Arthropoda; class Insecta; order Hemiptera; family Achilidae; genus Catonia; species Catonia carolina. Next base: position 437,734,038 of record JAQMRL010000001.1, on the reverse strand, counting down.
TACATTTTTGAGATAAATTGTATATTAAAGCCGTAATCTTAAAAAAACTTTGTTTTTACGTGAAAACAGCCTCACCCAGAATTTCAGCAAACATGACGTCTACCCTATCTTGTAGAGAATAAAAAATTGAGTAAATGAGGCGATTTTTAAAAAAATCGTAGGACCAGTTTTTGAGAAAATCGCAAAAAAGTGAAAAATTATACGAATAAACTACTACTTCCGTTTGACCGATTTTGATGAAAATGTTCGTGTCGCGTCCGGTAGTGGTATGTAACTTAAGTTTCAAGTTTCAAGTTCGTACGATGTTCCGTTCTTGAGATATTCTGTTCACACACAGACACACAGACACACACACACACACACACACACAGACCAATCGCTAAAAACATGTTTTTTGGGTTCAGGGGGTCTGAAAACGTATAGATCCGGTGAAAACTCGATTTCGAAAAATCGACATGAAAACAATACTTTCCTTCCTATATATTCATATAGGCAAGAGAAAGTAAAAATAGGTTTTTGTAGATAGTGTTGTTTGACATTAACCCATCGACTTGTGGCTGGCGAGGTGTCATGTAGATTTCTCTGACAGCTGGCTGTACAGAGCGTTGGCCAGCATCGTGAAGGACTCTTGAAGTTCGGTGGATGAACTCCTCTAGACTGGGGGTCAGGACGTAGTTGTGGAGGGTTATATCATTCATAAAGCCAGTGTTTCGATTTTCATATGCCATTATGAACCAAGAGAAAAGTAGTTTGCAAGGGAATTTTTTACTATAGTTTTGTTCTTGTAAAATGGGAGTTTATAATTCCAAATTAAATTAAAAAGTCCAATACTGAAAAAAAAAACATTAATTTGTACATGGTTCACTCTAGCATAAGTCCCTCCATATAATGTTGATACAAAATGTATACTTTTGTAATTACTTTAATAGCTTGAGGGATGTGATCTTAAATATGATGGCAAAAGTATCACGTTAATCAAATATCAATTTTGTATACGGATGAATAAAATGAGCTATGGTATGATACGGTATATTAAGTAGTAAAGTGTAACCTCAGAAATCCGAACCCCTGAAATCCGAAATTTCGGATAATCCGAACACCAATTTTGCAATAAGCTAAAAAAATTCTACTCTTGAAAAGTGATGGAAAGTTATACTAATTACTAATCAGAAATGAATTTAATATTTATTTGAACATTTTAGTTGATATTTTATAATGAATATGTCACCTTAATTGGTTGGAACAAAATCGGTTATCTTCTTCTGACGCAAGGAAGTAATCCTGCTTGAAGCGGCGATGTTGCGCCAGCGTTGCATAAACATCACGTCCATTGGGGTAGCGGCAGCATGCTGTTCTACGTAGCGCAGAGCAACTTCAAGTGCACTAGTGGCATCTGCATGTGAAATAACATCAGTCGAGACGTCCTCTTCTTCACTTTCTTCGACTGCGGCATTATTTTGGTCTTGTTCCTGGACCATTGAAACAATAGCGCCATCGCTTAAATATTGATTACCGGCGTCGTCATCTGCAAACCATTCTTGAAGACAGTTTTCTTCGGCTTCTTCGCATCCAGGAATCTGCTGAACGAGTGGAAGTATGTTTTCCATTTGATGCTGCACAACAAAATTTGTTTCTTCAAATGCAAGGCTTGGCCACAGTTTTTTCCAAGATTTTTGGATCAAAGTCTTATTACATTTCTCCCATGCTTCAGCAACCCAATAAAAAGCCGTACAGTGCAAGTCACTGCTACTGCGTCACTAACACATACAGACGCTTTAACAGACCACCCACAATTCATAGCCTTCTTTATTTGGAATGGTAAAGGTAAATTACCAAGTGCCCCGCATAATCCGAATTTTCCGGAATCCGAACGGGGGTCAGCACCAATTAGTTCGGATTTCTGAGGTTACACTGTAATATAAATTAAAATGTTCATAACAGCTTTGTAAAGAACTCAAAACTACACCAATGTTATCACATCACGTAAAATACCAATTTTTTGAATTCATGACAAAAATTACAAATTGTTTTTTATGTTCTGTGTATTAATTTGTTACCTAATTACGTTTCGGTTGTATTATTTCAACTATTGACCATTCGACAACTTCATTACAAAATTGTTTATTGTATTTTTTTACTTGTGATTTCTTAAAAATTCAATGGAATTTAGTACCTAAATTTTAAAAAAAATATAGTCTATGTATTTTTAAGTTGAAGATATGATAAAAACCATGTTTTTGGGATCAAATTTTCAAAGATTTTCCGAGGGAGGTCCCCACGGACTTCCGGTTGGCTGGGGAGCAAGCCCCCCAGACCCCCTTTACAAAATACTGGGTATGTCACTGCTCTGACCTACAGTAAAATGTACAGTCAGAGTGTTGTTGAAAATTGTTGACACCCATTATATTTTGTAGGCATGCTGCTCCATTGTTGATTGCATTCACTGCACTATTGCAGTACATACAAGACTATACTAATGCAGAAGCACGTTTTGCCCAGCGCTCTCCTTATGAAAATCAGGCTATATCACTAGTTTTTGGTGGGTCTACCTTATTTATTTCAAATTTTAGACCTAATGGTAGTCATTTCACCATTGGTTAATTTGCCACTCCATGATATGTTACCTGGGGCATTTGCTCCACTTTGCCTCTGTAAATTTCCAGCTTTCGTTACTACTGCACTAAAATCTAATTTATATATCTCTAGTTTTTATAACCCACCATATTTGTCAAGTGGTAAAGTGACTGTTATGAGTCAGCTGTTTAACAAGTGATTTTAAGAGGAGATGAAGGTCCTTACTCAAATCCTAGTGAATAAAGTTACGTTAAGTATGGATTTGGATACTAGACATTGGTTACTAGTGCACCTTGATGGTTGGAATTCAATTAATAATACTCTCTCAGGAGTGGTCAGCCTGAGTCTGTACAAAACTACACCTTAATTACAAATTAATCATCCTCATTGAGTCATAGGTTGCTTATTGTCTTAAATTGAACAGATTACAACATACACATATTTGGAATTAAAAGAGAAATTTCTTTTACAAAAATGTGTCAAAAACTTGATCTTGTGCTTTCAAACAAGATTAAAAGAACTATTTAAAGGGCTGTTCAAAAAGTAATGATAAAAACTCTCTACAGAAAAAAATGATTTAGCCTATGTAAAATTTTTGTACAATACATAGATCCAAGACTCTTCACACTTTGGAAGAAAGACACCATCTGCATAAGATATTAAACTTATTTCAGAAATGAAATAATAAATGCAGGTGAATATTACCTTTAAACGGGTAGACATAGTATTTTTGTTGAAATATATATTTCTAACCACCAGAATACGGTAAGGTATACACCAGAATACGGTAGATAAGGAATACTATTCCTTATCTACCATGGTAGGAGCAGGAAGTTTTAAATTTTGATATAAAATAAATTTTAATTTACTGAAGATGTGTACAAGATACACGAAAGCGCTATAAACATTGGTAAGTGTTTTATGTTACCGTATTCTGGTGGTTAGAAATATATATTTCAATTTTAAATAATACGGCTGTTTAAAAATCCTACATAGGATGTTTGATAAAATAAAAATATTTTTGTTATACAGGGTGATTCATGAAGTTCTCCCCCCACTTCTACAGCACATTGTACTAGTAAAAATAATGAAAAAATGTTATATAAACATAGGTCCGAAAACGCTTCGTTAGCGAGTTACAGCTAGCGAAAGTTTCGCCTGGATTTCAGTTCACCAGGTGAAATGAGGTCTTCCTGGAATTGTGGTAAGGTAGATTAAGGGGCGAATTCAATCATTTCTTATGGTTTTTGATCTGATAAATTGAATAAAACAGGTCCCAGAACTGTAAGTTAAATAGTTTTTGAGAAAACCAGTGTCAAATGCAAAAAATGGAGTGAAAATCACATTTTTTCATCTTTGGGCAAGAATAACTTTGTTATTTCACCAAGAAACAGTTAAAATTTTTCAATAAAAAATGTAGAAAATTTTATTCTGAACAAACCGGTGTAAATTAAGTACACAGAAAGCGAATAGATGTTTGATTAAATGAGTTTTTATTCATAAGAGTACAAAGTAAAATTAACCGGAAAAACTAAAATGAAAAAATGTGTTTTTTTCACTCCATTTTTTTGCATTTGACACTGGTTTTCTCAAAAACTATTCGCTTTCTGTGTACTTTATTTACACCGGTTTGTTCAGAATAAAATTTTCTACATTTTTTATTAAAAAATTTTAACTGTTTCTTGGTGAAATAACAAAGTTATTCTTGCCCAAAGATGAAAAAATGTGATTTTCACTCCATTTTTTGCATTTGACACTGGTTTTCTCAAAAACTATTTAACTTACAGTTCTGGGACCTGTTTTATTCAATTTATCAGATCAAAAACCATAAGAAATGATTGAATTCGCCCCTTAATCTACCTTACCACAACTCCAGGAAGACCTCATTTCACCTGGTGAACTGAAATCCAGGCGAAACTTTCGCTAGCTGTAACTCGCTAACGAAGCGTTTTCGGACCTATGTTTATATAACATTTTTTCATTATTTTTACTAGTACAATGTGCTGTAGAAGTGGGGGGAGAACTTCATGAATCACCCTGTATATCTATTGAACCCATTTGGAATTAAAAATATTAATTTATGACAATTTTTTTTGGCTTTAGAAAGTGAATGTACCAAATAATATAAAAGACTTGCATCTGGCTGACAATAATATTCCTTCCATCCCAAACTCATGTTTTTCTGATACAAAATTGGTGTCGCTAAATATATCTGGTAATCCATTTAAAAATTTCAAGGTAAGTAAAACAGTTAATTATAAGAAAAATGCTTTTGTCAACAGTCATTTAGCTGTATTGCTTTAAATTTTGACTTGCTCATTCGAGGTTTTTGGCTCTCTCTGTGACATACGGCTCTTCCAGTGCATGGATTGGCACTTCAATACTGGATTATAAGTAAAAAACCACGTTTCATCACATGTTATATCTTCTACCTGTTCCCTAAGGTGAAATTTGCATTAAAAGGGACAAGATTTGAGTCTATGGAAGCTGTAAAAGAGTAAGCGGCACGTGTCCTAAAGGAGCTGACAGAAGATGACTTCCAGCACTGTTTTCAACAATGGAAAAAACACCCCGAAATGTGAAGGACAAATCATGGGTTCTCCACCAAGACAATGCGCCAGCTCATTCCGCGTTATCTGTCAAGAGGTTCCTAGCCAAGTACAGCATCTCAGTGTTAGAACATCCACCTTATTCACCAGATCTTGCACCATGTGACTTCTACCTGTTCCCTAAGGTGAAATCTGCATTAAAAGGGACAAGATTTGAGTCTGTGGAAGTTGTAAAAGAGTAAGCGGCACGTGTCCTGAAAGAGCTGACAGAAGATGACTTCCAGCACTGTTTCCAACAATGGAAAATTCGCATGGAGCGTTGTAGGGATAGAGAAGGAGTGTATATTGAAGGTGACAATAAGTGATAATGTATAAAATAAAAATAAAATTTTTTACAACGTCAGTCTCGTTTTTTAATAGCCACACCTTGTAGGTAGTTAATACAAAACTAAAACTAAACTTTTAAATTAATTAAAAGTTTAATTAATTTAACTTTTACCCACTGGGTTGGTCTAGAGGTAAAGTCGTCGCCAAAATCAGCTGATTTTCGGAGACGAAGGTTCCTGGTTCAAATCCTAGTAAAGGTAGTTACTTTTATACAGATTTGAATGCTAGACAGTGGTTACCGGTGTACTTTGATGGTTAGGGTTCAATTAACCATACTCTCTCAGGAGTGGTTGGCCTGGGTCAGTACAAGACTACACCTCATTTACATGTCATACACATCATCCTCATCTCAATGGGTCATGGGGTTGCTTATTGTTCTCAATTGAACAGATTGCAACGTACACATATTAGGAATTAAAAAAAAAATTTTTTTAATTAAATTCCTGTTTCATTGTTTAATTATAATTCTATTGAAAAGTAATACTTTAGTTTATTTTTGTAGCAAATGACTAATTCTTTTATTATTTTCCATATTTCAGGTATTGCATAGTTTGACACACATATCAACTCTACAAAATTTAGTACTTTCAGATCCTATTCATAATTCTTGTCCAGTGTGTTATCGTAATAATTATCGCACATTTACAATTTATTCACTTCCACAAATCGCTTCACTTGATCACATTATAATCACAAAAGATGAACGAAAACTGACTGATGTAAGTTAATTTATTTTCTTTTTATAGTTTGAATAAATGCCCATAATGGGCAGATGGAGTGTTAAATTAATTGCACTCGATCTGTTGGTTCCAGGGCTACAAAAAATAGATCTATTTCTTATCACATGGTCACCCAATTATATGACTGTACTATTTAAGAACAGAATAGGTAGAGGTGCAAAAGACAGAAGTCAGAGTTATTTCCTCTGAGAGTAATTATTTCACTATATATATATTTTTTTTAACATCCGACTGTTCTGCAATTACTGCTAATGCAGACGGTGAAGGATGAAATGATTTTTTGTAGCGTATGAAAATATGCCGTGCCTGAATGGGATTCGAACCCAAGACTGCATGATGAGAGGTGAGCACATTACCAACTACGCCAATGCGGCCGGCCATTTCACTATATAGCCGGACCCTGTGGTGAATGAAGTGAAGGTGTCATTTGCAGGATGGAAAGGTGGTTTTCGGAGGGCCTGGTATGCTGATAAGCATACTCTTTCAACTCGGTGAGGAAGGCAATAGTAAACCACCTCACTCCTCATTTTTACTTAGTAAAACCTCTAGAGGTTCAAACCAGCCTTTTGGCTGTTGGCCTAAACAACAACAGTTTGAATAATATATATATATATATATATATATATCTTTAATAATTAATAAAAAATGAATTTTTACACAAGAAATATCTGATAGAAAATTAAGCAGTCCTATGTTGTGAGATTCAGTTATGAAATGAAATAAATTGCAAAAGTTCTCACTGGCCCTTGCCACCCTATTCATTGCCATAGCATGTATTCCGTAGATCATGAATCATGCTCTAAGAAAAGGTGCACGACAAGGTTGTTCTTTGTCACCACTACTTTTTAAAAGTAATGATGAATGTAGCAAAATTTAAGGTAAAGCCAAATATGAATGATATCCAAACAAACTACAGTGCATTAATGAAACAAAAGAAGCATCTATTCCTACTACAATAGAATCCCAGTTAACTTAATCTGGGAGCACTTCTCTTAGAACTACTTCTAGATGGAATATATTTATACAAAAATGTAATTTTAGTTTCTTCTATTAATTAATTTCATTCTATGTACCAAATTTCTATAATGTTGCATTTATAATGTTGTTTATTTTCTACATAATTTGTTTCAGTCACTTTGTCCTGTTGTAAACAATGTATTGTTATAAATAAATAAATATTTATTTATTTTAATTAACCCTTTCAGTGCTGAAACTATATTTAAAAGTATGATCTTCATTGCCATTTATTTTGAATAAGGGTGTACAAAAAGTGCCAACCCTTATTTCAAAAACTTGCAAGCGTAAGCCATTGCCATTGCTGACCAAAATTTCAACGCTACAGAAAAATAACATTTCCCGTTAAAAATTAATTTTTATTGTGTAAAAAAAAAAAAACAGAAATTGTTCTTACACTAAAAATATTCAAAATGATTTTTTTAGTTTATTTAAAGTTGCATCGACAGCTTGGTCACTGGCAATTACTGTGGGTTTTGGTACCTACCTAACGGTGGTTTTAACGTGTTAAAATTTCCAGACCCTAGTCAAGAATCGAACCCGGGACCTTTTGCTTTGTAGGCTAGAGCACTAGTTAATACGCCACAGAGGAGGTTTAACCCTTTATAGGGGAGTACTATGGGGGAAAATATATAAGTTCTGAAACATTGAAAATTTTGCTGTACAAGGACTTAAATAATATATTTCTAGTGCCGGAACAGTAAGATGTTTCTTTGTTTTGATGTTAAGCCCTGGTAGGAATACTTACCAAGGAACATTTATTGAAATGGAAATCACATAATGTTTAGTGGTAAGTAAGGATGCTTATTAAAACAACTTGTAGTATTATACAACAGAAAAATGTGTAGAATAACTTATCTTAACTTTGTATTAGAATAAAATTTTGCTTTCCTGTAAAAAACTTGAATTTTCTACGCACTGTACAAAAGTAACATCAAAACAAAGCGGTTCGTACGCTGTTATAAATCCTTACCACATCGTGTAACTCACGAAGAAAATGGGCGCTGCGCACTAATTTCAAAATGTGGATAGCCTACTTATTAGAGAACATCTGAGGAGGTAACATGCAAACCGTGTTTTGTCACAATAATGTAATTTTACACTAAGACCAAAAAACTGTTGTTTTGATTTTATTGCAGATTTAATACAGGGTTTAGCTACTGGCATTTAAAGGATGATAAAAAACGCTAAATAAACAATTTTTGAAAATATTGATATGGGAAAAGTGTTCAAAAACATTATTTTAAATTTGGACAAAACACGTTTTGCATGAAAGTAATGGACATAACTTGGTTTGAGTGGAAATTATGTAGACAAAGTTTTTTTGTAATGGACTTATTTATTATTTTAAGACAGTTTAAAAATTTAAAGTTACTTATAATTCATAAAAATTAAAAGAAGACATATTGGAAGTAATTAATAATAAATATAAAAAAAATGATACACTAAAAAAATGATATTATAAAATGATTTTTTATGATAGTTTTTTGTATGATATATTAAAAAATGATATACTAAATGCAGGCTACCTATTAAAAAATTATTAAACATATTATACGAAGTCTTATAATAAACATAATAAAAGTAATAATGATTCAAAAGTTTAAATCCGAAGATCACATCTTTCTTCTTCAAGACAGTCACAGAAGATGACCTGTGCTTCACACTCTGCTGACTGCTCTTCGAATATCAATGATGAATACTATTTAAGGCGGTGATCAGATGATGTTACCCAGCCATCACCAAACATCTTTTTCAATAATTAATCTGCATAACTTTTTTTTCACTAAACAATTTAAGCAAAGTCTTGCCTTTGAAATCAACTGTTGAGAAAAGGTTGTATAGTGTGGATGATACCTCAACACTATTATAGAATGGTAAAAGTGTGAAATAATGAGAATGCATTCCACACAGCTGATTGGTAGACTGAAGCGCTCTTATTGGTCAGATGGACAAAACACTTTTTGACTGAATCTTGATGATGGACAAAACATGTTCTGCACAAAACAGTAATTTTCAATATGCTTTTAATATTGGACAAAATTTCATTTGACTGAAAACACAGCTAAATACGAATGTATTTCATGCAGGAGAATGCAATGGCGCCCCTAACTCTATTTTTTATTTTTTGTGACAAAACACGTTTTGCATGTTACCTCCTCATCTATAACACCATAAAATGCCAATAAGGTTCAACTGCATAGCTTATTCTTAAATAAAATCGACCTTATTGCTAGTGGTAAGTATACTTACCAAAGACCTATAAAGGGTTAAAAATACATGTTTCCATTAATTTTTGTTTAAAAGTTTTTTTGGAAACGTTCGTTTAAACGGATGTTGGTAATTTATGGACGTCCGGTAAACCGGATGTTATAACAAGTACAAGATATCGATGTCCTGTTTTCCGGACATTGGGACTGAAAAAATTAATAAAAATTTTGTTTCTATTTGTAGGAATACTATAAAGACATATTATTTTATTACCGTATACTAAAGAATCAGTTGTTAACACAACATTATGTAGAATATATGAATATACATAAAAACATGCATTCTTCACTGGAAATGTTTCGTAAGAAGATTTTTGATATGGTACAAGTACGCCATATAACTCTTTCTGTAAGTATTCAATATTATCAATAGTGAAAGTGAAAATTATTATTAATTTTTAAAAAATTTTGTACACAATCAGTATGGAGAAATAAAAAAATATTTAACTCAATTATTACTTTCTCTTGCCTATATGAATACCTATATAGGAAGGAAAGTATTGTTTTCATGTCGATTTTTCGAAATCGAGTTTTCACCGGATCTATACGTTTTCAGACCCCCTGAACCCAAAAAACATGTTTTTAGCGATTGGTCTGTGTGTGTGTGTGTGTGTGTGTGTGTGTGTGTGTGAACAGAATATCTCAAGAACGGAACATCGTACGAACTTGAAACTTGAAACTTAAGTTACATACCACTACCGGACGCGACAACGAACATTTTCATCAAAATCGGTCAAACGGAAGTAGTAGTTTATTCGTATAATTTTTCACTTTTTTGCGATTTTCTCAAAAACTGGTCCTACGATTTTTTTAAAAATCGCCTCATTTACTCAATTTTTTATTCTCTACAAGATAGGGTAGGCGTCATGTTTGCTGAAATTCTGGGTGAGGCTGTTTTCACGTAAAAACAAAGTTTTTTTAAGATTACGGCTTTAATATACAATTTAGAGCAAAAATTTATATTATAAAAGTTGTAGAGAATTTAAAATCCTACAACTTTTATTTCAAACATTTTTTTGTATAACGCTTAGTTTAGCGGTAATTTGCGATTTTCTGTTTTTTTCTCACGAAAACGTGAGAAAAATCGATTCTTTTAACATTTCGGCTTTAGTATGCATTTTACGACAAAAGTGTATATAATAAAATTTATAGAAAATTAAGAGATCTACAACTTTTATTTAGAGAATTTTTCTCTACAGAGCCTAGTTTAGCGTGAAAGTGTGATTTTCCGTTTTTTTTTAAGCCAAATTGAGTTCGATTTTCATTTTGCGTCTTCCACTCATGATTAAAATAAGGTTATGTTTTTGAGGTTAGTTTTTGTTTATTTCTAATATTTTATTAATAATGTTAGGTTTATTATTAATTATTTGCATTGGCAAGAGAAAGTTGTGTGAGTGTTTCACACCAGATTTTTTCTTTACACAAACCGTCTTTAATACATTAGGTTGTGCAATTTTAAAGTTGGCCATACCAGACAGGTGGAATGTTAATTTGCAATTGTTCTGCTAGGTCCACGGATACAAAAAATAGTTCTATTTCTTATCAAATGGTCACGCAATTAAATGGGTGAAGCATTTAAGAACAGAAAAGGTAGAGATGTAAAAGACACTAGTCAGACAAGTAGTAAGGGTGTCATTTGGAGGGTTGAAAGTATAGGTATCAGATGAGCTAATGTCCCATAACCACCCGAGTGAGAGGGAGATATGTGGCATAACTACGCATGCACTCAAAGGTCTTTACCATTATAATCCAAATCTGAAAACATACTACAGTTGTTATTTTGCTTGTTAGTTTACTGCATGCATAAATGCTTGCTCTCAACAATGAGTAAAATTAAAGACAATGTAATTGGAACGGCACATATGGCTTGTGCGAGTGAGAGCGTTATGCATTCTCTCATTCCCACGGCTAAGGGACATTAGTTCATCTGAATACAGTGATGAATCAGAATACAGTGATCAGAATCAGTGAATGTAGATGCTTTTCAAAAAGCCTGGCATCCTGATAGGCATACTCTTCAACTTTGTAAGGAAGGCAAGGTAAACCACGTCACTCCTCGTTTTACTTAGTAAAACCTCTACAGGTTCAAACCAGCTTTTCGGCTGATGACCTAAATAACACATTATAATAGTAGGCTTTCATACAAAATAACTAAAACAGGTGAAAGATATCTTTAAAAAAATTTGAATTAGTTTTCTGTTTATAAATTTTTACTTTCTCTTGCCCAAATGAATATACAGGGAAGGAAAGTATTGTTTTCATGTCAGTTTTTTAAAATCAAATTTTTAGGCCCCGTCAACCCCAAAAACATATTTTTAGCAATTAGTGTGTGTGAACAAAACATCACACGAATAAACATTTGTGTGATTTTTCACTGTAATGCAATTTTCTCAAAAGTGGCTCCCACAATTTTTTATAAAAACCACCTGACTTTTTAGGTACATCTTTTATTATCTTCAAGATATGGTAAACGTCAAGTCTGCTGAAAATATTGGAGGAGCTGTGCTCTCGTGGTAAAAATTTTTTTTTGAACATGGCCCTAATGTGCATTTTAGGGTAAAAGTATAATATCATTCTCATCTCATTGGGTCATGGGGTTGCTTCTTGTTCTTAAATTGAACAGATTGGAATGTACATAGGTATATTAAAAAGTTAGAAAACAAAAAAATGCATAAAACTGTAGTTGCTATTATGAATGAACAGATATCTTCAATCTGAGAAGGTAATGGCAGCCACAGTCCTTCTTTATGGAAGTGAGTCATGGGTTACCAAAAAACACCAAGAGAGTAGGGATCCAAGCAGCTGAAATGAGGTTTTTAAGAAGGGTGAAGGGCTGCTCGAGGCTGGATCTAATACATAACGAGGAATTAAATCCGAGTTGGGTGTATTTAGCTTTAATGAAAAAGTGGAGGAGCACCGGAATCAATGGAGGCAACATTTGGAACGGATGCCAGAGGAGAGAATACCTCTAAAAGTGATGGAATATGGTTCCAGTTGGAAGAAGGGAGGTGGGAAGACCTTGAAGAAGATGGCAGTAGTTGAGATGTACAGTGTTTGTGTAGACGTACAGAATAGTTTGTGAGTTCGGAACAGGCTTATGCCTAATTCTTGATAGTAAGAAGAAGAAGAAGAAGAAGAAGACTGATATCTTCAAAATTGCAGAAAAATTAATGAGAGCTGGTGTTTTATGATGATTTTCACCACAGAGTTGAGTACACAATTCTGTTGCATTGTAAGGCTAAAAGAAACATGTGCTGGATACCAGCAAATAATAACACTTTTAGAAGTACAAAAGAACCATGACACTTAGAGACATCATACACCATTAACCTGTTCCGAACTCACAAACTATTCTATGCCCAAAACGGGCAGGTGGAGTGTTATTTTAATTGCACTATCTGTTTGGTCCAGAGCTAAAAAAAATAGTTCTGTTTCTTATCACATAGTCAGCCACTTATATGACTGAACTATTAAAGAACAGAAGAGGTAGAGGTGTAAAAGACACTAGTCAGAGTTATCTCCTCTGAGAGTAATGAATTTCACTATGCAGCCAGACCCTGTGGTGAATGAAGTGAAGGTTTCATTTGCAGGGTGGAAAGTGAGCGCTTTTTGGAGGGCCTGGCATGCTGATAAGTATACTCTTTCAACTCAGTGAGCAAGGCAATGGTAAACCACCTTACTCCTCGTTTTTACTTAGTAAAACCTCTAGAGGTTCAAACCAGCTTTTCGGCTGTTGACCTAAACACAAACCATTAACATGTAAATAATGCTTCAAGAAAAATATCAATAATATTTTTAATCAGGTTGTCTCCTTAGTGTAATGGTTAACGTGCTAGACTATGAAATAAAATGTCATGGGTTTGATCCAAAAAAAATGATCAAAGATGATTCAATGATCAATGATCAATGATTGTTAATATTATATCATCTGGATTTTTGTAATATAATTATTTTTTTAATAGTACTATCGATCATTTCAGGAATTTGTAATTTTTGTTCTTATTTTTTCAGATGTATCCTGAAGGATCTGCGGCAAAGAAAGAACCTGATATAGACTTTGAGTTAAATAAACAGTTTTTATTAGATGATGCCAGTCGTGCGGTAACAAATTCTACTTATGATTTAACAGCGAATGATTGTAGGTTAAAGGTAATTATATAATGTATCCTCTTTATTTTTTCAACAAGTACAATACAAAACAGAGACAAAATAAAAAAGCTGTACAAGATAGTGTAAAACTTAACAGAATCTGAGACAAGGGGAGAAAGTATGAGTTATGTTTTAAGATCTGAGTAAAGCTTTCGATCGTGTTGATCATGAAATCTTATTGAAAAAAATTAGAATCATTAGGTATTAGGGATGTAGAACAGAAATGGTTTCAATCTTACCTTACTTGTAGAATACAATGTGTGGAATTAACTAGAGTTGTTAGCAGTAAACTTACAAAGGTTGTATTTGGAAAGCTTAAAGTCAAAGCAGGCATTCCACAAGGATCAATTTTAGGTCCCAATTTGTTTCTATTGTACATTATTAGGTTACCAGAAGTCATACCTAAAGGGCAGAGCTTTATAATTTGCTGATGATACTTCAGTTATCAATAAAAGTTTACTGGTAGATGATATTGTAGTAAATACACATGTTATCATTGAGTCCGTCATACAGTTTCAGAATCGATTGATATTAACAGTTAATGGAAAAAAGTGTCAGTACTTATAGTTCAAAAACAAACATTGCATTAAAAAAGTAGAGAAGTGGATGTATTTATTCATAATTATAGTCTAGAGCAGCGGTTACCAACGGTTTTTTTCTCCTGTACTCCTTGGTGAATCTTTAACTAAAATCGTACCCCCAAAAATGTAACATCACTGTAACTACAATAATTCACTAAGTAGTGGATATTTAATCACTAGCTAATCTCTAATTAATTTGCATATTTTCATATGTTTTTTATTTATTTCCAAATATTTTGCATAATGTAAATTTATTTTTTTATAATCATAATGGTATTTTTCTGCGAGTATACGTTGGTTAGTTTTTAAATACTGCAAAATATAACTTACACTTGTGTGTTTTATTATGTGTTCAAATTAAGATATAAATTTAAACCAAGGAAAATGAAAGTTAACACAAGCATTTAAAATAGATATTTTATTGAAAACTGAACATTTCTTGTATGGTCTTAATTTTACATCAAAATACTAATGACAGAGTTATAATAATAATTATAGTTTTTCTAATCTAAGACAAGACAGATTAGTTTTAAACTGTGAAAAAAACTCACATTGAATACAAAATGCTTTTAAAATTTGTAAATGAAGGGTCCACAGGAAAAAGGAGGAATGTCAATTTCTGACATTTTCCAGAAATTGAGTTTTTAGTCTTAAATCTATTCCTACTAACGCAATTTAGTTGCAATAAGTATAGTATTTTTACATGTTGTTTTACACTGTATAATAATCTTGTTTACCTAAATATACCAGTCTTAAAATAAATTTAAAAAAAAACTTGTAAAAATCTACTGATATTACCTGTTTTTCAAGGGAAAAAAGGGGTATGTCAATAATAACACTTTAAAATTATATTGCAATGCAACCCAAAAAGGTTTATTTATTATTATCTAGTATCTTTTTACATTCTCTCTTCTTAGCGTGCCTGTCCGGTTCGAACGCTGGCTGTCATCATGGCTATCTTGGTCTTGTCATCTGCAATGCGGAACAGTTGGGCCGAGCTTTTCCCATACCAGTCTCTCAGGTTAGCAAGCCAGGATATTCTTCTTCGGCCTGGCTGTCTTCTACCATCCAATCTTCCCTGCAGGATGCGCTGCAACAGTTCGTATCTACCGTGGTTCCTCATAATATGACCGAGGTATTGCAACTTGCGACACTTAATGGTGTTTATTACCTCTGGTTCCTTGTTCATCCGACGCAGTACCTCAATGTTGGTCACCCTATCTGTCCATGGTATCCTCAGCAGTCTTCTGTACACCCAAAGTTCGAAGGCTTCAAGTTTAGTAGTGGTCGCCCTCTTCAACGTCCAAGACTCTACTCCGTACAGAAGAACGGAAAACACGTTACACCGCAAGAGTCGCAACTTAGTGCCCATAGTGAGATCATGACTCTTAAACGCCGAACTCATTGCGTTGAAAACACTCCTTGCCTTACCAATACGGCACTTGATCTCTTGTGAGTTTTCCCAGGCTTCATTGATAATAGTGCCCAAATACGGATACCATGCTACACGCTCAATTCTTGCATGTTTTATATATAGGTCTACACCAGTTATCGGTCCCCTGCTAATTACCATTAATTTGGTTTTCACGATGTTGATGTCCAGGCCATACTTCTCGCTCACTTCTGTTATCCTGTTCATCAGTCTTTGCAGTCCCTCTATTGTATCAGCGAATACAATCGTGTCATCTGCATATCGTAGATTATTCAGTTTGACACCGTTCACTGAGATACCCTCTTCCACATCCTGCATGGCCTCCTTGAAGATGTGCTCTGAGTAGACGTTGAAAAGTATTGGCGAAAGAATACAGCCCTGTCTAACCCCACGTCGTATTTCGACCTGTTCTGTATGGTCTTCTTCCACTCTCAGCACTGCCGACTGATTCCAATACAAGTTGGCGATCAGCTTCAAATCCTTCCCATCCAGTCCAGTTTGTTTGAGGATCTCCATCATTTGATCATGTCTGACACGGTCAAACGCCTTTTGATAGTCGATAAGGCATGCAAAAACATTGCAACTTACATCTCTGCATCTTTGGAAAAGTACTTGCACACTAAAGAGTGCCTCTCTAGTACCCACTGCTCTTAAAAAACCAAACTGGTTTGGTGCTATATGTTCTTCACACACCTTGTAAATTCTTTTATGTATTATTCTCAGGAATAATTTTAGAAACTGGCTCATCAGACTTATTGTCCGGTAATCCCTGCATACTTTAGATCCAGGTTTTTTAGGTATGGTGATAAATTCAGACCTAAGCCATTCAACAGGCAGTTTGGCCGATGAATATATCTGGTTAAAAATACCCGTCAAGAGTCTTGTGTTCCCATAGTTGAGCAACTTGAAGAACTCTGCCTGCAAATTATCCGGGCCTGCTGCCTTCCCAGATTTCATACATTTTATGGCTTCTTCTACTTCAGCCTGAAGGATATCTGGCCCCGATGTCTCTGCCACGTCTGGTTCTTGTTCTACCCTTTGGTCATCAAACAGCTCTCTGAGGTATCTCTCCCACACTACTTTCCTCTCCTCTTTGCTAATGATGAGGTGACCATCATTGTCAGTGAGCTTGTTGCTGTTTCTCTTGCGAAACCTTCCTGTCATCTCTTTGACTTTTCGATGTATGTTAAAACTATCATGTTTATTTTGGTACACCTCTATTTCATGGCAGAGGTCTGCCTTTTCCCTCTCTTTAGCCTCTCTGATTTTACTTCGTATGACCCTCTGTATAGTTTTGTATGCTTCCGGGTCTCCCCTTTTTAACCTTCTATCCTCCATGAGATCCAAAATTTCGTCCGTCATCCAAGCCTTCTTCTTCCTTTTATCCATCTGTAGATATTCCTCTTTCACATCCTCGACTGCTTTTTGGATTTCTGCAATTTCATCTCTCATGTCATTTGTAGTGTTGATGGTTTCTATCCTATTATTAAGGGTTGCAGTTACTGCCTGTTGTATGACTGGGTCTTTCAGCTTCCTCAAATCGTACCTCTTCGGTCTCTTGGATGTGACCCTCTTCATCTTAAGTCTGAATGTTCCCACTAGTGGGACGTGGTCTGATGCTATGTCTGCACCGGGATACGTTTTCATGGAAATGCAGCTGTTTCTGTAACGCTGACTTACAAGGATATAATCAATCTGGTTCCTGATGATCTTCCCTGGCTTATCATTAGGCGCTTTCCAGGTATACAGCTTGCGAGGTGGCTGTCTAAACCAGGTGTTTATTACCACCAGCCGGTTCATCTCCGCAAAAATCTCCAAGGCATCTCCTCGGGAGTTTCTATCTCCCAAACCAAAAGGACCCACAAAATCAGATGTTCTACCCTTTCCAAGTTTTGAGTTGAAATCACCCATGACAATAGTGACATCTTCTGTTTTGAGTTGTCTTATTATTTTATTTATATCTTCGTACAACTCTTCCACTTCTCTGTCCTCTTTATCTGCGGTCGGGGCGTAAACTTGCACTATGTTAAGATCCACTGGTCTCGCTCTTATCTGTATTAACAAGATTCTTTCTGAGACTGGGACGAAGTTATGTACACACTCGGCCATTTTCTGTGCCAGTGCTATGCCCACTCCGTTCTCGTGTTTTCCCTCGCTTGATCCAGAATAGTAAACTTTATGATTATCAATGTTTATCATTCCACTTCCCGGCCAGCGCATCTCACTTATGCCCAAAACTTCCAGCCTCATCCTCTCCATCTCTTTTATTGCATTATGGATTTTTCCAGCCTGACTCAAGGACCTCACATTCCATGTACCGACTCTGATCCCGTCCCGATACTTCAAACGCTTAGTGTTACCAACTACTGTGCTTGAAACTGTCCCTCCCGGAGACCCGATTGAGGGACTAACTCCGGAAATAAATTTAGCTGCAAGCATAGCCATGTTGATTACGAGGACATATCCATTTTGGATATTTAATGAGGTGAGTGTCCAATCTGCTTCCACATCCTTATGCCGTTGACAGCGTTCCGCCGTTCCTCCGCCTTCGGAGCCAGTTTCCCGACTCCAGGACAAAAGAGTGCCCTATCCTTTGCTGGCTCATCCACCCGAAGCTGTTGGCCAGCAAAAGTTGGATCGCTTATGCCGGCGATCACTCGGCCTCCTTAGTCGCCTTTTACGACAGGTCTGGAGCTACCGTGGGTAAATTCTACTACCCCTACCCACAGGGGGAAACTTTTTACATTATATACATATTATTTTGGATTTTTATCTTTTTTGGTTTCTCCTGGCATCATCTTTGGGAGCTCATCAAAAAACTTCCTGGATTCTTCCCTACAAAATTGTTTTAAATGTTGCAGATCCATATATTTGTTGTACGTCACTAGTATATATATATATATATTTTTTTTTTTGGTTTAACGTCCGACTGTTTTGCAAATTGCTGCTAATGCAGACGGTGAAGCATGAAATGAATTTTTTGTAACGTATGAAAAAATGCCAGGCCCGAGTGGGATTCGAACCCAAGATTGCGTGATGAGAGGCGAGCACGTTACCACTAGTATAGTCACTAGTATAGGATCTAAAAATAAAATCTGCTGTTACAATAAGCCAGTCAGGCCCTACCTCGTGTGAGGATGCCAGTAGATCTTTCTAACTTCACTTAACCTTCCCGTAACTTTCCGTTTTTTAGAAGGTTTTAGTGAACTGCTGTTAACTTCTTCATCACTACCCAACATTTCTTCCATGATTTTAAAAGATAATACACTACAATACAGTAATGCTACAAGCAAATAAGAAACAGTTGAATTAGAACAGTGCATCAATCACAGCTGGTAACATAGTCAACATGACATTTCCCCTTATTTCATTTTTTCATATTGACAAACCTCCTTTTTCCCGTGTAGGCCATTTATTCAAAAGGCAATATTTTGGTGACTACTCACATTTTTTTCATGTAGGTAATCATAATAAGAAAAAATAACATATGGTAATGCAGTTTTTAACAGTGTTCCAACCTCAAAAACACAAAAATTTCCCGTGGACCCTTCAAAATACAAAATATAACATGAAAATTGTGATGTATTGAAACTAAATTATTAGTCCAGGAAACGTCTTCAGAACTCTTTTTTAGTGTGACCCTTGAGGGTGTTTTGTTGCACTTAATTGTTTGAAATCAGGTTCAAATGTAGACAAATAAAGCCTTAGATCTGGGTTGCATTAAGCTTGTCAGTACAATAACCCAACCAATTTACTCAGAAAAACAGCGTCCGCCATTGCTCTTTATTTTCGGCGTACTCCTAACCGGTTCGTCGCGTATCCCGGGTTGGGAACCGCTGGTCTAGAGCATGTAAAAGTAGTGAAGTCCCTAGGAGTATCACTACATAGATATTTGTCTTGGTTTTTATACCAACCAAGTTTGTAGTAATGGGTGTGTGTGTGTGTGTGTGTGTGTGTAAACAAAATATCTCAAGAACGGAACATCGCATGAAGTTAAAACTTAAAACTTAAGTTAGATACCACTAGAGGACCTGACACAAACATTTTCATCAAAATCGGTCAATCGAAAGTAGTTCGGTTGACCGACCCAGAATGGGTTAATACCCATTCATTCACCTTGGCCATATACATATACATAAAATTTTACCTTTCTTATTCACTAAACTGCGCACATATCGCTTTGCGTAAAATTGGCCACATACATGAACAAATTCTTTAAGAGTCCAGCAAGTGCTGCAATCTATTGGGACTTTATAAAATTTTAATAATAATAATAAAAAAAAAATAGTAGGTAGGTACTTTAAGAATATAACTTTTTTTTTAAATTCTAAGATGGCCTTCGGGCCAGCCCAGTCAGTCAGCTGGTAGAAAGTCGCTATTATTTGTTAAGTAACACCGGTTGGGCAAGCGACTTAGTATGGTGACCAGTTGACAGCCATCCATGAACAAACTCTACTGGGGGTCCCTGTTCAAACTCAAGTCTAATCCACGTCAAAAAAAAATACAGCAAAAAGCAGCGATCAAATTGGGTAGTTGTCAACAATGTACAGTTCCCGATAACAAATAAAAGTTAAAAAAAAAAAAATTCTAAGATAAAAATTCGTGACAATGGGTAAAACAAATATCCAGATTAAATGATAAACAATTGCTAATGGCAGCTTATCATGGTCTTATTATGTCTCATATACAATATGGTATTTTAGTATAGGGGTAATTCTAGTATAGGTAACATGGATAGGGTTTTTAAAATTCAAAAGAAGCTATTAGATGTGTTTGATGGAAGCTAACCAGCTTACTTTATGCAGACCAATATTTAAGGAGCTTAAATTGATTACAGTTCCCTCACTCTACATTTTTCAGAAGATAATGTATGTTAGGAAAACACTTCTACGAAAAATTTTAATGTCCACTACCATTATACAAGAAACAAAACCGATTATTATGTGGCTAACCACAACAGTAAATTGTTTGAACAAAAACCTAATTGAATGGCTCAACAGAAAAACGTTGCAACTGACAAAATTTACAAAAGTGACCTTTCAGTGGAATACGTTCTATAAATCCTCTATTTGATCATAATAGTGAATTCTAACGAGCAGAATTGTAACTAAAATCTCAGAAATTCTTGAAACAAAATCGTAATACAGTGAAAAATCATTATACAGCTAAGTATCAGTTGGTATCTTTCACTTTCTGTAAAAATTTGTTTTTGTTATTTGCAACGTTTTTAGTTGACCCATTCACTTATGTGGGGAGAAAATACATCAATAAATTACTCCAATTTTAAAATGTTATGATAAATTTGTATTCCTTTAAAAAAATCTGAAAAATTACTTGATCGGTGAAACTCTGTATAGTGTACAAGAATTTCAAACAGTAGTAGTAAATCAATGTGTGATTGATATAATTATGTATTTCAGTTGTTATAACTTCCTGACATGTCCTGTACTCCCTCCGGATTCTCCTGGACACAATTTAAAAATCCCTTATCAAACCAAAACTGATACAGTGAAACTTGGTTAATTCGAACCTGAAGGGGAATGGAAAAAAGTTCGAATTATCCAAAATTCGAAATAACCAACATCATATGGAACAGTATTGTAAAGTTAAAAAAAATTACAAAATTCGAACTTTTGTTATACGTACTACACTATGTATACTAATAACAGAAATAAAGTAGAAGAACGTCAATATCACAGATAACTCCGATTTATTTCATTTATAAACTATAGGAATGAACTATAATTACTATTAAAGTAAAGTAGGTACCTAGTAGGCTACATGTTTTTGTATACATTATAGTACAGTATTAGACGTACAGTATCTCCAGTATGTACTGTATTACTGAAATTCAGTACTGCAAGTTATTGAATATACATATTAAACAAAATTTATAAAAAAAGAAATAGAGAGATTTGAATACCTACATTACGCATAAATAATAATTCAGTCGTAAACAAATGGATAAAATAGAATCAGTAAAGTGATAGACTTTTTTAACTCACGTGGCTGATTGTAGCAAAGCTACTACTGTCGATGAGTAAAAAACTGTGTAATCTTTGTTTGTTTTTGATTTCTTAGAGAACACTGAACAAAATCTTCTAATTCACTCACAGCACAAAAAATTTCATAATTAACGTTAGACTGAGCTTCGACAAATCTTTTTAAGCCCGCGATCATCAAAACTGTTTCAGAAGTGGATGGAATTGGTTTCTTGGGTTGGAGGTCTTGATTTTCTTCTTCATCAGACGATTTCTGGGTATTTTGTATCACTTCCTCGAGAATTTCCCTATCTGTCAGAGTTCCACAGATGGCGACGTCAGCATCAACATTCAAATACGCTTCGTAGCTTTCATCAACATTTAAATCCGCCCAGCCATCTGGAGGTGTAATATTTTCGTCGCATATTCTGTAGCAGTTTGGATTGTCGTTTTCTTTAGTAGTGTTACAGACAATATCTCCTTTAGAAGAATTAGCCTCATCATTTTCTACCTTGAAACCAGCAGCCCTGAAACAGTGTGCTATCGTAGAAGCTGTAACTTTGTTCCATGCGTTATGTATCATTTCAGCTGCGTCCAACACATTAATTGGGTTTTTATCCGTTGCTCCTAAGATTTTTATAACAACCTGTCGACGGTAAAAATGTTTCAGATTTTTAATAACCCCTTGGTCCATAGGTTGAACAACTGAGGTCATGTTGGGCGGAAAGTATTCAACTTTAATCCACTTCAGCGATGGAAGGTTGTTGTGAGCCGTGCAGTTGTCAATAAACAATAAAAATTTTCTCTTTTCCCGACCGAATTTTTTGTCCAGATTCAGAAGCCATTTCTCGAACAATGCAGCTGTCATCCAAGCTTTTCTGTTGGCTTCGTAAATCACCGGTAAACTTTTAACATATTTAAAGCATCTCGGCTTTGCAGATTTGCCAATCATTAAAAGCTGTAATTTTTCTGACCCATCCATATTTGAGCCTACCAAAATTGTTATCCTTTCTTTACTATTCTTCCCCCCACTGCACTTGTCGTTTCTTAACGAAAATGTTTTGTTGGGTAAACACTTAAAGAATAGCCCGGTTTCGTCTACATTAAAAATATTTTTCGGTTGATAATTTTCGAAATTTTTTTTTTTAAATCAACTTGCCACTTATCTACTAAACGGCTGCTCACTGATTCGCTCTCACCACATACATTTCGAAAAGAAATCACATTTCTGTCTTTAAACCCCGAAAACCAACCGGTACTTGCTTTAAAATCCCGAATGTCTAATTTTTCTGCAAATTCTTCTGCTTTTGCACGAATTATTGTTCCACTTAAAGGAATCACTTGGTCGCGAGCTTGCTTGAACCACTTCAAAACACAATCGTCCACTGCAGGATATTCGGCTGTTCTTACCCGCTTTCGACATTTTCCGTTTTTTTGATTCCAGTTTTCCATAATTGTGTTTTTATTTTTTAAGAAAGACGATCAAGTGTTCGGTAAAATTCCGTATTCTTTAGCTATGTCACACTTTCTTTTTGTACCGCGTTCCACATCTTGAATCACTTTAACTTTCTCGTCCAAAGTTAAACCCTTATACGGACCACGCTTAGCCATTGTTAAATGAACTTAACCGCACTGCACGTAAACTCTTAACTGAAACGAAAACAATTCAGTAGTACTGAAATGTACTGTACCTAGTTAAAAAAAAGTACTGTAGTACTACTGTATGTAAATTGTACAACACAAATTCTACACACCGTATACACACTCGTGTATACTCTACAGTAGGCCTACTGTGCTGTGACTGAAAACGGTTCAAGAATGTGGGTGTAAATTTAACTAGGGAAATCCCAAACCGATCATACAGTGCAGGTCTATGTGAAAGTGAAATTCACTTTACAATTTTCAAAGCCTATACGGCATACTGGCTGGAATTCCGTAGATTAGGCTTACTACGCACTATTAACTGACACTCTATTGTGTCTATTTTCAACCCAAACGCAGCAAGTAGAAATAATTTTATTACAGAACCTGTTTACGAAAAACCTAGCTAAACAAACATTTTTATTCTTTCTTTGAAAAACTTCGAATTAACCAAATAACATATTTTTAACTTCGAATTAGGCATACCATTTTTGTTCAGATTTTAATATGCTTTTCAAGGGGAATACCAGTTTATTCGAATTATCCAAAAATTCGAATTATCCGAGTTCGAAATAACCAAGTTATACTGTACTTGGTTAGAGTGGTATACCTTGGATAATTCGAATTGGCACAAGCAGCTTCGGTGTTTATCTACTCCTCCACTCTTCGCCCCTCGCCATGCAGCGACGGTACAGTCACAAAAGTATACAATTGCTACCGTAATGTGCTACTCGCGCACGGTCACTGTTGTTATTAATTATCTATCAATCAGGCATAATGATGTGACTAATTTGTTTTCATGTATGATTTTCAGTTCATTATATATTCATTGATTTTCATTTAGCGTCTTTCACTCATGATAAAATAAGGTTATGTTTTTTGAGGTTAGGTTTTTATTTATTTCTAATTTTTTATTACTATGTTAGACCCACCAGGTTGGTCTAGAGGTAAAGTCGTCGCCAAAATCAGGTGTTTAACAGCTGATTTTTGAAGATGAAGGTTCCTGTTCAAATCCTAGTAAAGGTAGTTACTTTTATACGGATTTGAATACTAGACAGTGGTTACCGGTGTACTTTGATGGTTGGGGTTTAATTAACCATACTCTTTCAGGAATGGTCGGCCTGGGTCTGTACAAAACTACACTTCATTTACACGTCATACACATCATCCTCATCTCATTGGGTCATGGGGTTGCTTATTGTTCTAAAATTGAACAGATTGCAACATACACAATTAGGAATAAAAAAAAAAAAAAAAAATTATATTTTCAGCCAAATTTGTTTAGTTTGTTGTTTGCCTCTGTAGAGTATAGTTTAGTGAGTTTTTGCAGTTTAGTTTTTGTAATTTATAGTTTAAATGTTTACTGGGACAAATTAAATAGGTACATATTTTAAAATGAAATAATTATTTGTATGTTTGTACATTGAAATAAGGTTGTAGACATTTGTGTACAGAACATTAAAATTTATAGACCTTGTTGAAAGAATAGGTTATGGATATACTTTATGCAGAATTATGTGTACTCGTAGAGCAAGAGTTGTGCCAGTTCAAATTGTCCACAGTATAATTGTAATTGTACTAGAGAAACAGCAAAGTATTTTTTTGTTTTATTTGAAATATAAATCTCTATTTGGTTAAGCAAAAAAAAAGTTGTGCTATACCTCTGAGTTGAGTTATACTATCCTTTTTTCAAAACTCAGGACTTTTCTGTTTCTAGTGCAAAGCAGTACTTAATTCAGTTATTTCATTAAATAAAATGACTTTTTTTCAATATGAACTAACTTAGATTAATAATTTTGATGAAAATTAATCGAATGTTATAATGTTTGTTAATTATCATTCAGATTGAGTTATATAAACTGGAGTATGAATTAAAGAGTGCTGGTAGAATAATGTTTAAAAATTTTACAAAGGATTCTGTTCTTGGTAATATCTCACAAAAATTGTTAAGCGAATTCTCATGCTCTTATTTAAAAAGGTGACATCATTATTTTTATTCCTCATATTTAGTAATAATTTATCAAAACTAGTACTAATTTTAATTGTTTATTCTGGCCGGCCCGTGGTGTAGTGGTCAGCGCAACTGGCTACTATGCCAGGGTCCCAGGTTCGATTCTCGGTCAGGTCTGGCATTTTTTTCATCAGGTAATCACCATATATCATTACCTCCGCACAAGCCCAAGGCTTATGTAGGCATCATCACTCAATAAAAAAAAAAATTTTTGCTACATAGCTTTTTTTGTTAATGGTTAATTACATAATTAACATTGTACAGTCTTCATTGAACTTAATTTGCTAAAAAACTGACACTAAGCTGGAAATACTCTTGGCTTACATATTCGAGGTTTATTTGGAAAGTAGGGTACAATATTTTTTTAAACATAAACTATCACAGATTTTTTCAGAAGACTTTTTTTATTTAAATTCTTACATGTTTCTCTGTTTTTCTGCATACATAGTTTGCGTATTTGTTTAAAGATTGGTCAAACAATTCTTTTGTATTACTAAGTCATGGAAATCTGCTGTTTGTGAGGATAACCAGTCTTTAACTGCTTCTTTCACCTCGTCATCTATGGCAAAGCACTTGCCGATGAGAAACTCCTTTAGGTGAAAAACAAGTGAAAATCGCTTGGAAATGCCAATGCTAAAGTGGAAATTGTGAATTGCCGGTCTTCACAAATCTTTTTTGTCCACGGCATTGACCAAATGTGTGATCACTGATGGTTGGTCTGATCCTGTTTCATCATAGACATTTTCCCTTCTGTCCTTGAAAGCTCTCACCCATTTTGCTGTCACTTATGGCATTGGGGCCATACACTTCACTTATCTGTCGTTGAGTTTCCGCTGCTGAAATGTTCCTTGCCGTCGGAAGACGAGAACCAAATCCCTGACTGTATTTCACAGTTGGTGGGCTGAACAATATTTTAAACATTTTGAACTGACACTGCAACAATACCAATGCAAATGGCATTGTTTGACGATCAAGGCATGCCGGAAGTTGGTATGCATGCTCATATCAATGTTTGCTTGACATTCGATTAGCTACAGCGATTCAGACCTTACTTTCTGAATAAACCTCGCAATTAAAATATATTTGCATAATATATATCAGTGGTCATAAAATGGCGAACTGTGGTCGAAATCTGGACTGCCGACTCATTTTTTGTGAACTATGAGCAGAATAAATTGTTTCTATTTGCAGCTCTTATTTTCGTATGTGATTTAAAATTTTCTATGTTTGCAGTGTACATACTAAAAGCAACTGGTGATGTCAACACGATATACACCCAAGTTTCTCTAAAGAGATTTGATACTTGCTGGACAATTTTACAGCCGGAATCAGGCTGAAAACAACTCATAATAACACTGTGCTAAAATATACAAAAAAAACTACGATTTTTTTTTATTATTTATTTATTTAACGTCGCATCAACTACAATGGTCATTAGCGACGACGTTGGGGTGTAACTATTGTACAATGGAGGATGAAATGATTTTTTTGTAACGTATGAAAATATGCCGTACCTGAGTGGGATTCGAACCCAGGACCGCATGATGAGAGGCGAGCACGTTACCAACTGCGCCAATGCAGTCGGCTACAATTTTTGTACATAGGTTTACAGTAGTTTAAAATTTTGTTACATTTTATTGCTCAAACCCCTTTTGAACTCAACAATGAATATTAATTTCATATAATGAATGAATTAATACAATAATTTCACTAACCTTCTTTTTAAACTGCGTCACCTTTATTTCAATTTTCACTTACACGTGTTTCGGTGGATCCACCATCATCAGAGTAAATAACATATAATTGAAACTAAAAACATTATTTATTAAAAATCTATAGAAGATGATACATCTTCAGTCACTTGTATAAAACTGATTTAAAATTAATTTATTTTAATTTATCCCTAAATTAATTTTAAATCAGTTTTATACAAGTGACTGAAGATGTATCATCTTCTATAGATTTTTAATAAATAATGTTTTTAGTTTCAATTATATGTTATTTACTCTGATGATGGTGGATCCACCGAAACACGTGTAAGTGAAAATTGAAATAAAGGTGACGCAGTTTAAAAAGAAGGTTAGTGAAATTATTGTATTAATTCATTCATTATATGAAATAGAAATATTTAAAACTGCAGGATGCATTATAAAGATTTATTTTTGAATGAATATTAAGATTTATGGCATGATTACCATACCTAAATTTTTAGTCGGCAAGAACTTCATCAATAAAAAGTTGGCCAGACCATGGCAGTCTCAACAAAATTTTCAATGTACTTTGATCAAAAGTTGGTAACCATTGATACCTACATGTCATGTAATGTACTCATACTGCCAAACTATAGGCCCTATACTGTTTGCAGTTCCTTATTGTTAAGGTCATCATCTGAAATGCTGGTTTGAACCTCTAGAGGCTTTACAAAGTAAAATGACAAGTGAGGTGGTTTACTATTGCTTTCCTCACTGAGTCAAAAAGTATGCTCATCAGCATGCCAGGCCCTCTGAAAAGCATCTGCTTTCCACCTGTAAATGACACCTTCATTTCGTTTACCACATTGTCAAGCTGTGTAATGAAATTCATTACTCTCATAAAAGATAACTCTGACTATTGTCTTTTATACCTCTACCTCTTCTGCCGGCCACATTGGCGTAGTTGGTAACGTGCTCGCCTCTCATCATGCGGTCTTGGGTTCAAATCCCATTCAGGCATGGCATATATTCATACGTTACAAAAAATCATTTCATCCTTCACCATCTGCATTAACAGTAATTATTACTGTTAATGCAGATGGTGCAATTATTGCAGAACAGTCGAACATTCAACCAAAAAAAAAATCTACCTCTTCTGTTCTTGAATGCTTTAGTTGTTCAAAATTGGGCTGACCATATGATAAGAAATAGAAAATTTTTTTGTAGCTCTGAAACTAACAGATCGAGTGAAAATAGTTTAACACACAGTCAAACATTAAACCAAAAAAAAAATCTAACTCTTCTGTTCTTGAATGCTTTAGTTGTTCAATTGGGCTGACCATGTGATAAGAAATAAAAATTTTTTTTGTAGCTCTGGAACTGACAGATCGAGTGCAAATAGTTTAACACAAATGTATAACACAGTCGAACATTAAACCAAAAAAAAAATCTACCTCTTCTGTTCTTGAATGCTTCAGTTGTTCAATTGGGCTGACCATGTGATATTAAGAAATAGAAAATTTTTTTGTAGCTCTAAAATTAATAGATCGAGTGCAAATAGTTTAACACTCCACCTGCCTATTATGGGCATAAATATGTAGCCCATTATATTACTTTTTTTATAACCGTACATTTTCTTGAAAATTGTTTACAAAAATTACTATGTTGAACTTGAAAATTGTACAAAATTGGTTCTCATATTATGACTCAATAAACAATAATTTTTTTGTTTACTTTATACTTTGTTGCATGTAAAATCATTGTAGTTACTAAAATCAATCATTTGATGATAACTAATTTTGTTGTTTTTTACTTTGTTCAATTTGTTCTAGTACAATTAAGGTGAAACCTCAGGAATTAGGAGTCACATATATATTTAGTGCAGATTGTCCACAGTTTGTTGAAGAAGATTCCAATCTTAATTTCTTCATTGTTTGTTCACCAGTATCGGTTACAGAACTGGATGTACGATTGTACTCATATATTGATCAAATAATCAATGAAACTTTGGTAATCTGTTGTTACATTGTTTAGTTATTAGTTTCTAATTATTTATTAACCCTTCTAGTGCCAGGAGAATATTGTGAGTTACTACTGAAAAATACCAGCTATTTTTCGCTAGGTATTGCTGAAAAATACCAGCTATTTTTCGCTAGGTATTGCTGAAAAATACCAGCTATTTTTCACTAGGTATTGCTGAAAAATACCAGCTATTTTTCGCTAGGTATTGCTGAAAAATACGAGCTTTTTTTCGCTAGGTATTGCTGAAAAATACCAGCTATTTTTCGCTAGGTATTGCTGAAAAATGCCAGCCTATTTTTTGCGATTTGTAGTATGTTATAATATATCTATCCAGGGCAGCATTCCTAAAAATGAGACCTCTTCTATCGGCCCGCGACCTGAGCCTCGAAACTAGGACCCACCTCTTGAAGTGCTACGTCTTTCCCATCCTCTTGTATGGGGTAGAGGCGTGGACAATCACCAAAGAATGTGAGACCCGTCTACAAGCGTTTGAAATGTGGACCTACCGGAGGATGCTTCGAATGCCGTGGACGGACAGGGTCACAAATATGGAGATCCTCAGAAGAATGGGGAAAGAGCTGGAAATCCTGCAGAGCATAAAGATAAGAAAATTGACATACCTTGGACACATCATGAGGGGGCCTAAATATGAGATTCTGCATCTCATAATTCAAGGAAAACTCGTTGGTAAACGCTTGGTGGGACGCAGACGAATATCCTGGTTAAGAAACCTGGAGAAGTGTTTAACTGCTCGTCGCATGACCTTTTCAGAGCAGCAGTGGACAAGGTACGACTGACCATGATGATAGCCAACCTTCGTAATGGAGAAGGCACCTGATGAAGAAGATAATGTATCCATAACTTGGCAATTTTTTTCGTATATCTTAATGATTTTTTGTTTGTTTTCTTCATAATGAATTAATCTCGTATGACATTTACCTTATAACATATTATTTTTTACAATTTAAAAAATTAAAAGTTCTACTTAATTATACATTTTTTTGTGTAAATTTACTTTTTAATTTAAAAGAAAATCACTAAGACAATGTAATTATGTACAATGTCACCAAAAATCATTAAGACTATTGTAAAAGATAAAAATATTGCGATAAAAGTTTTGAAAATTCATTTTTAGTTTCTTTAATCAATATGAAGTTATTCAAACAATATTAATCAATTACACTCATAACAAAATCTACATTTCTTACTGAATATTATGTGTTATTTATAACAAAATTGAGTGAAAAGTAGAAATTCTATCATTTTTTTAGTCAACGTTTTTTCCCCCCTGCATCCAGGAGACTTCAAAGGGAGTATAGGACATGTCAAGATAAAACTTATAAACTAAAAGTTTATCACCAATGATAAATTCATCACTTACCACCAGAAAATTGTTTTTGCTACTGCTTACTTCAGTAGGCTTGTCATGAACCCCATTGAATCATATATCACACAAAATAAAAAATAAAAAAATCAAACACAATGAGAAATTAATCACTTACCAATAATTTTTTCCTCCTACTGCTTAACTCAGTACGCTTGTCGTGAACCCCTTTGTATCAAATAGTACACAATATATTTAATTAGAAGTTAAATATTTTCCAATCAAAACTATTTAGAAAGGAATTCGTACTAATGAAGGACGCTGGAATGTTTGGTTGAACTGCTGATGTCCTAATATTACGACGCTGGAACTGTAAGGGTTAATTTTTAAATTTAATTCATTGTGTTATGATTGATTATGATTAGCTTGAGAATATTGGTTGAATATGAAATTGACAACTTCCTCATCACCTTCTTTATCCCTCTTCCAAGTTTCCTTAGGTCAGGCCAATACAAATCCTCTCCACCTCTCTCCATCACTAAAAAATCCCACCATTACTCTCTTTTGGCATCTTTTACCCAATTTCATCCATAACTGAAGCCATCCATTTCACTCTTGTTTTATTCGTTGTCTTTTTCCCCTCCATATCCAAGTGCAACATCCTTTTCGAAAGTCTTTCGACTTCCATCCTACTGAAATGGCCAGACCTGCTCAGCAACCCTCCTTAACTGGTTGTCCATTCTATCCCTTCTTTCTTCTCCAGCATACTTCTCTTGAACTTCATCTCTGCTGCCTGGATTTTACTTTCTACCATTTTCCCAGTCCATGATTCAGCTCCATATGTTAAAATTCTGCCCATAACAGACAGGTGGAGAGTCAAATTATTTTACTCTCAATCTGTTCATTGCTGGGCTAAAATAAATAGTTCTGTTTCTTATCACATGGTCAGCCAATTAAATGATTGAATCATTTAAGAACAGAAAAGGTAGAGGTGTAAAAGACACAAATCAGAGTTATCTCCTCTGAAAGTAATGGATTTCATTATACAGCCAGACCCTGTGGTGAATGAAGTGAAGGTGTCATTTGCAGAGTGGAAAATATGTGCTTTTTAGAGGGCCCAGCATACTGATAAGCATACTTTTCTATTCAGTGAGGAAGGCAATTGTAAACCACCTCACTCCTCATTTTACTTAGTAAAACCTCTACTGGTTCAAACCAGCTTTTTCGGCTGATGACCTAAACAACAACATGTTAAAATTGGTTCAAAGTATGTTTTATGCACACTTTGGAAGAAACCACTTGCTTTCTGCACCCTTTTACTAAACTCTTTTTCCAGTTTCCATCTGATGAGAAAACAATTCCTAAGTTTGTAAATTTAACTTCTTCCAGTATCTTACCATTTAGCCTTATTCCATGTCCCTGCCTTACCTCCTCACATCTCTTCTGCACCAACTTTTTGCTTTTTACTTCATTGAATTCCAAACCATACTTAACAATCTCTTTGTTCCATAAAACCAGTGCCCTTTCCACCTTCTCCTCTGTCTTTCCCTATACAACCAGATCATCTGTAAAAAATGAAATCCCAGTACTGAGGAAAATACTGACAAATTCCTATTGAATATAAATTAATTCATCTGCAGCACATATTTTCAAATGTTGTAAAATCACATATAATGACTCACTGTGATCACAGTTTAATGCATCTCAATGACGATTGTTTTTTATTTATATCCATGGGATTGTGTACCTTAACTGGGTTCCTGAAAGTCAAACAATTAATCAATATTACTACCTTGAGGTACTTTCTAAACTACGTACATCAAAGAGTAAGGAAAAAATGCCCCGAAATGTGGAAGGACAAATCATGGGTTTTCCTCCAAGACAATGCGCTAGCTCATTCCGCGTTATCTGTCAAGAGATTCCTAGCCAAGTACAGCATCTCAGTGTTAGACCATCAACCTTATTCACCAGATCTTGCACCATGTGACTTTTACCTGTTCGCTAAGGTGAAATCTGCATTATAAGGGACAAGATTTGAGTCTGTGGAAGCTGTAAAAGAGAAAGCGACACGTGTCCTGAAGGAGCTGACAGAAGATGACTTCCAGCACTTTTTCCAACAATGGAAAATTCGCATGGAGCGTTGTAGGGATAGAGAAGGAGTGTATATTGAAGGTGACAATAAGTGATTATTTATAAAATAAAAATAAAACTTTTTACTACGTCAGTCTCGTTATTTAATAGCCACACCTCATATTTTGCTTTTATATAGATTTGAAATTTCCTGGTAACTTATCTTTTGTAAAAACTTTTTTCTGTTAAGGATGAAGGAATATTACTTACGGTGACAAACTGTTTGGTAGCTGCAGATCGGTTATTAATGGATTCCTCTGCAATTGAATCAGTTTTGGTTTGTTCTTCTTCTATTCCAAGGCTTAGTCTTGTTGTCTATGTTAAGGATACCAATACATTAGTGGAGTGAGTCTAATTTTTGTTTCTATTTATTTTTAACGAAATAATTAATCAGCAAACCCTCAGGATTCTTATTACCTATTAAAACTTCATATACTCTACAATTATTTATTATTCCTAATTTGTGTACGTTGCAATCTGTTCAATTCAGAACAATAAGCAACCCCATGACCCAATGAGATGAGGATGATGTGTATGATGTGTAAATGAGGTGTAGTCTTGTACAGATCCAGGCCAACCATTCCTGAGAGAGTGTAGTTAATTGAACCCCAACCATCAAAGTATACCGGTAACCACTGTCTAGTATTCAAATCCGTATAAAAGTAACTACCTTTACTAGGATTTGAACCAGCAACCTTCGTCTCCGAAAATCAGCTGGTAAACAGCTGATTTTGGCGACGACTCTACAATAAAGTTAATTTTATTAAATCTTAACAAATAAAACTTAATACGACAAAATCCCTTCACGTAACTTTCACACTCCGCCATGGTGATTGCCCACCAGTATACATAGACAATGAACCTCTCACAAAGACAGATACGGTCAAATATCTCGGTCTGACTTTCGATAAACGACTAACTTGGAGCACACATATCAAACGGAAACGTTTATTACTGAATTCCCGACTTAAACTTCTATATTCCCTACTTCACAAACGATCAAAATTACCAATGGCACAAAAATTACGCATATATTGTTCTCTTTTGAAACCTATTTGGACCTACGGATCCCAAATTTACGGTTCAACCAAACCCTCTAACTTGCAACGAATTCAAGCATTCCAGTCAAAAACATTACGCCTTATAGCAAATGCACCTCTTTACGTTAGCAACAAAACCTTACATACAGATTTGAAAACACCACTTGTACAAAATTCCATTGAATACCTATACAAACGCTTTCACGACAAAACACACGAACACGAGAACCCCCTGGTGCGTTCACTTTCCTCCGTCCATTTACCTGATAATCCCCCTAGACGCCTTAAAAGACGCTGGAGTAGAGACCTGCTAGTTTGATATACAAATTTCATTCTTGGGGAGGCACCAATGGATGCCCTACCCCTCTCATGCCTATCATGTCATTTAAATTATTATCATAATCATCACATTTGCTTGTTGTAACGTTTTACAGTTGTAAATAAAGAATTAAAGAGAAAAAAAATCTTAACAGTGTGCTTTGAATATCTTACTTTATTTCAAAACTTTTTTTGTTGTTGACTAATAAAAAACAGCTATTATAATTAGTACGACAAGAAGTGAAGATTGGTTGTAGTTTTAGTGGTGTATTGTTGTTCCTTAAAATCAGAAATGAAGTTTGGGGCAACTTATTCCAGAAGTACTTTTCTTATTATTTACTGAATGGCAGAACTGATTTTGTTTAGTAGTGGATCCAGCACCGGTACAAGGGGTGCACACCCTTTCTTGAAGCACAAAAACCATGGAAAAATATGTCCATACTAAATTGGGTGGTGGGAATAAAAAATATTATTTAATAATAGGTACTAGTATTTTTTAAACCTAACTATGTAAAAAAAAAATTACAAGTATATACTAACTATATTTTGAAGTAACTAGGCTTTTACGAGCCTTAAAAAAATAAGTAATAAATACATAATAGAAAAGATCTTGTAAATGCAAGGAATTTTTAAATGAGCAGAGTACAGTGTTAACAGTGGCAGCAGACATTTTCAACAGTTATCAAAAAAATTAGATCTTCATTATTTATTTACTTTATTTTATTTGAAGATATTCTTGGACATTTACAAAGTATTATTCTTCCTGTAATAACTATTAACAAATTGAAAATTAATGCATTTTTCCAGCCAAGTTTTGGATATTTTGATGTTTATAAAATTTATCTATGTTTTGTAGTTTATATTATTTACATCAATTTTTCTGAATTAAATCTTCAATAATTTTTTAATAATTATAAACACATATACCATTATGAGTTTATTTCCTAATTAATGAAGATTTTGTATGATAGATATAAAAAAAACAGGAGGTTTTATCCTTATTTATTCCTCAAAAACTACTGAAGAAATGGTTCTGGGACCTGTTTTATTCGTTTTTTTCCTGCCGCTTATTAACTGGGTTTTCAAACCTAGTAGGTATTGATAAAATTGAGACTTTTTGCAAACATTTTCAAATTTGTTTTTATGTCAAACATTAAATGATTGAAATTATTAATTTTTTCTATCACAGTTATAAATTACGTGTATCGATATGCCTACAAAATTTCAGTTGGTTACCTGTAACGATTGTTGAGAGGGAAGGGATATAAGTAGGTACAATTTTAACATGTTGTGTCTAGGTATCATGTACAGGTCTCATTAAAAGATGACGTGCTACGATAAAAGTAATTTTGAATAAAATAATTCCTTTCATTAGACGATGCGCCTCATGGCTGGTGGCAATTTTTAAAAAGGCTTACCTTTAACTTATGGCAAAAACCATTACTAATATCTGTACCTACTCTATAAGAGGAATCGAACGACACTAGTTTTGTTTCCAAATTACAACTTTAATTTCTTTACTTCCAGTTTTGGGCCACTTCCAGGCAAAACTAGAACTTCAAACCCAATCTAGGCCCACAAATTTTTTTGTAGAGAATATGAATCCGAAAACCATTTGTTGCTATAATCTCTTGTAGTTTTTGACTTTGATTTCTTGACTTCCGGTTTTGGGCTACGTTCACTCAAAACTACAACTTCAAACCCAATCCAGCCTCACAAATTTTTTGCAGAAATTACGAATCCGAAAACCATTTGTTGCTATAGTTTATACGCTATAGTCTAAGTTTTGGGTTTATAGCCTATAGTGTAGTTTTTGACTTTGATTTCTTGACTTCCGGTTTTGGGCTGCGTTCACTCAAAACTAGAACTTCAAACCCAATCTAGGCCCACAAATTTTTTGTAGAGATTACAAATCCGAAAACCATTTGTTGCTATAGTCTCTTGTAGTTTTTGACTTTGATTTTTTTGACTTCCGGTTTTGGGCTACTTCCGGTCGAAACCGAAACTTTACACCCAATTTAGGCCCAAAAAAATTTTTGTGTAGGTTACAAATTTGAAAACTGTTTGTTATCTCTTGTAGTTTTTGACTTTGATTTCTTGACTTTAGGTTTTGGGCTACTTTCGGTGGAAACCAGAACTTTACACTCAATTTAGGCCCAAAACTTTTTTGTGTAGATTACGAATCCGTAAACTGTTTGTTATCTCCTGTAGTTTTTGACATGTGGGTGTGACAGACAGATGGACATTGGGGAATGTTAGCAAATAAAACTGCCACTAATATTTTAAAAATTTAAATTATTTTTTAAGTAGTAGAATAATTAAAATATTTACTACTGATTTTTAGACTACTTTTAATTTTTATTTTCAGATCAAATTTGTCGGGATGTCATAGTTCGACGAAAGGTCATGGCGGTGGAGACTGCAAATGTAATAAGTATTTAGTGCATAGTTATAGTGTTGTTCCTGCATTTATAATTGAATACAATTATATAAAGGTAAATCATTACTGTAAAATATAAATTTAATTTTGCCTTACTAATATTTATAGTTTCTAAAAGTTTTGGGGTTTTAATGTGCAAATTATTTTTGTTAGAAATAATTGTTACCGTATTATGTAATTATTATTTTGTAAATTTAATGTAGTAGTGGATGTCATCCATACCGGAAACACTACTTGGTTGCACTCACAGAGTATAGAAGTAATAGAGCGGCCTAGTTGAGGAGCGAAGTGTGTCTACTTACCCCCACTCTTTGGTTACCCATATCGCCTGCCACTTCAATCATTTCCCTTCCCGTGAAGCGGTAACTAACCTATAATCTGTGCGTTTCTTTTAATTTTTTCAGTTATTGTTTAATATTATATAGTGCGTTTTGTTTATTCACTTTAGTTATTGTGTGTGAATTATTGTGCGTGGATTTTTGTGTGTAAATTATTGTGTGTGGACACTTATCCAGCTTTAAAA
Source organism: Catonia carolina (assembly GCA_035578175.1). Taxonomy (NCBI): domain Eukaryota; kingdom Metazoa; phylum Arthropoda; class Insecta; order Hemiptera; family Achilidae; genus Catonia; species Catonia carolina. The sequence continues at coordinate 437,697,221 of JAQMRL010000001.1, read as the reverse complement.
TGGGTATGTGTTTGGCGTACGGATGCAATAACCGAAAAAAGAAAACAGAAGCTGTAGAGGGAATTAAAATTTCTTTCCACCGTTTTCCTAACAATCCAGAACTCAAAGAAAAATGGATTTAAGCAATCAGGAGAGACAACTGGAAACCATCTAATCACAGTCGTATGTGTCGTGACCATTTAAAAGAAGATAATTATGATAACTCTTTTCTTTTTCGAAGATATTTAAAAAAAAGATGCAGTTCTATCGATATTTGCAGCATTTCCACCACATTTACAACCGTCAACATCAACTAAATGTAAGGAGAGTTTTAAAGCGCGCTATCTCACCAATTTCGCCCCCAATATCGGAAAAAATACAAAAAACTGATTTCGAAATAACTACCGAAAAACTTAAGAAAACCCAATGGAAACTAACTGAATCAAGAAAATGATTAAGAAATATGACATTAAAACAAAAGAGACTAAAGTTAAAAGTGGCTAATTTAAAAGATATCATAAGATAATTAAAAAAAATCTTATTCACTCGGAGCACGGTGATCTATTGAGCAATATTTCAAAAACATCGTTCTGTCTTATACAGAGAGAATCACAAAAGCACACCAACCCCAAACTGAAAAAAACTGTACGATGACCGCCTTCGTAATTCGCCACGACTTTGCATTTTTTGTCTCCTAAAGCGTACAACTTTGACAAACTTTTCAGACTTGCCTTCCTCATGTCCGAACAATAGCTAAGTGGTATTCTTCAATTAATGCCGAACCAGGGTTTAGCTCAGAAGTTTTCCGAGTACTAAAAGAAAAGTGTCAAAATGAACATGGTTTGGTGTGCAGTTTAATGTTCAATGCAATGGCCATTCGGCAGCATGTAGATTGGGATGGAAAAAATTTTTATGGCTACATGGATCTGGGACGCGGAAATACTGACGACGGAGCTCCAATAGCCAATGAAGTGTTTGTCATTCATCTCGTATGTGTCAATAAGTTATGGAAAATACCTCTGGGGTACATTTTTATTAAAGGAATCACCGGTGAACAAATTTATTCTCTGACCTTTCAATGCTTGCAACTTCTATCTGACGTAAACATCAAAGTTGCCTCAATCACTTGCGATGGCAGATTATCTAACTTTTCGTCTTTCGTAAGATTTGGTTGCAATTTAAAAGACTCAAACCAAAAACAAAAATTTAGAAAAAAGATTTACCTAAAACAAAAAATAAAGTAACCTAAACCAAAAAATAAAGTGAAACAGAACAAACATTGAAAATCTATTAATTACCACTGAATTATTTTTTAATTTATTTTTTAATGTATTAATAATAGTCGACAGCCAATTTTGGTTTTTGATTTTTACTTATTACAGTAACGAATCAATCAATATACATTCATTTAGTACTTTTTAATAAACATAAATACCAGTGATTTCATATTTTGTGTAATTTTGTTCTTCTGGCTTTCTATATTATTTAACTTATTCTCTCAGTTACACTGAAAACTAACAGAAGCAAAACCAAAGAAATCTGAGATAAGGCAGAACTACAAACGAAACAGAAACAGCAGTGTGATGGCAGGTGGCTGGGCTAGGCGAGGTAGGTAACCAAGGAGTTGGGGGGTCAGTGCATACAACCGCCAGTCTGCCGCTTATGGAAAGGCTTCTCTATTTATTCTATACTCAGTGGTTGCACTTTCCGGCCGATAATCTTCTTTTGACATCTTCAGTAATGTGTCAAGTTTTCTTTCTGTCTTCCTTCTTCACCGCGGTTTATTTGTCTTCCCTCCTTCTCCTTTCTGTCTTGCGCATTAACTGTGGTTTAATTGTCTTCCCCCTTGTCCTTTCTGTCTTCTACTTCACTGCTGTTTATTTGTCTTCCTCCTTCTCCTTTCTGGCCTCTTTCTTCACCACAGTTTACTTGTCTTCCCCTCTCCTTTCAGTCTTCCTCCTTCACCGTGGTTTGTTTGTCTTACCCCTTCACCTTTCTGTCTTCCTCCTTCACCGCGGTTTATTTATCTACCTCCTTCTCATAACTGTCTTCCTCCTTCATCGCGGTTTATTCTTCTTTCCCTTCTCCTTTCTGTCTTCCTCCTTCATCGTGTTTACTTGTCTTCCCCTTCCCCTTTCTGTCTTTCTCCTTCACCACGATTTATTTGTCTACCTCCTTCTCATAACTGTCTTCCTCCTTCACCGTGGTTTGTTTGTCTTACCCCTTCACCTTTCTGTCTTTCTCCTTCACCGCAGTTTATTCGTCTTCCATTCTCCTTTCTGTCTTCCTCCTTCACTACGGTTTCTTTGTCTACTTCTTTCTCACAGCTGTCTTTCTCCTTCACCGCGGGTTATTTGTCTTCCCCTTTTCCTTTCTGTCTTCCTCCTTCACCACGGTTTATTTATCTTCCCCTTCTCCTTTCTGTCTTCTTCCTTCACCACAACAAAAGCATGCTTACGCTATCTATCGGGTTTCATTGGAACTAACTTTGCAATATGTGTGGACGCTTACGCTATCTGTCGGATTTCATTGGAACTAACTTTGCAATAGGTGTGGACGCTTACGCTATCTATCGGATTTCATTGGAACTAACTTTGAAATAGGTGTGGACGCTTACGCTATCTATCGGATTTCATTGGAACTAACTTTGCAATAGGTGTGGACGCTTACGCTATCTATCGGATTTCATTGGAACTAACTTTGCAATATGTGTGGACGCTTACGCTATCTATCGGATTTCATTGGAACTAACTTTGAAATAGGTGTGGACGCTTACGCTATCTATCGGATTTCATTGGAACTAACTTTGCAATAGGTGTGGACGCTTACGCTATCTATCGGATTTCATTGGAACTAACTTTGCAATATGTGTGGACGCTTACGCTATCTATCGGATTTCATTGGAACTAACTTTGCAATAGGTGTGGACGCTTACGCTATCTATCGGATTTCATTGGAACTAACTTTGAAATAGGTGTGGACGCTTACGCTATCTATCGGATTTCATTGGAACTAACTTTGCAATAGGTGTGGACGCTTACGCTATCTATCGGATTTCATTGGAACTAACTTTGCAATACTTGTGATCGCTTACGCTATCTATCGGATTTTATTGGAACTAATTTTGCAATAGGTGTGGAAGCGTAGCATACACTAAGCTAGTTCCGATCAATTCCGGTAGATAGGGCGAACATGCACACCTATTGTAAAGTTAGTTCCAATGAAATCCGATAGATAGTGCAAGCATCCACACCTATTGCAGAGTCAGTTCCAAGTAAACCACGGTGAAGGAGGAAGACAGAAATGAGAAAGGGAGACAAAATCGCGGTGAAGGAGGAAGACAGTTATGAGGAGGTAGACAAATAAACCGCTGTGAAGGAGAAAGAAGAAAGGAGAAGGTGGTGAACAAATAAACCACGGTGAAGGAGGAAGACAGAAAGGAGAAGGGGAAGACAGAATGGAGAAGTTGAAGACAAACAAACCACGGTGAAGGAGGAAGACAGAAAGGAGAAAAGGAAGACAAATAAACCGCGGTGAACAAGAAAGAAGACAGGAGAAGGTGGTGGACAAATAAACCGCAGTGAAGGAGGAAGACAGAAAGAACAACGGGAGACAAATAAACCCTGGTGAAGGGGAAGACAGAATGGAGAAGTTGGAGGCAAATATACCACAGTGAAGGAGGAAGACAGAAAGGAGAAGGGGAAGTCAAATAAACTGCGGTGAAGGAGGAAGACAGAAAGGACAAGGGGAAGACAAATAACCGCAATGAAGGAGGAAGACAGTTATGAAAAGGAGGTAGGCAAATAACTTGCGGTGAAGGAGGTAAACAGAAAGGACAAAGAAGGAGGAAGAAAATTAAACCAGGGTGAAGGAGGTAAACAGAAAGGAGATGGAGGAAGACAATTAAGCCGCGGGGAAGGAGGAAGACAGAAAGTTACATTAGTTATATCGAAAATTTGCCGGACAAAAATTATTCAAATGATAAGTAAATTGGTTTGTGAATACGAGTTTTTGAAAGAATGGTGTTTCAATTATTAATAAAAATGTCTTTTTATTACTGTTTTAAGTTTTTTTTCTTGACACAATACAATATTTATTTACAACATATTTTATCTACTCTCTTAACGGTTGGATGCGAAATTGATAGCATATGAGAAATTGAAATCTCTGTGACAATATCTATCATATAGTATATTATTATATAGGAAGGCTAAAGCACTCTGCTGAGAAACCCTCCGAGGTGCGGTGTATGAAATTGTTCAAATCACTGCAATTTGCATCCAAACTCTTTGGAGCTTCTCTTTTGACGTGGCTATTAAAACTTGATCATCAGCTTACAGTATTTGAATAATCAATGCAATCGATACCTTTATAAAGTTACAGGAAACTTTTAAGTCGAACCACACTCAAAATATCAACATCATTTCTGTAAAGTATTGTAATTCCAACAGAGAGGAATCAAGTAGTGATACTTTCAGCAGGACTGAAAAAACAACTGTTGAATCTGTTCTACAACAGCCGTTATGGTCTACAATGGATTTGGAGCAGTTAACTGAATTAGATATCTCTAGTTCTCACATTGGATCATTTGGTAAGTCATATCAAGAATTAATTATTATTATGTACAATGTTTCTAACCACCAGTTCCAGCTCTTTAATCAATAAACAATATCCAAATTGAAAGAGTTAGTTCTTACTTTTTTTTTTGTTTAACGTCCGACTGTTCTGCAATTACTGCTAATGCAGATGGTGAAGGATGAAATTATTTTTTGTAACGCATGAAAATATGCCATGCCTGAATGGGATTCGAACCCAAGACCGCATGATGAGAGGCGAGCACATTACCAACTACGCCTATGCAGCCAGCAAAAATTATTTTGTTTACGTCTGACTGTTTCTCAACAAATCAAATAAATCAAACTTGGGACCCTGGTGTAGAAGCCAGAACATCATTCCGGTTCTTACAAATACTTGGGAACCATAATAAATGATAAAAAAAATACCCAAGCACAAGAAATGAGATCATGAATACAAAAACCAATGGCTTCATTTCCATGAAGAATATAGTCACAAACCGATTGTTTCTTGTTTTTCTTTATCTTCACTTTTTATAAATGTTTTTTATCTAATGGAAAGCTTTACGTATAATAAAATACTCCCAGTGTTGTAGAGGTCTTCCCAGCTTCTTTTTTTCTCAGGCCTGTAACCCAGAATCCGCTTTGGAACTCTATCTTTTTTAATCCTTTAAAGATGCTCCATTTGTTTATTCCGAAGGAAATAAAACAGCCCCACATCACTCATGGGCGGATTTAGGTCTTGGTATCTGGGGATACGAGCTCACCGGAAGGTAAGAATGAGGTATTTTTATACTAAATTCAAAAATCCCAAAATCTGGGGGTGGGGCGCACCCCTGTAAATCCGCCCATGACATCACTTGAAGACACAATATGGAAAAATTGGAAAAGTTGATAGCTTCAAGTACCTTGAGGAGATAATACAACTAAAAACCAGTGAAAAGGAAACAAAAAACAGCAGATGAGGAAAGATGGCCTGTGCACTCTGAGGAATTTACCACTTGAGTAAGAAGAAAGCACTTTCAAGACGAGCCAAGATTGGACATTGTAATACTGTGATAAAACCTGGGTGACAATACAAATTTTTAAGACACTATATAATTGACCTAAAGTGTCTGATAAGTGGTTTAAAAAAGTCAGAAAGGATAAATTGTGAAAACCAAAGTAAAACGAGAAAATTTAATGAACCAAACCAAAATCAGACAACTATTTATGGACTTTAAGGGCTTTTATAAAGTGTAAAAATAGAACACCGGATGGACAGAAGAAAGGAGAAAACCCTACAGTGTATGAATGCTGAGAATGTGGGCTGTAAAAAGAGCTTCCATAAATATCTAAAGTCACCTCACGTAATCTAAAATTGGCCCTACATGAAAAAAATTATTACTCTGAAAACTGATTCTCTTATTTACGCTTGCTGTCAGCAACTCTTTCTATTCCTTGTATCATGATTTTTAATTTTGTCGTTCCTCATACAATCCTTGATCCTTTACAAAAAATTCATCTCCCAAATTTTACTACCATACAAATGAGTCGTAACTGCCATTAAGTACGTCATAAATTCTCATCACACTTTGTAAGCTGTATTCATCTGAGTAGTTGTTGTTATTCAGTTTAGTTGCTACTGTTACACATATTCTCTAGAAGCAATTTACTTTTTGTCAAGATCAAGCTCTATATCGAAACAAACTTTAGCTGAGCATGTAATTGAATCTGTGAGTGGAAAAAGGGTAATATTCCAAAAAATGCGAAATTGAACGAGATAGCAGTTTTGTTAAGTTTACTTTGGCGCATGTATTGGTTGATAAAAGGGAAATATTCCTTGTATCTAAAAGCAGCTAAGCTACATTAAAAATTTAGTAGAGTGGAAAAAGGATAATATTCCAGGAATATTACCCTTCTTCCATTCAATAGCGAACAGCTGTTGGACCACTGGTTTCTGTGTTATTATTTTCAAAATGTAACTGTAAATTTTTTTTTATTTTTTTTTTATTTTTAGCTTTTATTGTTATCGGGAACTGTACGTTGTTGACAACTACCCGATTTGATTGCTGCTTTTTGCTGTATTTTTTGATGTGGATTAGACATGAGTTTGAACAGGGACCCCCAGTAGATTTTGTTCATGGATGGCTGTTAACTGTTCACCATACAAAGTCGCTTGGCCAACCGGTGTTACTTAACAAATAATAGCGACTTTCTACCAGCTGACTGACTGGGCTGGCCCAAAGGCCTAAATTTATTTTAAAATTAAAATAAAGTTTTGTAGCATATTGGCACATTATATTGTTTTTTCAACTTAATTTTTCCCATTCACTTGTACCAAATCTAGAAAAAGGTGAATAGTCAACATATTAATAATCAAAAATCAATCCCATGATTATTGTAAAACAAATTCTAAAGTCACCATTAAAAAGCTTTAATATAGTACTACAAATGACCAATTGAACATTCTACCATTAAACCAAAAACAAAGTTACAAATCAGTTTTTTTTAATTTCTCGAAAATAAGGATTTTGGAATATTACCCTTTTTCCACTCACCGATTCAATTGATCTGATTGATTAGACAATTATTAACCACAATCTTGGATCTTACAGGGTCCCTTTAACAAAAACCATTACTTCAAGTTTTTATGCTAGATATACACAGATTGTATAAACCGTATAGATTCTGGGAAAGAAAAATAGGCTTTGGAGCTTCTCTTCTGACTTGACTATGAAAACTTGATGATCAGTAAATAAAAGGGTAGTTAGGGAGAGACTATTGTATCAATAGTGGATTTATAACTGATTTTCATTCTCATTAAGGTGAGACTGTATGATGGTTTTAACAGAAAATTTCGGTTTTCGGTGTTGTATGTTTTTCAATTGTTTAGACTTAATTCAACCACAAAACTTTAAATTATATGAAAAAAATAGTATTTTAATGAAAAAAAATTAAGTTTTTAGGTGGTTTACCCAGAAAAAATTATCATGTCACCAAGAACGAATATTTTTCATAATTTTATAGGGATCGTTTTAGAGCAAAGGTAATTTTAATACATTAAAAATATCTGCATTACTGTTTTTAATACTCTCAGCCATTGGTTTATCTTTTTAACCAACTGTTGATGGGAAATTCACTTGTTTGTGTTGTACATTTTGTTTTTTATTTGTGCCTATTTGTTTTATCGCCTGTTCCCGCAAATTTAAGTTTTTAACATTTAGTACATTTTTCTCGAAAACCATTAAACCTTACCGAGCTGAAATTTTTACCAGTTATTAATCTTGCATGTGCACATATTCTGGCATTTTTATGACGTCCTCAAATTCTGCAAAAATTATTAATATGTAAAATATCGTAGAAAAAAAATTTGTAAAAATTTTATGTTATTCGTTATTCTGTTTTTAACTTTATGGTTCAACAGATTAAGGGATAGTCAACTCAAGCAGATAATTTTTTTAAAAATTCTGAGTGTTTTTTGCATTTGTTTGAAGTTTAAAATTTTCTGAATCACAACATATTTTGTTTACTTTGTTTGTAAGTTGACAAAAAGTTATAAAAAGATCTGTTTAAAATAAAGCTCACTAGCAAGGTGAGTGAAATTATTCCTTCAACTTTGAAGTTTTCTGGAAATGTGGTTTTTGCATGATCGTACGTTCTTGGGAATTAAATATTTCGATTTGTTTTGGAGATATTTGGATGATGGTTTTTTTCAAATGTTCATAATTTCTTGCTCTATTATCAGTGGAATGATTATTACAAAAACCTTAATAGGGATTTAGTTAAAAAATAATTTATGAATACATAAAATAAATATTTTTTAAAATATGGTTTTTCTTCAATAAAATTCTTGTAAGAAAAAATACGTACAAGCGCATATAACAGGTAATAGACAGCAATTTTCTGTATTTTGTAGCATAAGAATCATGTTGATATCTTTCTTGGTTCTTGAGATATTTGATTCAACGTAAAAGCCCGCTTTTCCAACCTCACCCTTATATTAGGGGCTGTAATTAATTTTTTGGCTTGGTTCAAATGGTAGATTGTTACTAGTAAATTACACTTTCATTTAAATTAAATAATGATAAATTATAGCCAGAAGTTTTGATTTTAATTATCTGGGTTGACTACCCCCTTAAATTGAAAAAATGTCAATAGCTAGAGAAACCCAACATCTACAGGATGATTTTTTAGTCCTGTTACCCAATTGTTAATGTCTGGTAATATTTTTCTAAAAAAAATAAATTTTGTTTTGTGACACTAAGTTGGTAGCCCTACTCAACCAGTATGGATATGGCAGTGTGAGTTGATTCTCTTTGAGCTGTGTAAAATTTTGTGACATTTCCGGTCGTGCTACAAACAGAATGTCTTTTATCCTAAAACAATATCTTGTTTAAATCTGGAGGCTGAAGTTCTAGAACTAATCGTATGTGATTCGGATACAATTTCAATTTTTTAGCAGCTTTCTGAGCACTCGAACATGACAAATCAACATGCGAGGAAAGTTTTTGTAAACTTTTCCATGGAGAATTGAGCAATCTTGTTTTCACATTCTCTTAACGTCATCTGTCAAGAGAGTTGGTCGACCACTACGTTTTCTGCTGCAAACAATACCTGTCTCTAAAAATCAGTTAGTTAGCCTAGAAATTGACTAGAATAGAGTGGAGCAACACCAAAAAATTTAATTTGAAATGATTCTTTTACACTCGCATACGATTTTGTAGCAAAATATTGTTCAAGAATGAAAACCCATTGTTCTAGGGTAAAAGACATTCTGTTCGTAACACAACTGGAAACAGCACAAAATTTTACGCAACTCAAGGAGAATCAACTCAAACTGTCGTATCTATACCGGTTGAGTAGGGCTACCAACTTTGTGTCACAAAACAAAATATCCCTTTCTTAGAAAAAAATTACCAGACATTAACAATTGGGTAACAGGACTAAAAAAATACCCGGTATAAGTAAGTAAAGTTTCATTTCCCTATTGTTTATCAATCGTGTGAAAAATGTACCTAAAAATAGCAAATTCAACATTGGCACGGTACAAAGTACAGTCTTCCCTTAAAGAAACTTATTAAACGCTTTTATTTAACTTACTCTTGGATCCATAAAATCTTGCAACTTAAAATTTTAATACTTCTACCGTATCAATATGAATCAAACTTTGCACACTTGTTTATCTTCGATGACAATACGCTGTCATAAAAAAAAATTTACAAAAAAAATTTTTTTTTTTTTAACTTACTCTTGGATCCATCAAATCTTGCAACTTAAAATTTTAATACTTCTACTGTATCAATATGAATGAAACTTTGCACACTTGTTTATCTTCGATGACAATACGCTGTCATAAAAAAAAATTTACAAAAAAATTTTTTTTAAACGCTTTTATTATTACAAAATAACTTACTCTTGGATCCATCAAATCTTGCAACTTAAAATTTTAATACTTCTACCGTATCAATATGAATCAAACTTTGCACACTTGTTTATCTTCGATGACAATAGGTGTTTGTAAAAAAAAATTACAAAAAAATTTCAAAAAAATTACAAAAATATTTTTTAAAAAATTTAAAAAACGCTTTTATTTAACAATTACTTAAAAAAAGTAACTAAAAAGAAAAAAATAAAAAAAATTTACAAAAAAAAATTACAAAAAAAATCACAGAAAAAAAATAAAAAAATTTTTTTTAAGAAACGCTATTATTTAACAATGATTCAAATAAAAAATGAACTAAAAAGAAAAAATAAAAAAAATTACAAAAAAAATTACAGACATTACTGTTACAAATAAAAGCGTGGCGCATTTTTATACAACGAATATTTTACAATAAAAATGCGCCACGCTTTTATTTGTAAGAGTAATGTCTGTAATTTTTTTTGTAATTTTTTTATTTTTTTTTATTACCTAATTTATTTATTTATTTACATGCAGGTAAAATACGCAGTCAGTTAATAAATGTCAAACATCTTGATTTATCTTATAACAATTTGAGTACATTACAAGATGTTCCAAATATATTTCCAAATGTTGTAAATATAAATGCCAGTTTTAATGTCATTAATTGCATATCATTTGCAAAGGTACGTAATTGATAATTATTTTTTTTACTTTCTCTTGCCTATATGAATATATAGGAAGGAAAGTATTGTTTTCATGTCGATTTTAACAAATACACTCTTCACCGGATCTATACGTTTTCAGACCCCCTGAATCCAAAAAACATGTTTTTAGCGATTGGTCTGTGTGTGTGTCTGTGTGTGTGTGTGTGTGAACAGAATATCTCAAGAACGGAACATCGTACGAACTTGAAACTTGAAACTTAAGTTACATACCACTACCGGACGCGACACGAACATTTTCATCAAAATCGGTCAACCGGAAGTAGTAGTTTATTCGTATAATTTTTCAGTTTTTTGTGATTTTCTCAAAAACTGGTCCTACGATTTTTTTTAAAATCGCCTATTTTACTCAATTTTTGATTCTCTACAAGATAGGGTAGGCGCCATGTCTGCTGAAATTCTCGGTGAGGCTGTTTTCACGTAAAAACGTTGTTTTTTTAAGATTACGGCTTTAATATAAATTTTAGCGCAAAAACTTTTATAATAAAAGTTGTAGAGAATTTAAAAACCTACAACTTCTGTTTCAAACATTTTTTTGTATAACGCTTAGTTTAGCGGTAATTTGCGATTTTCTGTTTTTTTCTCACGAAAACGTGAGAAAAATAGATTTTTTTAACATTTCGGTCTTAGTATGCATTTTACGACAAAAGTGTATATAATAAAAGTTATAGAAAATTAAAAGATCTACAACTTTTGTTTAGAGAATTTTTCTCTACAGAGCCTAGTTTAGCGTGAAAGTGTGATTTTCCGTTTTTTTTAAGCCAAATTGAGTTCGATTTTCATTTTGCGTCTTCCACTCATGATTAAAATAAGGTTATGTTTTTGAGGTTAGTTGTTGTTTATTTTTAATATTTTATTAATAATGTTAGGTTTATTATTAATTATTTGCATTGGCAAGAGAAAGTTGTGTGAGTGTTTCACACCAGATTTTTACTTTATACATATTGTGTACATAATTAAAATTAAGTCTCGTTCTCAAATTAATATCCTAGTAGATGACTTTTTGTTTCAAAAAATTGTTGTTGTTTAGGTCATCAGCCGAAAGGCTGGTTTGAACCTGTTGAGGTTTTACTAAGTAAAACGAGGAGTGAGGTGGTTTACCATTGCCTTCCTCACTGAGTGGAAAAGTACGCTTATCAGCATGCCGGGCCCTCTGAAAAGCATATATTTTCCACCTTGCAAATGACACCTTCACTTCATTCACTACAGGGTCTGGCTGTACAATGAAATTCATAACTTTCAGAGGAGATAACTCTGATTAGTGTCATTTACACCTCTACCTCTTCCGTTCTTAAATGATTCAATCATTTAGTTGGCTGACCATGTGATAAGAAACAGAACTATTTATTTTAGCCCTGCAACGAGCAGATTGAGTGTAAATAATTTGACACTCTACCTGTCTGTTATGGGCAGTTCAAAAAAAAAATTTTAAAAAAGTTCAAAAAATTAATAGTTGTTAATTATTAGTCTTAATTATTATGCCGATGACACAGTCGTTATTGCCAGCAGCCTACCCGAGCTCCAGAAAATGGTAGACGATATTGTGGATTGTAGCGAGCGCTATGGTCTAAGTGTGAACATCGACAAGACAAAACTTATGGTTTTTTCGAAAGTGAGTACACAAGCTGTCCTCCGAGTACATAATAACATCATAGAGCAAGTGTCGTCCTTCAGATATTTGGGAGCGTTCCTAAGTAGCGATTGCATTTCAAAGAGGGAAGTATTGTCAAGAATTGAACACGCTAGGAAGGTATTTATCAGTATGAGGAACTTATTCAGCAAGAAGGATCTAGATTTAAGTCTTAGAATTCGAATGCTACGCTGCTACGTGTTTCCCATCGTTCTCTATGGTTGCGAGAGCTGGACCCTCAATCCCTCATTGGAAAGACGTATAGAGGCATTCGAAATGTACCTCTACAGGAGAATGCTACGCATTTCCTGGATGCATAGAGTGACAAATTGTGAAGTCCTCAACAGAATTGCGAAGAACAAGGAGCTGCTATTAACTGTTAAGGAGCGTAAATTGGCGTACATTGGACACCTGATGAGAGGCGGTAGGTATGAGATGCTTCGGCTGATCATTGAGGGGAAGATTCAGGGGAGCAGATCAGTGGGGAGGAGACAGAATTCTTGGCTCAGGGACTTACGTCGATGGCTCGGCAGAACGTCATCCGAGATCTTCAGAGCCGTCACATCTCGAGTGATTACAGCCAATTGGATCGCCAACCTTCGAAGGGAGATGGCGCAATAAGAAGAAGAAGAATTATTAGTGGTACATTTACCTACATTAAATTACATATTTTCCATTATATTTGTAGCCATATGCTAATAATTCTGTCATATACTGCATCAACCCTTTATATTCTATATCATATAATAAATTTATACAATAAATTTCACTAAACTTTTTAAGCTGCTTTGATTTTTAGTACAGTAGAGTGTCAATAATCCGGATTAATTGGGACCGGACACCATCCGGATTATCAAATTATCCGGATTATCGAAACACCTGATAAAATTGCCAGTAAATGTCTTCAAAGTAAGGAAAGTACAGTAGCTAAATTCGACTATATTTTACATGATTTGTTAACAGAAATGTGAAGCGGGTAAGTAAAACTACGAAATACAGTATGTTGTTATGTACAAAGAACTAATTTTTATTTAACAAAATTTGTAATTGAACATATAAAAGAGTGATACATAATAAGCTTTGGCGCCATATTGTACAATTAATTTAATTTGTGCAATAGATAATGCTTTAAACGATAAATTAATTCCCATTTTTCGCCAGAATTGAATACGGATTTTCGACGTTCCGGATTTTTGACGTCCGAATTATTGATGCTCTTCTGTATCTGTCACTTACACGTGTTTTGGTGGATCTACCATCGTCAGAGTACACAACACCATTTTGAAACTAACAATTTTATATTTAAAATCTGTAGAAGATATTACACCTTCAGTTATCAATTGAACGATACAGGGGAAAAATCAACTTAGTCCAAAAAATTCGAAACTTAGATTAATAGGCCACTTGATACTCTTTGGTAAATATTTTTACGTGCTGAAAGCTACAGGGGAAAAACTACTTTAATCACAAGATATAGCCATTTGAAATATTGCAGCACAGGGGAAAAACCAATTCAGTCCATTCGGATCAGGGGAATAACCAACTGAGTCCAAGGCCAGCGCCTCGTCGCTGGCCTTCTAATTTCTAAATTTCTCTTTCTCTCATATCGTTTTAAACTTTGTTTTTGCCCTCCCGTAAAATTCCTGTTTTTGACTTAGTTGGTTTTTCCCCTGCACCCTTCAATTTAAAACTGATTTAAAATTGAGTTCTTCTAAACTCTTCCCTTTCTCGTATTTATTACAGATGGCAGCAGCAGTCAATATCACTTCATCATTCTTAAATTTGATTTCTTCATTTAAAATGTCCTGCTTTTGCTCTTTTAAATACCTATTTATGAATATGGAACATCTCATATTTTTCAATTTTACTTTTATTTTCTTTATTGATTGAAAAATATCCCAGCTCTTTGTTCCCTATAAAATCAACTCCATTTTTTTATTTCTTCCCTCCACACTAGTGCAGTAAAAATTCATCCCTAAATATTGTAAGAAAATTATGTATAACACATAGGTACTTTTGTGTAAGTAAAGACTTTTCTCTACTTACTCTTTGCTCAAGACGCACTCTTCCCTTTTTCTCTCCATTTTTAACACAACATTATTAGCACATACTGCCAATATAAAACTCAACTTACTGAATACTAATTAACATAAAATAAATTTTAAAGAATAGAAAAAACAATTACAATTAATTACAAAGTATACGAGGCGTGGCTATTAAATAAAGAGACTGACGTTGTAAAAAATTTAATTTTAATTTTATACATAATCACTTATTGTCACCTTCAATATACACTCCTTCTCTATCCCTACAACGCTCCATGCGAATTTTCCATTGTTGGAAACAGTGCTGGAAGTCATCTTCTGTCAGCTCCTTCAGGACACGTACTGCTTTCTCTTTTACAGCTTCCACGGACTCAAATCTTGTCCCTTTTAATGCAGATTTCACCTTAGGGAACAGGTAGAAGTTACATGGTGCAAGATCTGGTGAATAAGGTGGATGTTCTAACACTGAGATGCTGTACTTGGCTAGGAATTTCTTGACAGATAACGCGGAATGAGCTAGCACATTGTCTTGGTGGAAAACCCATGATTTGTCCTTCCACATTTCGGGGCATTTTTTCCTTACTTTTTGGCATAGTTTAGAAAGTACCTCAAGGTAGTAGTATTGATTAATTGTTTGATCTTCAGGAACTCAGTGAAGGTACACAATCCCATGGATATCAAAAACCAATCATCATTGCTTTAAATTTTGACTTCTTCATTCGAGCTTTTTAGGCTCTCGGTGAAGTTTAGCTCTTCCAGTGCATGGATTGGCGCTTCGTTTCCAAATCATAAGTAAAAAAACATGTGTCATCACATGTTATTATCTTCTACCTGTTCCCTAAGGTGAAATCTGCATTAAAAGGGACAAGATTTGTGTCTGTGGAAGCTGTAAAAGAGAAAATGGCACATGTCCTGAAGGAGCTGACAGAAGATGACTTCCAGCACTGTTTCCAACAATGGAAAATTCGCATGGAGCGTTGTAGGGATAGAGAAGGAGTGTATATTGAAGGTGACAATAAGTGATTATGTATAAAAAATAAAATAAATTTTTTTTACAATGTCAGTCTCGTTATTTAATAGCCACACCTCGTAGTAAAATTATTTCTAAAAATATTTTAGTTAGAAAATATTTTACTACTTAACTGTGTTTTTTCTTTCTAACTTCTAGAGTCTACCTAATCTGGAGGTGTTAGATGTCAGTTGGAATCGTATCAGTCGACTTGTCATATTATTACTTCAATTAAAAAATAGTACTCCAATAATTTGGGAATTGGATGTTCGTTACAATCCAGTTTTGGACATACATAATTCGAATCATATCGATCATTTTGTTCGAAAATATTTATCTGAGCTATCACATTTTAATGGGAAATTTATTAAAGCTGCTGAAAGTACAAGTATAGCAAATGTTGATACATTTATCCATGCTTCTTCTTTTAATGGAACAAATAACATTTTGACATTGGAATGGTTGAACAGTCTTTGTTGTTTGCCACCGGATCGTAAATATATCGGATCAGGACCTCATCTCGGATTTAATTCGGATAAAAAATTGACATGTTTATCAGCTAAGGGTCAATATAATTTCAATTTTGCACTCAGCACTAATTATAATATTGAATCTATTCAATATGTTGATTTATCTTCCATCGGACTTGATAATGTTCATTGTTTGAGACTAATCCATCGACTTGTCGAACTTAATCTTTCTGATAATTTGCTGAGATACATTGGATCATTCGTTTGCAATATGAACTATCTTGTACGACTGAATCTTAGTTATAATTATTTGAACTCGATGAAAGAAATATGTGATTCAAGTCTTTCTTCATTGAAGGTAGGTTTACATTTTAGATTTTAAATTAGTGGATAACCCACCGGGTTGGTCTAAAAGTAAAGTTGTCAGCTGTTAAACAGCTGATTTTCGAGACGAAGGTTCCTGGTTCAAATCATAGTAAAGGTAGTTATTTTTATACAAATTTGAATACTAGACAGTGGTTACCGGTGTACTTTGATGGTTTGGGTTCAATTAACCATACTCTTTCAGAAATGGTCAGCCTGAGTTTGTACAAGACTACACCTCATTTACATGTCATACACATCATCCTCATCTCATTGGGTCATGGGGTTGCTTATTGTTCTGAACCGAACAGATTGCAACGTACACACACAGCTAAGGGATTACAAAAAAGAAATTAGTGGGGGTACCTGTATCTATAGTATATTTAAAACACAAAATTGCTTCCAATATATTTTAAATGGGAATTCTATTTACTCTTAAATATAGAGTTTCTACTAAGTGGATTTTTTAAATTTTTACATGGTTTTAAAATGTTGATTGCAAAGTGACCCAAATATGTGTCATACTTGTCTTTAAAAATGCATCAAAAATGAATCACAGTAAATAACTAATTTTTAAGTCGTGTGTCACTAATGTGGTTTCAAAAGCTATGACTTCAGAGAGTGACATTGTACACTTAGCTTGTTCAAATAGTTGACCTTTTTCAAATAATAGGATATTGTGTATACAGGTAATTTTCCTTGTTGTCTGTACTAGAATGCTGCTATTATTTTAAATTTTATTATTTTCTTTTGCTTATTTTTGGTTAATTGAAATAGTCTAAAATACTTTGCAACTAAACCTAGTTGTCTATTACATATTTTTTTATTGTGACACAAAAATGGGTCACATGGTCCTTAAACGTAAAATAATCCAGCAGGCCATGTGACTCAAAAGTGTACCACAACTTTATTTTACAAAAAATTTGATATTTGTTTATTAAATAAAATAACAAGAAAAATTAATAAAATGTAAAAAAAGTATGATGGTTCCACTGTAGTGTCACAAAATTTAGTGTGGCAGTCAATGAGTTAAAGAATACATTCCTGATTTGCCCAAAAGTTCTAAATTTGAAATTCATGCCAATATGAGGTTCATTTTACGAATTGGAAAAGAGTAAATTTCATTTATAACGTAAAGCGGCAATACAACGTACTGTAATGCAATTCTCCTACAATTATCCCCACCATAGTCATATTTCATTATAATATCATAACATAACATCATTCTTCATAACATCATTATAGCATATAGGATATTTTGTCATCCCTCCCTCATTTCTCAACACACTCTGTTGGTATTAGACATTGTGTCAATATTGTTTTATTTAAAGTTTTAGTTTAAAACCGTTTTTTTTTAGGACGAAACTATCCTACTACTGTGCTTTAGTCATTACTTACCATTCTTCTAAGAATGGTTGTTTGTTGTTATCTTAAATCATTTATTTAATGAACCCGCTGGGTTGGTCTAAAGGTAAAGTCGTCGCCACGAGTCAGCTGTTTAACAGCTGATTTTCGGAGACGAAGGTTCCTGGTTCAAATCCTCGTAAATGTAGTTACTTTTATATGGATTTGAATACTAGACAGAAGTTACTGCTGTACTTTGATGGTTGGGGTTCAATTAACCATAGCCTACTGTCTCAGGAATGGTCAGCCTGAGTCTGTACAAGACTACACCTCATTTACACTTCATACACATCATCCTCATCTCATTGGGTCATAGGGTTGCTTATTGTTCTAAATTGAACAGATTGCAACGTACACACATTGTGTTGTTTAGGTCATCAGCCAAAAGGCTGGTTTGAACCTGTAGAGGTTATACTAAGTAAAACGAGAAGTGAGGTGGTTTACCATTGCCTTCCTCACTGAATGGAAAAGTACGCTTATCAGCATGCCGGGCCCTCTGAAAAGCACATAGTTTCCACTCTGTAAATACACCTTCACTTCATTCACCACAGGGTCTGGCTGTATAATGAAATTCATAACTTTCAGAGGAGATAACTCTGATTAGTGTCTTTTACACCTCTACCTCTTCTGTTCTTAAATGATACAGTAATTTAATTGGCTGACCATATGATAAGAAACAAAACTATTTATTTTAGCCCTGCAACGAATAGTTGAGTGAAAATAATTTGACACTCCACCTGTCCGTTATGGGCAGGTACACTAATTAGGAATTTAAAAAAAAAAGAAAAAAGAAAATTATTTAATGATAAGGGTTTGAAACACAAGAACATTGTGTGAATTTATTCTCACGGGTCCACTATGCTAGTAATACTTTAATTCACAATAAAAAAAACACAATAACGCACTCACAATTTTTATTCACAAATATTCATCTCTATTATCATACATTATTCCATTTTCTGAGGCAATGGAAATCTACTTTTCAACATAATCACCTTGATGATTGAGGCATTTGTTGTTCTTGGATAAGCTTTCCAATGTCCTTTTCATAAAATGTTGCTGCCCATGATTATAAGTAAGTCATAACATTGTCTTGAAGCTCCTTATTAGTTTGGAAGCACTGCCCTCCTAGCCACTTCTTTGGTTCAGGGAAAAGATGGAATTCACTCAGTGCTAGGTCGGGACTATATGGTGAGTGACTATAATATTCAGATGAACTAATGTCCCCTAGCCGTGGGAGTGAGACAATGCATAACGCTCTCACTCGCACAAGCCATACGCGTCGTTCCAATAACATTGTCTTTAATTTTAATCATTGTTGTGAGCAAGCGTTTATGCATGCAGTAAACTAACAAGCAATATATTGACTGTAGTATGTTTTCAGATTTGGATTATAACAGTAAGGACCTTTGAGCGCATGCATAGTTATGCAACATATCTCCCTCTCACTCGCTCGGCTATGGGACATTAGTTTGTCTGATACTTATATGTCCTGTTGAAATAGCTTATAGAACTGTCAGATTGCGCCAACTCTGTAGGGACGGGTGTTGTCATGGATCAGTACAATTCCAGAATCAGCATGGTTCATCTTTTGTTTTGAATCTCTCCAAACCTGCCGGCCGCATTGGCGTAGTTGGTAACATGCTCACCTCTCATCATGCGGTCTTGGGTTCGAATCCCATTCAGGTACGGCATATTTTTATACGTTATAAAAATCATTTCATCCTTCACCGTCTGCATTAGCAGTAATTGCAGAACAGTCTGACGTTAAACCAAAAAAAAAAAAAAATCTCTCCAAACCTTCATAAGTTTTACAATAAACAGCTGCATAAACCGGATCTCTGGCTGTATGAACCTGTGTAATCAGGTTTAGTTGTTTAGTTGTTTCATTATATCAAATAAGTACCTATTTTTAGATTCCTGTTGATTATCCATTAATAGGATTATTATGAACATTTGTTTTTATTGAATAAAGAGTAAATATTTTTTTTTTAGATATTGGATATTTCGTTTAACCAGATATCATCTTTAAGTGGATTAGAATCATGTCCAAATTTAATAGAGTTATATGCTACGCACAATTCTCTTAATGATCTTGAAGCTCTTTGCACTTTAAAGAATTTACGCAAATTACGTACTGTTGCGTTGAACTACAATGAAGTTGAAAAATGTGAACGATTTCGGTTATTTCTCATATATCATTTGCATCATCTAGAGGTATTACATGGTTATATTAACTTATGCTATTGTTGTATACGAGGTGTGGCTATTAAATAACGAGACTGACGTTGTAAAGTTTTATTTTTATTTTATACATAATCACTTATTGTCACCTTCAATATGCACTCCTTCTCTATCCCTACAACGCTATATGCGAATTTTCTATCGTTGGAAACAGTGCTGGAAGTCATCTTCTGTCAGCTTCTTCAGGACATGTGTCGCTTTCTCTTTTACAGCTTCCACAGACTCAAATCTTGTTCCTTTTAATCCAGATTTCACCTTAGGGAACCGGTAGAAGTCACATTGTGCAAGATCTGGTGAATAAGGTGGATGTTCTAACACTGAGATGCTGTACTTGGCTAGGAATCTTTTGACAGATAATGCGGAATGAGCTGGTGCATTGTCTTGGTGGAGAACCCATATTGTCCTTCCACATTTCAGGGCATTTTTTCCTTACTCTTTGACGTAGTTTAGAAAGTACCTCAAGGTAGTAATATTGATTAATTGTTTGACCTTCAGGAACCCAGTGAAGGTATACAATCCCATGGATATAAAAAAAAAAACATCATTGCTTTAAATTTTGACTCACTCATTAGAGCTTTTATGGCTCTCTGTGAATTTCGGCTCTTCCAGTGCATGGATTGGCGCTTCATTTCCGGATCATAAATAAAAAACCAGGTTTCATCACATATTATTATCATCTACCTGTTCCCTAAGGTAAAATCTGCATTAAAAGGGACAAGATTTGAGTCTGTGGAAGCTGTAAAAGAGAAAGCAGCATATGTCCTGAAGGAGCTGACAGAAGATGACTTCCAGCTTCCAGCACTGTTTCCAACAATGGAAAATTCGCATGGAGCGTTGTAGGGATAGAGAAGGAGTGTATATTGAAGGTGACAATAAGTGATTATTTATAAAATAAAAATAAACTTTTTATGCCAGTCTTGTTATTTAATTACCACACCTCGTATACCTAAATATAAACTGTAATGAATATTATTTTATATTTATACTGGTTGTTTTAGTTTTAATAATGTATCGGAATGTCTATTTGTATGGAGTAAAAACAAGAACTAATATGCAATTTTTATACTAATAAAATATGTCCTTCACCTGAACCTTCATGTATATTCAAAACTTGATTTTGATCTCTAAGAAATAATATTGCGGGACTAAATTAAATTTAGAACAAAAAAATAGATGCGGTTAGCACGAGTTCAAAAATTATATAAACTGAGCAAACAAAGATCATTGATTCAGACATATTGAAACTTAAAAATCTGGTGTGAAACACTCACACAATTTTCTCTTGCCAGTGCAAATAATTAACAATAAACCTAACATTAGTAATAAAACATTAGAAATAAACAACAAACTAACCTCAATAAACATAACCTAATTTTAATCATATAGGTATGAAAGACACAAAATGAAAATCAACCTCAGTTTGGCCTAAAAATACGGAAAATCACTCTTTCACACTAAACTACTCTCGACAGAGAAAAATGCTATTAATAAAAGTAGTAGATCTTTTAATTTTCTATAAATTTGATAATAAAAACTTTTGTCATAAAAAGAAAACTAAGGCCGAAATCTTAAAAAAATTGAATTTTCACACGTTTTCGTGAGAAAAAAACAAAATCACTTATTACCGCTAATTTAAGCGTTATCCAAAAAAATGTTTGAAATAAAAGTTGTAGAATTTTAAATTCTCTACAACTTTTATTATATAAATTTTTGCGCTAAATTGCATATTAAAGCCGTAATCTTAAAAAACTATGTTTTTACGTAAAAACACCCTCACCAAGATTTCAGCAATCATGGCGCCTACCCTATCTTGTAGAGAATAAAAAATTGAGTAAATGAGGCGATTTAAAAAAAAATCGTAAGACCAGTTTTTGAGAAAATCGCAAAAAAGTGATAAATTATACGATTAAACTACAACTTTCGGTTGACCGATTTTGATGAAAATGTTCGTGTTGGGTCCGGTAAGGGTATGTAACTTAAGTTTCAAGTTTCAAGCTCGTACAATGTTCCGTTCTTGAGATATTTTGGACACACACACACACACACACAGACACACAGGCACACACACAGACCAATCGCTAAAAACATGTTTTTGGGGTTCAGGGGGTCTGAAAACGTATAGATCCGGTGAAAAATCGACATGAAAACAATACTTTCCTTCCTATATATTCATATAGGCAAGAGAAAGTAAAAAGGGGTGAATTGCAGGAGACTGACACTTCGAATTGGATACAAGTTAGTTCTCGGAACATAAGTGTTTTAGTTCTGGTTTCAATCATAGTGCACTGCCTCCGTACAGTGCAGTTCCTATTACGTGTTACTATTCACGGACAAAACAGTACATTCAGTCGATGAGTACAGTCCACCTTAAATGCAGTGGAATCGGTAACTTTTAAATTTATGGAAATTAAATATTTTTGATGTAATAACGAGTGTTTTATTAAGGATGCAACCCTGATTATAAGAAGATAGAAGTAATACATCAGTAAATTTTCTGTCCCCTATCAGTATGTTGGCAACAGTGTACTCAAGGCCAACTACCTAAGACAGTTAAAATGTTCCAGTCAAGCATTAGTGTGGTGACAGCAGTCATTTCGTTATATTGTGTCAGCAATGGTTTTTTCCAAGGAAGAACCGGGTGTTTTATTAAGGATGCAACCCTATGTTAAAAGCCACAATCTGTGGCATATTTTTATTTTCCGTTTTTTACAAATTATTAATTAATCTAAATTATTATTTTTCAAATGAATAGCAAATTGCAATGAAAACATTGTATTACTTCTATCTTCTTATAATCAGGGTTGCATCCTTAATAAAACAACTGGTTCTTCCTTGGAAAAAACCATTGCTGACACAATATAACGAAATGACTGCTGTCACCACACTAATGCTTGACTGGAACATTTTAACTGTCTTAGGTAGTTGGCCTTGAGTACACTGTTGCCAACATACCGATTGGGGGACAGAAAATTTACCGAAGTATTACTTCTATTTTCTTATAATCAGGGTTGCAGCCTTAATAAAAAAAACCCGTTATTACTCATATAAAAAATACTTATACAATTTTTTTTTATATTAATTTTTTTTATTTTATTTTAATTTTTTTATCTAATTTTATTTTAAGTTGCATCAACATCTTGGTTATCAGCGTCTACTACTTTAGATTAAGGGAATAGTAGATAATAATTCCAGACCCTGATCAGGAATTGAATCCAGGACCTCTGCTTTGCAGCGTAGTACGCTAACCACCGGTCAATGGAGGTGGCCTTTAATTTTTTATTTAATATTAAAAGTCTATCAGTTTATGTTCAAACTTATCCAGATTTATGTTGAAAAGTTTGTGTCAAATTATGTTCAAGTTATGTCGTAATTATTTTTATCTGTTATGTTTTTTGTTAATTAAAGCGTAAACAGTTTTAATAGACAAAGTTGGATGGTGAATATGGACATCTTTAGTTGATGTATGAAACCCTCCTTTTGACTTTCTGGAGCCCAACGGTCCCCTGCTGTACTTAGACCAAAGGTCTTTATCGGCAAACCTTCTTAATGCCCTTAGTTACTGTAGTGCAAAATTACACAGACTGGGCAGATGTCCCCTTCCGTATCATTGGCAAACACCTCTGCATCATCGGTATTTTTAAAAAGGCATAAAACCTTCCCAGCACTTTCTTCGGTGTTTCAATAGCCATTCACAAGTGGCAGCATTCCCTCGGCCTAACACCTAAACCCCACGTCAAATTAACACAGAACCCGAATTTCCCCCAACAGAAAATGATCACAACGAGCATTCCATCTGAATCATTTTAACAAAGTATATTTAATCCGAACGCAAATTAACCACGCCCCGCAGTATGAAAATAATTAATTTTATATGAATTAGTTTTAGTTTAATATTTGGCTGCCCTGGTTAATGTTTTAACAGAGTTTTCCTTGGCCAATCCAAAATAAATTCTTAAAGTAAATTCTTGGTCAGTCTCCTTTTTGTGTTCTGAGCAGTAGTAGCCTGTTTAGGTCATCAGCTGAAAGGCTGGTTTGAACCTGTAGAGGTTTTACTAAGTAAAATGAGGAGTGAAGTGGTTTACCATTGCCTTCCTCACTGAGTGGAAAAGTACACTTATCAGCATGCCAGGCTCTCTGAAAAGCACATATTTTCCACTCTGCAAATGACACCTTCACTTCATTTACCACAGGGTCTGGCTGTATAATGAAATTCATTACTTTCAGAGGAGATAACTCTGATTAGTGTCATTTACACCTCAGCCTCTTCTGCTCTTAAATGATTCAGTCAATTAGTTGGCTGACCATGTGATAAGAAACAGAACTATTTATTTTAGCCCTGCAACTAACAGATTGAGTGTAAATATAATCTGATATTCCACCTGACAGTTATGGGCAGAGTAGTAGCCCATTACTTCCCATTTCCTATCACAAACATTTTTCACTTGTCTTAATATAATGTAGTTTATATTATTTTACGTTTCAGTAAAATTTATTCATGTATTTAACTTGTTTCTGATATAAAATTTACTGTATAGTTTTGCCGTAGACTTGGTTCATGTTTGTATGATACGTATGCTTGTATCCAATCAAAAAGATCAGCTTCCTACGATTCCCTGATCATAAGTTCAAATATTCATATGTCCATTGTTTTAGTCCATGGTGTGATTCTGTTTTTTTGAGGAAAAACAGTGGAAGGATAGATGGATAAATTATATTTTTTGTCTGATCATAAGTTTCGTACAAGAGCTACAATAATTTTTTTTTTTTTGCTACTTGCATCCTGGATACTCCAAAGGGAGTATAGGACATGTCAAGATAAAATTGATAAACTGAAAGTTTATCATCAATGATAAATTTATCGCTTACCACCAAAATTTGTTTTTGCTACTGCTTACTTCGGTAGGCTTGTCATGAACCCTATTGAATTAAATATCACACACAATAAATAATAAAAAAAATCAAACACTATGATAAATTCATCACTTACCAATAATTTCCTCCTACCACTGCTTAACTCAGCAGGCTTGTCATGAACCCCTTTGCATCAAATTGTACACAATATTTGTTTAATTAAAGTTAAATACCAAAACTATTTAGAAAGGAATTCGTGCACACTGTAAAATGTTTCATCAATCAAATATTGTTTTAGCTTTTTTTTTAAATGGTCACAACTTTTTAAACCAAGCAATTTATTGATGTATTTTCCCCCTGCATAAGTTGGTTTTTGTTCAAACAATTTAGTGTTGTGATTAGCAACATAATAATCGATTCTGTTTCTTGTGTAGTGGTTGTGAACATCTAAATTCTGTAAAAAGGTATTTCTCTTTACGTACATTATCACTTCAAAAATGTACAAAGAAGGAACCGTGAGCAATTGCAGGTCTTTAAATAGTGATCTGCATGAGGTAAGGTGGTTGACTCCCATCATACATATAATCATGATAATGATGATCGTAGAAATGGATTGCAATTAAGAAGGATGTTTTACCACCAGGTTTGTCTAGAGATAAAGTCGTCATGAAAATCAGCTGTTTAACTGCTGATTTTTGGAGATGAAGGTTCCTGGTTCAAATCCTAGTAAAGGTACAGTTCAGCCATTGTTAGTTTGCTCCTACTGTCAACAAACCAAAGCCACCTATTACAGGGTACACGCTAGAGTCCACCACTTTATGGATGTTGTATTCCTATTCAGTTAACTATGTTTTAAATTATAAGCACTTAAATCATCAGTCATGACATGATGTAGGCCTAACAATTTCATTTAAAAAAAATTTAAAAGTATTTTGTATTTAAATAGGTACTTTTGAAAGTATTTTGTTGTTACTTTTTAATCAGCGTGTACTCATTTTTATATAATGTGCATGCTCAGTGACGTCATTATTTGTTTACATTAGGAGCAAACTAAGAAAGGCTGGACTGTAGTTACTTTTATACGAATTTGAATACAAGACAGTGATTGCTGGTGTACTTTGATGGGTGGGGTTTAATTAACCATACTCTCTCAGGAATGGTCGGCCGGGGTTTGTACAAGACTACACCTTATTTACATGACATACACATCATCCTCATCTCATTGGGTCATGGGGTTGCTTATTGTTCTAATTTGAACAGATTGCAACGTACACAAATTAGGAATAAAAATAAAGAATAAAATATCCACAAATACGTTAATAAACAAAAACTCACAAGGTTGTAAATTGAGCGCTAATGGTTTTAAAAAGTTGTAACTCAAAAGAGTAATATAATGGTAAAATTTATTTTCATTTAATTTGAATTTTGTTTACAGTTCATTAATGGTGTAAAGATTGTAGAAGAAGAAGAAATAACAGCGAATGAGGAATTTTCTGGTGTCATTGACTCTGATCATCTTTTAAAAGAACATAATGGGATACAGTTGCCGCATATTACAAAATTAGTTCTTTCAAAATGTAATATTAAAGATGTAAGTTCATTATAAGTTTATAAAAATTTTACAAAATCTTTTCCTCTGCTTCATTTGCAGTTTTATATTTTCATGTAAATTTGTTAAATGCTTGTCTGTGTTTGGTTGATTCCTTGTCACTGGCGCTCATTATGGACAGTACCAGCAAGTCAGAAGAGGACCCATCTTAACCATCATCCTTGTTATACAGGGACCGGCAGAAAAAGTGATGGTTTTTGATCTGACTGTACATCGCAACAATGCGAGAGGGGAGACCGGGTCAATGACTTTCATTCCCCGGCTCAATGACATTACAGTTGCAATGGAGTCATGGAATGCGCGACATTGTGCTTTCATCATAGTGACTTACTTTAGTAACAGTTACTTGGTAGTAAAAACCCAGCATTTGTTCCGTACAAAGTTTGGAGTAAGTAGACATGGTAGTGTTCGCAGTCGCAATGCAATAATGCGTTGGGTTAAAAATTGTAGAGAAACGGCTTCATCTTTAAATCGGAAACTTACAGGCCGTCCTCGTAGCGTTCATACTTCCGAAAACACAGATGCTTTGCGATTGTCAGTAGCCAGAAGTCACGTCACCCTGCTGCACATCACGCAGCTGTGCTAGGAATATCAGATCGGAGTGTTCGAAGAATTTTGCATTTGGATATTTATTTTCATCCGTATAAAATCGTAACTGTTCAAGAACTAAGCCAACATGATTTCCAAAACTGAAGAAAATGTGCACAATCAATTCTGAACATTTTAACTAACGATTCAATAATCATAATGGCAGATGAGGTCCATTTTCACCTGTCTGGTTGTGTAAATAAACAAAATTTCCAGTACTGGGCGGCAGAAAATCCTCATAGCCTACACGAAAAACCACTTCATTGTGAACGTGTGATAGTTTGGTGTGCAGTGGCTAAATTCGGAGTGATAGGTCCATATTTTTACGAAGTGAACAGTCGAGCAGTTTCGATCACTAAGTTGTTATGTCGAAATGCTAAATAATTTCCTTGCACCAGAGTTATAACGTCATGAAATTGACTCTGCAAATTTTTGGTTCCAACAAGATACTGCTCACACTACCAGAATGTCAATGAATGTGTTACGACAAATGTTTACAGAATACGTGATTTCAAGAAATGACGACATTTCATGGCCTGCTCACTTCCCAGATCTTTCGGTATGTGACTTTTTTCTTTGGGGGTATTTGAAATTGAAAGTGTATGTCGTAAAGCCTCGAACAACTGATGATCTGAAGCAAGGAATTCGAAATGAAATAGCGGCGATACCGAACAACATGATTGTGAAGGCAATGGATAATTTCCAAGTACGATTACATGAATGCGTGTAGAATGAAGGTCATCACTTGAGTGACATAATTTTTAAAACAAAATAAGTGAATTTTAGAATATTTTAGTAAATATTTTTATACTGTTGCAGGTGTGTTTAGATGAGAAATGCCTAATTAATTTGAAAGTATTGGATCTGGAATACAATAACATAACTTGTTTGAAAGGACTTGCAACATTACCTTCATTAGAGATACTAAATTTAGGTTATAATCGGGTTACATCTCTTGGAATACAATGTAAACCATCATCACTTGGTTATGTAAATAAATTATCAACATTTTCTACGTCTACCGTCAATTCATATTTTGAGACAGATGATGATGCTGCTTGTGTAGTGGTTGGTAATACAAACGCACTTTCGAATACGGATAACGAAAAAGAAAATAATCCAAAAATTAATAAAAATCAATCGTCTTACCAAGGACAGCATAAATCAGTTTTGTTCCCTGAATTGAAAGTATTAGCTCTTCATTCTAATCATATTATATCATTGATACCTTTCCAATTTTCTTCATTTAGAAAATTAAATACATTAATGGTGCAAGATAATTTTATCACAAATTTATCAGGTAATTGAAATAAATTAACTATTTTATAAATTTTTAAAACTATTGTATATATTTAACCATAACAGGTAGGTGGAGTGTTAAATTATTTGCACTTGATCTGCTTGTTCTAGGGCTTCAAAAAATAATTCTGTTTCTTATCACGTGGTCAGCCAATTATATGACTGAAGCATTTAAGAACAGAAGAAGTAGAGGGGTAAAATGCACTAGAGTTATCTCTGCTGAGAGTAATGATTTCATCATTAAACAGCCAGTCCCTGCGGTGAATGAAGTGAAGGTGTCATTTGGAGGGTTAAAAGTAGGTGCTTTTCGGAGGGCCTGGCATAATGATAAGCATACTTTTCAACTCAATGAGAAAGGCACTTGTAAACCACCTCACTCATCATTTTACTTAATAAAGCATCTAGAGGTTCAAACCAGTAACATTGTATGAATTAAATCTTTTTAATTTTTTTTTTTGTTCACGAATTGACCTGCTATGGATCACGTTACCAAGTTGTTCCTCTGGCCTACTGTATTTGCCAGCTTCCCTTGCGTTTGGCCCATAACGTCTTCATTCTCGCGCTTTGTTGCTGTCTCCTTTCCTCTGACCATTCGCCGCCATTGCCCCGGCGCATCCTCCTGCTCTCGATCGCCCCAGACTCCCTTATCACTGCTCTATGGTGCTCTCTGTCCTATGTATCCCGCGGTGTTAATCCTATCTGTTCCAAATCCAGTTTAGTCTCTTTGGCCCATGTGTAGTTCCTCTTTCCCCGGTTCACAAAGTCGAATACCCGTTTGACCAATCTATCGTTACTCATCCTGCTGAGATGCCCAAAGAATGCCAGTTTGCGCTTCCTCATCCGTGAGACGATGCTCTCTGAGAATTTATACACGTCTTGGTTGTGCTGTAGTCTCTATCCCTCCGTGGTCATCCTGCCCCCCATTATCTTCCGTATTATCTTCCTGTTTTTAATTTAATATAATATTTATAATTAGTTGAGTAAGAAGATGGAGAATGGTCTGGTTATATGGGGAATGATAGAAGAGGAGGTAGGAAGGGTACTGAAGTGGATTTAAGGGATTATTATTTATTTATTATTGCTAAAAGCAAGTACAATGGATCTTATCCTATCTTTTTTACTAATATCCGCATAAGTCTAGCCTGTGCGCGGGTATGAGTTAGTTTATTTTATTTATTCTATTATAGTAATAGCTTTTTATATCTACACTAAATTTAAATAAAAGAAAAGAAACAAAAATTTACAAAAAAACCATACAACAAAATTTCCTAACTTAAAATATATACAAAAAAAAGATAATAGTATAAAAAATAAATTAAAAAAATAAAAATAAAATGTCATGTAATGGCAAAGGATGAAGCAGACTTTCAATGACAATGTTAATATAAAATTTTTAGCTGACACAAGAGGAAGAGCAATTAATTTGAATACATAAAACTAATTAATTTCTCAGACTGCCCTCTCCCTAAATTAATCAGCCAGTTGGTTACTTTTCTTTCGTATATCTGAGGAGTTACATCAGTATTTTAGATAGCCTCTGATAAATTAAGGTATGTGATTGAGGCTATATAATGTGCTGCAGCGCTGTTAATAGTTTTATGTTCCTACCAAACATTATAGTTTGTTCTTAACAGTGAAAAAAATCAGAAATATGAGAAAAAAGTCATCACAAATAAAATAAACAAATACTTATACACTGATATATATATATTTTTAGTTTATTTAAAGTTGCATCGACAGCTTGGTCTTTATCGACTACTGTGGGGTTTTGGTACTGTAAGAGTAAGTTTAATGAGTTAACATTTCCAGACCCTAGCTGGAAATTGAACCTAAGACCTTTCGCTTCATAGGTTAGTGTACTAGTCACTATGCCACGGAGGTGGTGAAACAAATATTTATTTGTTACAAAAATTATTTATTTTGATGTGTGAAAAGTAAAAAATTGAAAGCGGGAATAAGTTGGTAATCTGGTTCTTGTGGAAGCAAATTTTTTTGTTTTACGTTTAACTACTTTGCATGTTACTGTTAACGGGGATAGTGAATGGTAATAGATGAAAACGATTGATGAAAAAATACCAGAACTGACCAGAAATAGAACCCACGACTAAGAAAAACTCTTGGGACAATAATATAAATTATAAATTATTGTATGAGGATTTT
Organism: Catonia carolina; assembly: GCA_035578175.1. Taxonomy (NCBI): domain Eukaryota; kingdom Metazoa; phylum Arthropoda; class Insecta; order Hemiptera; family Achilidae; genus Catonia; species Catonia carolina. Next base: position 437,666,888 of record JAQMRL010000001.1, on the reverse strand, counting down.
AATTTTTAAGTAGGCTACTTAACAAGCCACAGAAGAACTATACAGCATACTGAAACCATCACGATATTCATCAGAAAACGCAGAGTGAGTTTTTTTACACATGTAGCCAGAATGAGTGACACAAGACTGACAAAAAAAATATTAAACATAGTTTCCTCTTCAAAGTTGGGAACCTCTTGGTACAAAGAAACTATGGAAGACCTGCAAGAATTGTGGATCACAATGGAGGACATTCACGACCGCAAAATTTATGGAGAAAAAATCAGATACCAGGAAATTCAGTTCAGATTACAAGCCAAAAGAAGTGGGCGAAAATGGACAGACGAAGAGAAAAAGGCTCAAAGTGAGAGGATGAAAGGTTTTTGGGAAGCTAAAAGGAGGAACAGAGACACCACTAAGAGCTAGATTTTTGTGTTTTTAGTGCTCTCCTTAAGGGGACTATATGCTAATAATAATAATAATAATAATAATAATAATAATAATAATAATAAGTAGGCTACTGTATTGATTTTTAATTGTTGTTTTAGGACTTCAAGGTGTCAGGCATTTACGGTGTCTGATTCTAGATAAAAATAAGATTACAAGTAATGCTATAGTAATGGAAGATATTGAAGATATATCATCTACATTAACCGATTTATATTTAGAGAACAATAGTCTGAGAAACATTAAATTTATAAAACAATTCACTAATCTCAAAAAATTGTATTTGGCTCAAAATAGAATTAAGGTTTGTACAAGTTTAAGTTTTGTACTAAAAAAAAATATCCAAACCTCTGCCTTTTCCATTCTGCGTTCTTATTGAGTGCCTTTATAAAACAATTCACTAATCTCAAAAAATTGTATTTGGCTCAAAATAGAATTAAGGTTTGTACAAGTTTAAGTTTTGTACTAAAAAAAAATATCCAAACCTCTGCCTTTTCCATTCTGTGTTCTTATTGAGTGCCTTTATAAAACAATTCACTAATCTCAAACAATTGTATTTGGCTCAAAATAGAATTAAGGTTTGTACAAGTTTAAGTTTTGTACTAAAAAATATCCAGACCTCTGCCGTTTGCATTCTGTATTCTTATTGAGTGTCGTCTTTCTTGTAAAATCAGTATAATTTACACTAGTACTTCTTTAAAAAAGTTTTGTAGTCTCTTTTTTCTTTATTTTTTTGGTTTAACGTCCGACTGTTCTACAATTACTGCTAATGCAGATGGTGAAGGATTAAATGATTTTATTTGTAACGTATGAAAATATGCCGTGCCTGAATAGGATTCGAACCCAAAACTGCATGATGAGAGGCGAGCACGTTACCAACAAGTTTGTAGTACGTTTGTAGTCTTGAGAAATAACAAATTTATATTTAATGCAACCAGTCTAAGGCTAGCCATAAGGCTCAATGAATCTTGGGTGTAATTGCTAGTTTTTTTGCATATTGGGCTATTTTCGACCATGTAAGTTAACTTTAAATATTTCCAGAATTTTGTTTTGCAGCTCATATCTTCAGAATGCTTTCAATGTAGGGTTTACTCTCCTTTCTTCTATCCATCATAGAGCGTTTTGCTTCTGTTCTTCATAGAAGCCCTTGAAGCTTCGGTCTATTATGTTTTTCAGATAATTCTGATTTCACAATAATTCTTTCTGATTAACTATTTATCCCACACTTTAGGTCTATTGTTTATTGTCTTAAAAATTTGTTTTTTCAATCATTTTTTATCCACTCTATACAGATGTCCGTAAAATTTTAGTCTTCATTATCTGATGGTTTATGTTAATTATCAATTTTTCCTGCACAGTTCTTCTCTTCCTCAAAACCTGTACAGTCCGTTTGCTATCTCTGGATCAAAAATCATGCAGAGAATCTTTCTCTGCTTCTCTTATAGGTACCAACCTTCCAGGTCATTCTAGGCATTCACTTGCATGCAGATTTTGTCACAGTATTATAATATCTGATCTTGGTTTGTCTAAAGAGTGCTTTCTTTTTCTACTGGTTGTGAGTTCTTCTGAGTGCAGCGGCCATCTCTTCCACATTTGCTTTTGTTTGCTTCCATTTCACTGGTCTTCAGCTGTATTATCTCCTCAAGTTACTAGAAGCTATCAACTTTTCCAGCTTTTCTATTTGATGTCTTGTAAGTGACATGGGGCTGTTCTGATGTTTGTTACCTATGTATTAAATTTTTAAAAAGAAATCTGTATTTGTGCTTTTCTGCTTGGTATTTTTAGTATGACGCTTTGTTTTAACACACTTTCTAGTTTGTACTATCTTTGAATTTTTTTAACATGTTGACTGCCACACTAAATTTTGTCACATTCACAGTGGAGCCATCGTACTTTTTTCACATTTCATTCATTTTTTTTGTTATTTTACTTATTTTATTTAATAACAAATAGGCCTACCAATTTTTTTCTAAAATAAAGTTGTGACACCCTTTCGGTTCACATGGTCTACTGGAATGATTTACATTTTAAAACCATGTGACCCATTTTTGTGTCATAATAAAAAAAGTAATAGACGACTGGGTTTAGTTTCAAAGTTTTCTAGACTATTTCCAAAATAAACTAAAAAAATAATAAAATTAAAAATAATAACAGAATTTTAGTTCAGGAAAACAAGAAAAACTACCTGTGTACGCAATTACCTATTATTTGAAAGAGGCTAACTATTTGAAAAGGCTACGTGTACAATGTCTCTCTCTGAAACCCTAGGTTTTGAAACCACATTAGTAATACACAACTTAGAAATTTACTGTGACTCATTTTTAATGCACGTGGCCCATTTTTAAAAACTAGTGTGACACATATTTGGGTTACATAAAAGGAAATAAATCAATTTTATTGTCTTCTTCAAGTTACTTGAAGCTATTAACTTTTCCAGCTTTTCACCAAAAAGAATCTTTGGTGATTTTGGCCAATTCTAAATCCTTTTTAACATTTTGTATTCATTCCCCCCCATTAACAAGTGATGACACATATTTCACTATTCTCTTTGTGAGTCTAGTGTCAGGAAGCCTCATTAATTTAAAAATAATATTAGTTATTATTATTATTAGTGTCCTGAAGGAGCTGACAGAAGATCACTTCCAGCACTGTTTCCAACAATGGAAAATTCACATGGAGCGTTGTAGGGGTAGAGAAGGAGTGTATATTGAAGGTGTCAATAAGTTATTATCTATAAAATAAAAATAATTTTTTTTACGTCTTTCTCGTTATTTAATAGCCACACCTCGTACTCATTTAATTTTTAAAAGGAAATCTGTAGTTGTGCTTTTCTACTTGGTTTTTTTAGTATAACACTTTGTTTTAGCTCGCTTTCTTGTTTGTATAATACGTTTGTTTTAGGAAGAAGCTTGTAAGGGGAGGGCAAGTAGGTAAAGTAGGGATAGTTTCAAGGGGGCAAGTGTTGTCTCCTTCTAACTTAATGATCATTCCCTCTCTTACTAACTGTATACTACTGTTACAACTACGAGGTGCTTCCCCCACCACTAAACAGAACAGCTCAGCGGCACACAGCGTTGGAGGGAAAGCTTCTAGCTACAACAAATGACCTATACAATCTTTGAATTGCTAGTTTTTTAATAATTAAAGAAAGAAATTATACTTACCAAGAAAAGAAACCAAATCATCACTATAAAAAAAAAAATTCATCAAACAATTGTGCAAAATTAATATTATTTTTATCTGTATAAGTTTACATAATTATGATATTTAGTATGTTCAGATTTTTGAAGCTTGGATTATTGAAACTTTACTGTTTTGATTTTATTTACTATTTTGACCTGCTAAAACAATATAGTATGTATAAAGTTATTATTATTTTTATTATTATTATTAGTCGTAAAGCTCCCGAAATGGAAGATGCTAAGTAAATCTGGTTTGTTTTTGGGATTTCTTGTCCTTTTTATCTGCCCACCAGTTTTTCATTCTTTGTGAGAATTCAGCTTTTCTTTGTTCACTCCATTTTGTTCCGGTTCTTGGAGCTTTTATCTCTGGTTTAACCTCCCATTTTTTAACTTTTGTTCTAATATTGTCTCTTATGAGAATTTCTTCTTTGGTGATTTTGGCCAATTCTAAATCTTTTTTAACATTTTGTATCCATTCCCCCCATTAACAAATGATGACACATATTTTACTATTCTCTTTGTGAGTCTATTGTCAGGAAGCCTCATTATGTGGCCATAAAATTGAAGGCGTCTTTTCCTTATGTCTGTCTCTATGTTGGAATATTCTTCAATTTTAGAAGTTCTTTGTAATCTGTACCCGTTTTCGGTCCATCTAGGTCCAAAAATTTTCCTAATTATTTTTCTCTCTTCCCTCTTTAAGCCTTCCATGTCTACTTTCCTGTTAAGTGTCAAGGTCTTACTGGCATATAAAATTGTTGGTTTAATTACTGTATTGTAATGTTTAATTTTGGCATTTAAAGATAAAAATTTTTTATTATAAAGGTTTTGCACCAATCCTAGGCCTCTACAAGCTTTTTGTATTTTCTCCTGTTGTGAATATTTTTTAAAAATAACTTCTCCTAGATATTTAAAGTATGGTACCCTGTTAATTTCTCCATGTTTGGTTTGCAATTTTGAAATTTCTAAATTTTCAGTAGTAAACACTGTTTTTTCGAATGATATCTGTAAGCCAACTCTTTCTGCGCATTCCCTTAAAGTTTCTATCTGTTTTATTGCCATTTCACTAGAATCTGCCATTATTGTGAGATCGTCTGCAAAGGCTAAATAGGGGATTTGTAAATTATCTTTCTTGGTCCCCAGTGAGATTGGTTTCCAGTTATTTTCGTCTTTAAGTTTCTTCTCCCATTCTTCCATGACCCTATCTAGAACTATGTTAAATAGCAAAGGTGACAACCTTGTCTAACCCCGGCTCTTATCTCAAATGATTTTGAAAGTTTTCCCCTGAATTTCACTTTGGATCTTGTATTTGTTAATGTCTGTTCTATGATTTTCTTATTATTCACTTATTATTATTATTATTGGCGAATTCTCCTTGGATAGAAGACGTTAAGCATCATGACTCAGTTTCATCATTTGTTTTTCTTATTGGTCCAGTAGGCCTTCATTGTTTCCGAGAAAGCTTTTTTGCGGTTTTCAGACCACTTTGGTCTAAACTGCTTCTCTCTTGAGGGCTCTGAAACTTTCCACTTGTCTACCTTGTGACGGAATAAGTTTTTATTAAAAATTTCAGTTTGATGTATATTTGCGCTTTTTAGGTCCTTACGAATTTCGTCCAGCCAAGGTGTTGAAATTTTAAGTTTTGTTATATATTCAATTATTCTTTTTGTTAGCCTATCCTCCTGCAATCTGTTAAGATGTCCAAAGAACTTCAACCGCCTTTTACGCATGTCAATTTCAATGTTTGAATAGCTCTCTGTTGTTTTGTTGGATTGCAGCCTATATTATTATATGTGTTGTTTTGTATCAGGTAATAGTTTACATTAACAATACACAGTGTATATTATTTGACTTTTCAGGATCAGCAAGAAATAAGACAACTAGAGAGTTTAAATTTACAAGAATTAACTTTGTGGGGCAATGCTGTTAGTCGACTCTGTAATTATCATTACTTGGTGTTAGAAAGCTTACCTGATTTACGTAGATTTGATGGAGTCCATTTACAAAATTATGAATAGAATCTATTTATTGAAATTTTGTTATCGAAATACTTTTGTGTAAAATAAATTATATTTGGATTAAACAATATTTTTCATTGATACATTATTGTGCAGTTTTAAGTAAACGTGTTTTAATTTTTTTTTTATTAATTTATTTAACGTTGCATCAACTGCAACGGTCACTAGCGACGACGTTGGGGTGTAACTATTATACGATGGAGGATGAAATGATTTTTAACGTATGAAAATATGCCGGGCCTGAGTGGGATTCGAACCCAGGATCGCATGGTCAGAGGCGAGCACATTACCATCTGCGCCAATTCATAAATATTTTAATCGTAAATATTTTTATAAGAAAGGTGTAATTAATAACATTGTTGAATTATTGTTGATCAATTCATTGCTGAATTTATTATTGAAGTATTGTTGATCAATTCATTGTTGAATTTATTATTGAAGTATTGTTGATCAATTCATTGTTGAATTTATTGTTGAATTATTGTTGATCAGTTCATTGCTGAATTATTGTTGAATTTATTGTTGATTAATTGTTGATCAATTCATAGTTGAAAATTGTTATTCCAGCTCCTTCTTTGAACATTTTTAATGTAATCATTTATGTAAAACAAAATAAATTTTTACAGAATTTAATTTTCCACAATTAAAACAACTGCCCATAACAGACAGGTGGAGTGTCAAATTATTTACACTCAATCTGTTCATTGCAGGGCTAAAATAAATAGTTCTGTTTCTTATTACATGGTCAGCCAATTAAATGACTGAATCATTTAAGAACAGAAGAGGTAGAGGTGCAAAAGTCACTAATCAGAGTTGTATCCTCTGAAAGTAATGAATTTCATTATACAGCCAGACCCTGTGGTGAATGAAGTGAAGGTGTCATTTGCAGAGTGGAAAATCTGTGCTTTTCAGAGGGCCCGGCATGCTGATAAGCGTAATTTTTCACTCAGTGAGGAAGGCAATGGTAAACCACCTCACTCCTTGTTTTACTTAGTAAAACCTCTAGAGGTTCAAACCAGCCTTTTGGCTGATGACCTAAACAACAACAATTAAAACAAGAGAAACAGAATTTATTAATCACAACAATGAATTGTTTGAACAAAAACTTACTTATACAGGTAGAAAATATATTAGTAAATTACCATAAGCTTTAAAAAATTTTTATAATCTGTAACCTATTGTTAAAAAGAAAGCTTAAAAAAATATTTGACTAATGAAACATTTTACTGTATACAAGAATTCCTTTTTAAATACTCGTAGTTTTTGTTTTAACCCTTTATAGGTCTGTGATAGATATACTTACCACTGGAAATAAGGTCGATTTCTTTAAAGAATAAGCCATGCAGTTGAACCATATTGGCATTTAATGGTTTTATAGATGTTCTCTGGTAAGTAGGCTATCCACATTTTGATATTAGTGCGCAGCGACCATTTGCTTCATGAGTTACACGAATGTGGTATGGATTCATACCAGCGTATGCTACCATGTTTTTTTGTAGTTACTTTTGTACGGTGCTTAGAAAATTCGAATTTTTTACGGGAAAGCAAGCATTGATGCTAATATAAAGTTAAGATAAGTTAACTTTAAATTTTTCTGTATATAGGGCTACAAGTTGTTTAAATAAGCATTCTTACCACTAAATATTATGTGATTCTCATTTCAATAAACATTCCTTGGTAGGTATACTTACCAGGGCTTGACATAAGAAAAATAAATATCTTACTGTTCTGGCACTAGAAATAGATTATTCAAGTCCCTATAAAACAAAATTAAACATTTTACATCGTGTATATTTTTCCCTGTAGTGCCCTATAAAGGGTTAAAAATACATTATTAAGGAAATACTGAGGTTTGTGTATCATAGAGTAAAAATTATTACATGACATTCTTATTGAAGCAAGCAAGTAATTTTTTCTCTTTTTTCAGGGCTCCCACACTCCCCCTACACCCTGCCGTCTCCTCCCACAGAACAGTGTGCAGCCAGGTACGGAAGTCCGTCAGCAAGTAGAACGGCAAACAGCCTTAATATACTCCTTACTATAATCATTCATTCTATCATATTTCACCACTCCTAATTATTATTATCATTTCCAAATTTTCCAAATCATATATTTATTAACAAAAGTATTCACGAAGAACGTCTGCAGACACGAAGACATGAACATAGACACACATAACACGCAGGTACAAAGGGCTCGAACATCAAAACATAAATTATATCAACATACTATACTATCACAGTCAGTTACGTCAAATCACATTCTTCAGTAATTCCGCCTTAAAAATTTCAATTTTCGAGTTAAAAAAGTCTACTCCATTTCCAAAATCATTCGCAATACTAGCACAACGGGCCAGAGGTGAGGCATCTTTAAGCTCGTTAGATGTAACAAACAACCTATATCTCCTGACTCCTGCATGGGGAACCTTTAGACCCAGTCTAGAAATATCGCCATCAACATATCCATGCAAGACCTTGTAGAGGTACAACGCCGCCACCAATCCACGACGCTTACTCAGAGGGTGCAATTTCCATGTTTTACATAAACCCTGTTAAGGCATTGTGCACCGGGGTTTGCACTGTCTTGTGGACCTCTTTGCTATTTCTTCCTTCTTCTTCCCTTTGTTGGCCACTCGTAAATTGTGCCGTAGGCTGTGGAAGATGTCCGTTCGACGTCGGCTGGGTGCACACGCGGGTGCATCACGCCACATCAAAATGTTCCGTTCTTCTGTTCCTTGTCTTCAAGGCTTCTTCATCGTTCTTCGTCGCTTAGCTTCGTCCCTCCCGTGGTGTTTCACGGCGGGCGGGTTTTCAAGGCTTTCTTCGTTTGTTAGGCTTACTTCGCTGCTTCGTTTCCGCTCCCTGCGTTGGTTCAAGGCGGGCGGCCCCTTGTTCTTCGTCGTTTTCATAAATCATTTGTCAATGATTTGGCGGGCGGTTATGTTAAGGCATTGTGCACCGGGGTTTGCACTGTCTTGTGGACCTCTTTGCTATTTCTTCCTTCTTCTTCCCTTTGTTGGCCACTCGTAAATTGTGTCGTGTCGTGTGCGGTTGTGCTTTCGGCGTGGCTCTCTCGGTTGGCGTCTCGAATGGCGCTAGCATTGCTTCCCGACTCGTTTTAAGGCTTGTTCTTTATTGCTTAAACAAACCCTCATAAGTATCTATGTCAGAAAACTTTCTGTACACCAAGTACCTCAAGAAATTTTTTTTTTGAACACTTTCAATAAGGCTGGTAGTGGTAATCTTATCGTTGCCCCAAACCACGGAACAGTATTCTAAAATGGGACGTACGTTAACTTGATAAAGTTTAACGATACTTTCAGGGTTTCTAAAATTTCGGCTGATCCATTTCACCAAGCCAAGATTTCTTCCAGCCTTCGCCGCAACTTTCTCGACGTTCTTATTAAAGTGCAACCCTGAGTCCATCACTACCCCTATAAATAAATAAATACATCTAGTAATAATGAAAAGGTACCTAATATATTAATTTGGATAGTCAATGAGAGTGATAAAAGTTAATATTTTTGTTTATCAGTTTTTAGTTTGGCAAGTCAGTCTTATACTGACTTTTTGGAGTCTCCTGGACGTAACAACAAAATATTGTAACATTTTTCTAGAAATAGTTGATAGAATAAATTGTTTATTGTAAGAATTGTGTATTGTATAGGGTGGAGTGTGTTGAACAAGGGTAGAGAATTGTGATGAATAAGATGTTTTTAGGAGTTCCAGGAAATTGAAATTAGTAGAAACATTTTGTTTTATTTTGATTCCTAACCCACTGGGTTGATCTAGAGGTAAAGTCGTCGACAAAATCAGCTGTTTAACAGCTGATTTTCGGAGACGAAGGTTCCTGGTTCAAATTTTAGTAAAGTTAGTTACTTTTATACGGATTTGAATACTAGACAGTGGTTACCGGCGTACTTTAATGGTTGAGGTTTAATTAACCATACTCTCTCAGGAATGGTCGGCCTGGGTCTGTACAAGACTACACCTCATTTACACTTCATACACATCATCCTCATCTCATTGGGTCATGGGGTTGCTTATTGTTCTAAATTGAACAGATTGCAATGTACACAAATTAGGAATAAATTTTAATTTTTTCTACTATGTTAAAAAATATCAGTGTTTGAGAATAAAGTGTGCACCTTAGTTTCAAGTAATTCATTTTATTGAAAAAGTGTTTTAAAATAGAGAATAAAATTTATTAATTACAAAATATAGATTTCAATTATTTACAATATGTACTGCAAAAGTATTTAAAAAAAACAGTATAAAGATACAAATTTTATATAAATTCTGTAGTTTTATCATATCTCACTAAGTTTTTAACTGATAAGTTTTTTTATGAATATATCTTTAAAATGAATTTTTCAGCTTGTAATCAAATCAAATGAAAAAGTACTGGTACTACTTCACCAATTCACTGAATATACTCCAAATTCACTGAATTGTACTTCAGTTTCTTTGAATTGTAGGTTACTCTTTTTATTGTTGATTTTTGTTACTTATTCATTCAGTTCCTCACATGCATACTTACATGTTTCAGTAGATTCACAATCATCAGAGTAAACAAAACATAAAAATCTGGTGTGAAACATTAACATGACACTCTCTTGCCAATGTAAATAATACAAATTATAATCTATGTTTTTATTATAATACGGAACGTCATTAATATTAACTATGATTTTTACAATAATTCACAAAATAGGATCTTAATATGGAATACATTGGGTTATAATTTAGAATACTTGGAATAGATACATAATTTGCGTAGCCTATATAGTTTTTAAAGCATCAAAGTACCGGGTGATTTTTTAGTCCTGTTACCCAATTTTATTGTTAATGTCTGGTAATTTTTTTCTAAGAAAGGGATATTTTGTTTTGCGACACAAAGTTTGTAGCCCTACTCAACCGGTATAGATACGACAGTTTGAGTTGATTCTCCTTGAGTTGCGTAAAATTTTGTGCTGTTTCCAGTTGTGTTACGAACAGAATGTCTTTTACCCTAGAACTATGGGTTTTCATTCTTGAACAATTTTTGCTACAAAATCGTATGCGAGTGTAAAAGAATCATTTCAAATTAAATTTTTTGGTGTTCCTCCACTCTATTCTAGTCAATTTCTAAGCTAACTAACTGATTTTTAGAGGCAGGTATTGTTTGCAGCAGAAAACGTAGTGGTCGACCAACTCTCTTGACAGATGACGTTAAGAGAATGTGAAAACAAGATTGCTCAATTCTCCATGGAAAAGTTTACAAAAACTTTCCTCGCATGTTGATTTGTCATGTTCGAGTGCTCAGAAAGCTGCTAAAAAATTGAAATTGTATCCGAATCACATACGATTAGTTCTAGAGCTTCAGCCTCCAGATTTAAACAAGATATTGTTTTAGGATAAAAGACATTCTGTTCGTAGCACGACCGGAAATGGCACAAAATTTTACACAGCTCAAGGAGAATCAACTCACACTGCCATATCCATACTGGTTGAGTAGGGCTACCAACTTAGTGTCACAAAACAAAATTTCTTTTTTTTAGAAAAATATTACCAGACATTAACAATTGGGTAACAGGACTAAAAAATCACTCTGTATTAGTCCAATCAGTTTATTGACAGTAATCGCAGACAAAATACAACCTTTCACCACTAGTGCATTGTTCATGATATCAATTTATTACACCTCGAGCATTGAATCCACTTTCCACCTTTTTTGTCTTCATTGTAATCACCTTGACAAAACACGCTGTATTTGATCTGTTTGAATCCGTTAGTTGTTTCTGTCTGTATAACCAATAGTGCGAGAAGATCAGGATTTCCAATGTCCTGTCTGGAAAAACACTAGTATTCCATAATAAGACCCTATTCCATATATGGCTCCCTCCCCCTTACTAGAAAACCCACCTCGCTTCTTGTTTTACTTAGTAAAAATCTCTATGAGGTTCAACCTGACCTTTTTATGGAAACAACATTATACTAAACTCCTTACTAAATCATTGCATGAATCAGGTATTGTTATCTTACCAAGATGTGAAAAAATAAATTACTTTAAAAGTGTAAAATTACTCATTAATTTCATTCATTCATCGTTTCATTCACTGATTGATTCATTCATTCATTGATCGATCAATTGATTCATTCATTCATTGATCGATCCAATTGATTCATTCATTCATTGATCGATCAATTGGATTGATTCATTCATTGAGTTTTCTTCATTTTCTGTTTTATGTCACTTTTGTTTATTTTAACAATTAAATTATATAATTTTTTTATAATTTTGTAAACTATAAATATTAAGGAAAATAAAGCAATGGTAATAATTGCAGCAACATCCAGAAGTAAATATTGATAAAGTGGTAAATCTGTACCAGCTGAGTGCATATGGAAACCACCTTTGTGTCTTAGTACATATTCTATCCAAAATGCAGCATTATCTAATGGACATAATGGACGGTCTTTAAATCGAGCTGACATTTCTTTAGCATTTTTCATGTAACTGAAAAAAGACAGAATAAAATAAAAGAAAAAAATTAAAATATTTTATTTTTATGAATTGAAGCTAAATGGTAGAGTGTTTGAAGACGTTAAAAATTCACATTATATATGAGGTTTAATTTCTCATCAGATTTTTTTTTTTTAGCTTTTATTTGTTATCGGGAACTGTTCAGTATACTGTGAACGGGAACTTTGTTAAAAACTACCCAATTTGATCGCTGCTTTTTGCTGTATTTTTTTGACGTGGATTAGACATGAGTTTGAACAGGGGCCCCCAGTAGAGTTTGTTCATGGATGGCTGTCAGCTGGTCACTATACAAAGTCGCTTGCCCAACCGGTGTTACTTAACAAATAATAGCGACTTTCTACCAGCTGACTGACTGGGCTGGCCCGAAGAATTTCTCTTGACCAACGTAAATAATGAAAAATATAACCAATGTTTAATCATGAGTAAACATGTAAAAATAAAACACCTAATTTTAATCATACAAAATGTATGGATTGACTAGCAACCTCCGCTCGCTTCGCTTCACAGCAGCTAATGTAGGCCTCATTAAATTGTTTTAAAACCTCTCTCTCTAAATACAATATTTGTGGTTTTGTTGACCTGTGGCAGCAAAACAAATTGTGTTTCTGCACTTAAATGTTTGTCCCTGCGATTTAACAGAATTGAATAGAATGCATAGAAGAATACCGATGGAAAAGAAAGAGACGGTTGATATACGGCTAAGATAAGAGACACTAATACGTGGGTGGGTGCTGTACGCAAAGTATTTGGAAATACTATGTGACTCATTCACTACCTGTCGAATGAAAACAAATATTCATATATTTGTTTTCAAACAAATATATGAAATACAGTACAAAAATAACAATTTTGAATATATCCGAATTTTTAATGTTTTTGGAATCGAATATTATTCTTTACGTTTTTCTATGAAATATAAATGTTGAATCTTGTTTCTAGCCCAAAAAATACACCATCCAGAGGACTTAGAAAAAATAAAAGTGCTATGCACCCGATAAAATAAAACATGCGACATCGCCACAGTTTAAGTTGCTTAACTTTTTTTGACTCAGTTTATAGTTGCTCACTAAATTAAAGTTACTTAAAGTTGCAAAATAGCCTATATTGATCAGGAAGCTCTTAAGCTATACAACAATGCAAAATTTTTTTAAATCAGTTCAGTAGTATCTGAGATTACCTCATACAAACAAACAAACAAACAAACAAACAGACGTTTCTTCTTTATTGTATTAGTATAGATAAGTATAAAATATTAAAACAGAAGAATAATTAATAATTATGGTCTATAGAGAATTTTATAATTATAAAAATCTGGTGTGAAACACTCACACAACTTTCTCTTGCCAATGCAAATAATTAATAATAAACCTAACATTATTAATAAAACATTAGAAATAAACAAAAAACTAACCTCAAAAACATAACCTTATTTTAATCATGAGTGGAAGACGCAAAATGAAAATCGAACTCAATTTGGCTTAAAAAAACGGAAAATCACACTTTCACGCTAAACTAGGCTCTGTAGAGAAAAATTCTCTAAATAAAAGTTGTAGATCTCTTAATTTTCTATAACTTTTATATATACACTTTTGTCGTAAAATGCATACTAAGACCGAAATGTTAAAAAAATCGATTTTTCTCACGTTTTCGTGAGAAAAAAAACAGAAAATCGCAAATTACCGCTAAACTAAGCGTTATACAAAAAAATGTTTGAAACAGAAGTTGTAGGTTTTTAAATTCTCTACAACTTTTATTATATAAGTTTTTGCGCTAAAATTTATATTAAAGCCGTAATATTAAAAAAACAACGTTTTTACGTGAAAACAGCCTCACCGAGAATTTCAGCAGACATGGCGCCTACCCTATCTTGTAGAGAATCAAAAATTGAGTAAAATAGGCGATTTTAAAAAAAATCGTAGGACCAGTTTTTGAGAAAATCGCAAAAAACTGAAAAATTATACGAATAAACTAAGTTACTACTACTTCCGGTTGACCGATTTTGATGAAAATGTTCGTGTCGCGTCCGGTAGTGGTATGTAACTTAAGTTTCAAGTTTCAAGTTCGTACGATGTTCCGTTCTTGAGATATTCTGTTCACACACAGACACACACACACAGACACACACACACACACACACACACACACACACACACAGACACACACACAGACCAATCGCTAAAAACATGTTTTTTGGGTTCAGGGGGTCTGAAAACGTATAGATCCGGTGAAAACTCGATTTCGAAAAATTGACATGAAAACAATACTTTCCTTCCTATATATTCATATAGGCAAGAGAAAGTAAAAAATATATTATAAACTGAAAGATATAATTTTTAGCATAATTGATTCATAAAAACTTCATGTAGTGTACTGAAAAATATTTCTCGTACGGAAATTTTTTGTCGTAGCAATCCGAGAAATCAAAACGGAATTTAAAAATTACTAAGCTTGTAGGTAAACGAGAAAGTATTTAAATGTTTTAAACATGTAACTAATTTTCACTAGAAATATAATAAAAGATATTTCTAATTCTTTTTAGGTTGACATGCGAATTCCTTAAATTCTGAATGTAAATATATTAATTACTCACCTTTTATCGTTAATTAATTTATGTAAAGCATCCTTCAATGAATTGTAATTAATTTCTTCATAATTTAGTTGAATTCCGGCCCCTCTCCGTACAATATTGTTTACGTTGCCTGGTTGATCGGCAAACATCGGTATTCCGATAACGGGTACTCCGGCATTCACTGCTTCCAAAGTGCTTGATAAACCTCCGTGAGTTATAAATGCCTTTATATTTTTGTGAACTAAAATAAAAATAAAAAAAATCTGGTGTGAAACACTCGCACAACTTTCTCTTGCCAATGCAAATAATTAACAATAAACCTAACAATAGTAATAAAACATTAGAAATAAACAAAAAACTAACCTCAATAAATATAACCTTATTTTAATCATGAGTGAAAGATGCAAAATGAAAATCATCCTCAGTTTGGCTTAAAAATACGGATAATCGCTCTTTCACGCTAAACTTGGCTCTGTAGAGAAACATGCTTTAAATAAAAGTTGTAAATCTTTTTATTTTCTATAAAATTAATTATATACACTTTTGTCGTCATATGCATACTAAGGCCGAAATCTTAAAAAAATCAATTTTTCACACCTATTCGTGAGAAAAAACAGAAAATTGCTAATTACCGCTAAACTAAGCGTTATACAAAAAATGTGTGAAATAAAAGTTGTAGGACTTTAAATTCTCTACAACTTTAATTATATACATTTTTGCGGTAAAATGCAGATTAAAGCCGCTATCTTAAAAAAACAACTTTTTTACGTGAAAACAGCCTGACCAAGAATTTTAGAAAACATGGCGCCTACCCTATCTTGTAGAGCATAAAAAATTAAGTAATTAAGGTGATTTTTAAAAAAAATCGTAGGACCACTTTTTGAGAAAATCGCAAAAAAGTGAAAAATTACATGAATAAACTACTACTTCCGGTTGACCGATTTTGATGAAAATGTTCGTGTCGGGTCCGGTAGTGGTATGTAACTTAAGTTTCAAGTTGGTACGATGACGGACATCCAAATCATCTCGCGATAAACTTACTGGACAACAGTGACTATACGTTTACAAGACTTAATAGATACAATGAGTTGGATTTACTTAACAAATTCGAAAACTTGGTCATATTATGAGGAACCACGGTAGATATGAACTGTTGCAGCGCATCCTGCAGGGTAGATTGGATGGTGGAAGACGGCCAGGCCGAAGAAGAATATCCTGGCTTGCTAACCTGAGAGACTGGTATGGACAAAGCTCAGCCCAACTTTTCCGCATTGCAGAGGACAGGACCAAGATAGCTATGATGGTAGCCAATGTTCGAACTGGACAGGCACGTCAAGAAGAAGAATGTTAGCCTTATTACTTATTGTACTTGTTCCTTTATAACAGAACAGATTGTAATTTTGCTGATTTGATAAAAAAAATTAAGTAACAGTCTGTGTAGATCTATCACATGTTTTATCATTTTTATATAGTATTTATATTTAATTTTATATTGTAAATATTGTAGATAGTGCTGTCACCTAAAAAATGTTAAGTTCAAGAAACTTATTTCGAAATAGCTCGTAATTTGAACAATAAGTTTTATAATACTAGTATATAATAATGTTAATGCTCTCTAACATAATAATCTATGTTATTATAAATAGACAAAATTGTTTTACTTCGTCTGCTTTAATTTATTTCATGACTTCAAGGATAACTAATAATATATAATGTAAATTGTTCATGATAGTGATAAATGTAAAAATTTAAAGCTTTTTAGCCCACAAAATTTTATCTGCAGCCACCTGCAAATTACCCTTACATATTATAACAAAACCACATTATAAGAAAACCGCATTGGCGGAGTTGGTAACGTGCTCGCCTCTCATCATGCGGTCCTGGGTTCGAATCCCACTCAGGCACGGCATATTTTCATACGTTACAAGAAATCATTTCATCCTCCATTGTACAATAGTTACACCCCAACGTTGTCGCTAATGACCTCAGTAGTTGATGTAACGTTAAATAAATAAATAAATTAAAAAAAAACCTACAAGAAACTAACAATAAATAAGTGTCATCACAAAGTACAGTAGAACACCAAAAATTATCCGAATTAACCTAAACAAACTTGGATTCGGATACTCAGAAATTCGGATATTTGGATAAATTAATGTTTGCTAATATTTTATTATTAACTTTAATATGATAACCTACCAATAATATTTCAAAGAGTACCACACAGAATAAAAAAATACAGAAATTTGTTAAGTTTAAATATTTTATTGAATGTAAATTTAATTATTATTTTAGTTATAAAATAATTATGTAATTCTGTACCTTAATCTACGATCAACTAAAATTAATAAAAGTACAGTCCAGCCTTTCTTAGTTTGCTCCTAATGTAAACAAATAATGACGTCACTGAGCATGCGCATTATACAAAAATGTGTACACGCTGATTAAAAAGTAACAACAAAATACTTTCAAAAGTATTTAAATAGAAAATACTTTTAAAAGTATTTTTATAAATGAAATTGTTAGACCTACATCATATCATGACTGATGTTTTAAGTACCTTAAGTACTTATAATTTAAAAAATATTTAACTTAATAGGAATACGACATCCGTAAAGTCGCAGACTCTAGCGTGCACCCTGTAGTAGGTGGCTTTTGTTTGTTGACAGTAGGAGCAAACTAACAACGGCTCAACTGTAGTAGGGTACGTACATAGCCTAATGTAATAAAAAAAAACATTATGAGAATATAAAATAAAACTGTATACATGTAATAACTGCCCAAAACGAGCAGGTGGAGTGTTATTTTAATTGCACTCTATCTGTTTGGTCCAGGGCTAAAAAAAATAGTTCTGTTTCTTATCACATAGTCAGCCACTTATATGACTGAACTATTTAAGAACAGAAGAGGTAGAGGTGTAAAAGACACTAGTCAGAGTTATCTCCTCTGAGAGTAATGAATTTCAGTATGCAGCCAGACCCTGTGGTGAATGAAGTGAAGGTGTTATTTGCAGGGTGGAAAGTGAGTGCTTTTCGGAGGGCCTGGCATGCTGATAAGGATACTCTTTCAACTCAGTGAGGAAGGCAGTTGTAAACCACCTTACTCCTCGTTTTTACTTAGTAAAACCTCTAGAGGTTCAAACCAGCCTTTCGGCTGTTGACTTAAACAACAACATACGTAATAAAATGGCTGGCTACAATAGATCAGTAGTATAAAATAACGAGAAGGATTGGTTAGAAACAAGGGCAGATAAGATAAGAAGCATTATGGAGCAAGTTAAAGAAAATTAAATTTTGAAATTTCATTTAAGAGTTAAAAGTAGTGATGAAGATGAATGGTGAATTTAATTTCGTGTATGGATTAAAAATATTGGTCTAAATCGAGGATGTGATGTCTTTTAACCCTTTATAGGTCTGTGAATTGCCCGTAACAGGCAGGTGGAGTATTTTAATTGCACTCTATCTGTTGGTTCCAGGGCTACAAAAAATAGTTCTGTTTCTTATCACATAGTCAGCCAATTATATGACTGAACTATTTAAAAACAGAAGAGGTAGAGATGTAAAAGACACTAGTCAGAGTTATTTCCTCTGAAAGTAATCTATTTCATTATACAGCCAGACCCTGTGGTGAATGAAGTGAAAGTGTCGTTTGCAGGGTGGAAAGTACCCACTTTCCACCCTGAGCAAGTTATGGCTTTTCGGAGGGCCTGGCATGCTGATAAGCTTACTCTTTCAACCCAGTGAGGAAGGCAATGGTAAACCACCTCACTCCTCGTATTTACTTAGTAAAACCTCTAGAGGTTCAAACCAGCCTTTCGGCTGATGACCCAAACAACAACAGGTCTGTGGTAAGTATACTTACCACTGGCAATAAGGTTGATTTTTTTAAAGAATAAGCTATGCAGTTGAACCCTATTGGCATGTTATGGCTTTATAGATGTTCTCTTGTTAAGTAGGCTATCCACATTTTGAAATTAGTGCGCAGTGACCGCTTGCCTCATGAGTTACACGATTGTGGTAAGGATTCATACCAGCGTACGCAACCGTGTTGTTTTGTTGTTACTTTTGTACAGTGCTTAGAAAATTCAAGTTTTTTTATGGGAAAGCAAGCATTCATGCTAATATAAAGTTCTCATTTTACCATTAGATTTCCATTTAAATAAACTTCCTTGGTAAATATACTTACTAGGGCTTAACATAAAAAAAGAAATATCTTGATCTGGCACTAGAAATACATTATTCAAGTCCATATTAAACAAAATTTAACATTTTACAACATGTATATTTTTACCCGTAGTACTGTACTGCCCTATAAAGTGTTTTAAGGCGCTTCGTTTCCTCACTGTTGTCCACCAAATTTAATACTAGGTGTTTCTGGTGTTACCGGCATAAATGTTAGAATATTTTCCGAGAAATCAAAGAAATAAATTCTGAAAAATTTATTTTTAATCCAAAATAAAATTCGGATAATTGACGTTTAGATAATTGAAGTTCTACTGTAGGCCAACTTACATTAAAAAAATTACAAAAAAAATCACAGAAAAAAAATTAGAAAAAAAAAAAAAAAATTTTAAGAAACGCTATTATTTAACAATGATTCAAATAAAAAATGAACTAAAAAGAAAAAATAAAAAAAATTTGTAACATTACTGTTACAAATAAAAGCGTGGCGCATTTTATTGTAAAATATTCGTTGTATAAAAATGCGCCACGCTTTTATTTGTAACAGTAATGTTACAAATTTTTTTTATTTTTTCTTTTTAGTTCATTTTTTATTTGAATCATTGTTAAATAATAGCGTTTCTTAAATTTTTTTTTTTTTTTTCTAATTTTTTTTCTGTGATTTTTTTTGTAATTTTTTTTTATTTTTTTCTTTTTAGTTACTTTTTTTAAGTAATTGTTAAATTAAAGCGTTTTTTAAATTTTTTAAATTTTTTTTGAAAAAAAATTTTTTCAAAAATTTTTTTTGAAATTTTTTTGTAATTTTTTTTTACAAACACCTATTGTCATCGAAGATAAACAAGTGTGCAAAGTTTGATTCATATTGATACGGGAGAATTATTAAAATTTTAAGTTGCCAGATTTGATGGATCCAAGAGTAAGTTATTTTGTAATAAAAAAGCGTTTAAAAAAAATTTTTTTGAAAATTTTTTTTTATGACAGCGTATTGTCATCGAAGATAAACAAGTGTGCAAAGTTTCATTCATATTGATACAGTAGAAGTATTAAAATTTTAAGTTGCAAGATTTTATGGATCCATGAGTAAGTTAAATAAAAGCGTTTAAAAAAAAAACATCAACTTTCATTGTTTTGGTGCATTAAAAATAGTGTTTTTCACATCATCACAGACTGCCAAACTACACAATTCACACGAACAGTATTCAAACTTAACAACATTTTAGCACTTAATTTAGTAAACAAAGTAGCAGTTCTAAACACAATAATTTTTTTTTAAATTTAACAAAATTTCAAATTTGATATAATTGTAAAATCGCTTTCGTTATTTTTCATAGTGTCATTCTATTTTTTAGTTTTTATTTCTCTGTTTTAATTGAACTTAACTAATATTTCATTATGTCTTTATACAGGATGATTCACGAAGTATACAGAAACTTCGGAGCCCATTTTACATGCAAAAATAATGAAAAATTTTATATAAACATGGGTCCGGAAATGCTTCGTTTCCGAGTTACAGCTAGCGAAAGTTTCGCCCTGATTTCAGCTCACCAGGTAAAATGAGGTCTTCCTGAAATTCTGGCAAGGTAGATTTACGGGCGAATTCAATCGTTTCTTATGGTTTTTGATCTGATAAATTGAATAAAACAGGTCCCAGAACTGTAAGTTGAATAGTTTTTAAGAAAACCAGTGTCAAATGCAAAAAAATGGAGTGAAAACACATTTTTTCATCTTTGGGCAAGAATAACTTTGTTATTTCAACGAGAAAAAGTTAAAAATTTTGAATAAAACATGTAGAAAATTTTATTTTGAACAAACCAATGTAAATAAAGTACACAGAAAGCGAATAGATGTTTGATTAAATTAATTTTTATTCATAACAGTACAAAGTAAAATTAACCGGAAAAACAAAGATGAAAAAATGTGTTTTTTTCACTCCATTTTTGCATTTGACACTGGTTTTCTCAAAAACTATTTAACTTACAGTTCTGGGACCTGTTTTATTAAATTTATCAGGTCAAAAACCATAAGAAACGATTGAATTTGCCACATAATCTACCTTACCAGAATTTCAGGAAGACCTCATTTCACCTGGTGAGCTGAAATCCGGGCGAAATCTTTCGCTAGCCGTAACTCGGTAACGAAGCATTTCCGGACCCATGTTTATCTAAACTTTTTTCATTATTTTTACATGTACAATGGGCTCTCAAAGTTTCTGTATATCTTCGTGAATCACTCTGTATAACGTAGGCCCTATCATGTATTTATATGTAACGTGGTCGCTAATGACCTCGTAGTCGATGCGACCTTAAATAAATAAATAAATAATAATAATAATAATAAAATAAAAAAATAGTGTTTTTATTTACCCAGAACTTCTCGTTGCGGCCACCATTTACTGATCAATACATTTGGCGGTGTGTCCTTTAATTCTTCTTCAAATTTCCATAGGACTAATTGAGGTAATTCAGAAAACGCCTTTAAAAATGATTCAATTACATGAGGATCCATAGAAGCACCTTTAAATAATGATCCCAAACTGAAGTAAATAAAACCATCCTTTGTGTTATCTAAAATGTCTTTCACTTTCTGCAACAACACAAAAAACAAGAAATTTGTTGAAAACGGATTTTTGTGAACTTACATGTATGTAGACCGATTAATTATTATTATTATTATTATTATTATACACGTAGTAGACCCTTATGGATCAGGTGAAGCTTCTACGGTTCTTCCTGCGGGTTCTCTATGACATCCGCATCTTCTCACTCATGGCTCTCTTCCTCTCCTCTGTCCACGTAGTGCCGGTCTTATTGGCTCTGATCTCTGGCTGCATTTCTCACTCGTCTATTCTTTTTCTATATGTATCGTGGTCTGTCGCGTCTTCAGAAGTGAGTTGAGCGTTGTCAAGGTCTCTTCTTACTTGTTCGGCCCATTTCATGCCTTTAAGATTTTCTGTAGCAATAAGAATCTGGTGGGTAAGTTTGTGTTCAGGAAGTCGTTGTATGTGTCCATAGAATTTAAGTTGTCTTTTTCTAATGTCTGCTGAAATGTTTGAAATTTTCTCTGTGGTTCTTTTGGTTTCTAGCCGGTATTCATCATCAGTTTTTCGTGGTCCAAGTATTTTCCTGATGATTTTACGTCCTTCTTTTTTCAGGTTTTGTAGCAGAGTCTTATTGTGAAGTGACAATGTTTTTGCTGCGTATAGCACCTCGGGTTTGAGGACTGAGTTGTAGTGTCTGATTTTTGCATGTGTGGAAATGCACTTTTTGTTATAAAGTTTGTGTGTTCTTCCGTAAACCCTCTTCAGTTTCTGTGTTCGAGTTTCCTGTGACTTTTTCTCCAGTCCAGAAGATTATAAAATTTCTCCCAGGTATTTGAAATGCAAAACCTTCTTTATTTGCCAGTATTTAGTATAGAGTGTCTGCATGTTCAAGAGAGTACACATGAATTCAGTTTTTTCAAAGGAGATTTGTAGACCAACCTTCTCAGCGCATTCTTTGAGAGTTTCAATCTGCTGTATTTATTATTATAAATTTAATTACATATTTTTACGAATTGTACTGTCTGATCTCTTATTATTTTTCGTCATAGGGTTTTTAATCTCTTTGGAATTGTCAGCCTAAATCTGTATAGTAGCTACACTACCTAATGTACACGAGAGTATGTCACCTTCTCAACAGTAAAACACCTTTAGTAGGCGAATCTAGTACGTTCTTCATCAGGTAGTTAATAAAAGACTTATTATGAACTTATTTTATATGAACTTATTATTATTATGAACTTATTTTGTAGAAATGAATCAAAATCTCTCAGCAACGATTAATAGAAATAGGCATTAAAAGTTTTACATATGCTTGAATTACTGAAAATTCAACATAATAAAAATTTAAAAATTAATCAGTTATTCATGAATAAATGTTGATTTAAGAATATTCTTAGTAATGACTACATACGTATTGTTAATGGGGTTTTGCCATTTTGATGGTACCAAATATTTTTTATAATCTTAAGCTAATACCCATAACAGACAGGTGGAGTGTAGATTATTTACATTCAATCTGTTCATTGCAGAGCTAAAATAAATAGTTCTGTTAGCGGGCTTTTACGGAAAATCAAATATCTCAGGAACCAAGAAAGATATCAACATGATTCTTATGCTACAAAATACAGAAAATTGCTCTCTATTATCTGTTTTATGGGCTTGTATGTATTTTTAAGAAATTTATTGAAGAAAAACCATATTTTCAAAAACATTTATTTTACGTATTTACAAATTATTTTTTAACTAAATCTCTATTAAGGTTTTTGTAATAATTATTTCACAGATAATAGAGCAAGAAATTATGAAAATTTGAAATAAAAACATCATACAAATATCTCCAATACTAACTAAAATATTTAATTCCCAAGAATGTACAATCATGTAAAAACTACATTTCCGGAAAACTTAAAGTTGAAGGAATAATTTCACTCGCCTTGCTAGTGAGCTTTATTTTAAACGAATGTTTTTATAATTTTTTGTCAACGTACAAAGTAAACAAATGTTGTGATTCAGAAAATTTTAAACTTCAAATAAATGCAAAAAACCATCGAAATTAAAAAAAAATCATCTTCTTGAGTTGACTACCCCCTTAATCAACAATAAACAGCGAGATGGAGCAGCAAGATGGAGAAGGCGACATAAGGACATACTCAAAATCTGCATAGTTTTCAGATACCAAGATCCGGTACGGAAGGATACTTCGATGTCTCCAAGGCCTCTTTAGTCATTAATCTGCAGAGTCTTTGAAAAACACTTGAAAGAGACTAAAAATAATCTTTGGGACTGGTATGGTATGAGTTAAGTTACTCCTTTGCAACAAGCAGTCGACAAAACTCAAATGGCCTTAATAGTGGAAAACATTCTGAGTACGGGACATCTGATGTGAAGAATATTCTTCTTAAGGACGTACGGAAATAAAACAATAAATTCAGTTTATTTTCTTTCCAAAAAAATGAATCTAAATTGTTGGTCTATTAAAAAAAAACTACAGATTTGGTAGCACAATTTAAAGAAACAAAGTGACAAAATGCTTTTGAGAAATAAGGTTATAGGCCTATCAGTTAAGTACGTGTAAAATGAAATAATGTCGTTAACCTTGCTAAACGTACGTTCAAAATTAATTGAACGATTTGATAGAAGTGGGTACTTAGAATTTTCCCTTTTAAAGAAGAAAGTTTAAATCAATAGCCTAATTATGAAATAAAAGTAATTTATTGGCAGTTCATTATGATAAAAAATTGCGATAAAACTTACCAAATATTTTCAAGCATCTCTGTTGTAATAAAAGCTACGAAAATATGTTTAACGTTATCTAGAAAATACTTAAATAGAAGAATTACCCTCTTGAATTTATTAAGAATATTTAAGTCTATAATTCAGCCGTTCTTAGTTTGCTCCTACTGTCAACAAACCAAAGCCAGCTACTATAGGGTGCACGCTAGAGTCCGCGACTTTATGGAAGTCGTATTCCTATTAAGTAAACTATATTTTAAATTATAAGTATTTAAAGTACTTAAAATATCAGGCATGATATGATGTAGGGCTAACAGTTTCATTTATAAAAATACTTTTAAAAGTATTTTGTATTTAAATACTTTTGAAAGTATTTTGTTGTTAATTTTTAATCAGCGTGTACTCATTTTTATACAATGCGCATGCTCAGTGACGTCATTATTTGTTTACTTTAGAAGCAAACTAAGGAAAGCTGGATTTTACTTAATTTATAAGATTTTATAGTATGTTATCTTACCTTTTCTAACGGTCGTGGTTTCTGTAAATGTATCCCTCCAATTTCGATAAAATTTGGAACAAATGGTCGAGGTTGATTAACCGTGAAATAACTGTTGGCCATAACAAGAGCTGTTCTTTTACGTGCTATTTCTTCAAGGGGTGGTAGATCATCACCCAAATATTTTTTAGCAATTGCATGTGAAGGAATATCACTGAAATAATGACTAAAATATTTTGCCAATTGAGAAGAAATTGTGTTTACCACTCTTTGATAGAGTGTCATGTGATCACCATAATTTGTTAAATAATTTGCTATGTAAGATGGGTTGTCTGGATTTCCAACACGATCACCCGTCCACGGGAGGGCGACACTTGTTACAATCGATACAACCGGTATGTCTAGTTTATGTGCTAAACCCAAGAAACATTCCGATCCAAATATTTCAGTGATTAATAAATCAAATTTTACACCGTTTGTCGATTCACTAGTATTAATAAGATTCCGAAAAGTTTCATCTGCGTAAAATTTTTCACATACATCACTTCCCATCTCCCATATTAAATTGCATACTTTTACCGGATTTCCAAGTTCTTTTCTTACAAAATCCAGTGTAAACGTATTTGAATGTGGTGGAATTAAATGTCTTGCATCAATGTCTGTATAATTGTTTAAAGGTTCTTTTTGAGGAAATGGACTGACCACTGTAACATTATGGCCTCTTATTGCTAATTCCTTTAATAGTGGTTCTATCACAATAAAATGACTTCGAGTATTGTAAGGAATCACAGCTAACACATTTGAACTGTCTACGTACTCACTTTTCATAAAAAGGAAAACTATGAAAATAACAAAAACGTTTTTGTATTCCTGAAAAAATAAACATAATTATTAATGCAACTCAAGAAAAATTTTCAATAATTACATAAATTAAAAATCTGGTGTGAAACACTCACACAACTTTCTCTTGCAAATGCAAATAATTAACAATAAACCTAACATTATTAATAAAATATTAGAAATAAACAAAAAACTAATCTCAATAAACATAACCTAATTTAATCATATAATGAAAGACGCAAAATTAAATCAACCTCAGTTTGGCTTAAAAATACGGAAAATCGGTCTTTCACGCTAAATTAAGCACGGTACAAAAAATGCTATAAATAAAGTTGTAGATCTTTTAATTTCCTATAAATTTTATTATACACTTTTGTCGTAAAATTCATTCTAAGGCCAAAATATTAAAAAAAAAAATCGATTTTTCACACGACTTCGTGATAACAAAACAGAAAATCGCTAAACTAAAACAGAAACCGCTAAACTAAGCGTTACTCAAAAATATGTTGGAAATAACAGTTGTAGGATTTAAAATTCTCTACAACTTTTATTATGTAAATTTTTGCGCTAAAATGCATATTAAAGCCGCAATCTTAAAAAAAAACAATTTGTTTTCGTGAAAACAACCTCACCAAGAATTTCAGCAGACATGCCGCCTACCCTATCTTATAAAACATAAAAAAATTAGTAAACCAGGCGATTTTTAAAAAAAATCGTAGGACCAGTTTTTGAGAAAATCTCAAAAAAGTGAAAAATTACACGAATAAACTACTACTTCCGGTTGACCGATTTTGATAAAAATCTTCGTATCGGGTTCGGTAGTGGTATGTAACTTAAGTTTCAAGTTTCAAGTTCGTACGATGTTTCGTTCTTGAGATATTCTGTTCACACACACACGCGCGCGCGCGCACAGACACACACACCGACCAATCGCTTAAAACATGTTTTTTGGGTAAGGGGGTCTGAAAACGTGTAGATCCGGTGAAGAGTGGATTTGTTAAAATCGACATGAAAATAATACTTTCCTTCCTATATATTCATATAGGCAAGAGAAAGTAAAAAACAAAATACCGATTAAGAAAAATAACGTATCAAGATGAAGCTATGATACAAAGAAATCATTCTTAAAATTAAAGAAGGAAAAATGAGAATAAGAAAACTCAAATTGAAGAACTCCAAAAAATTAACGGAATAACACGAGTATGACTACCGTAGGCTTCAGTCTGAGTTGCTGAAACGATAAATAATTTATTGGTTTATTACAAATTTTACATGGCATAGATTGATGCAATAGAAACTGCGCATAAATCGAAGCTTTTAGAAAATCTTTCAAAACTATATAATGCAATTACAGGCCTATTAGGTTCTACATTAAATGCTATGTAAATTAATCGATAATATTTACGAACCATGAATATTTTTATAAATCAACAAATTCTTGTAATAACACTGAACTCTTCCGTTAAACCGATTCGATATATACTGAATAAGAAATCGTTTCACGTAAAATTTATTGTTGTCATACATTTTTAAGGATTATTGATTTTCAAGAAACAATTCTACTTTAATTCTCAAGTTAAGTTTAGGCTACTTAATAAATAGGCTTTATCGAGCCTATTTTACACAGTGACCTTCATAATATACTTTCATTTTCATGAACAGTAATTTGTCGTAAGTGTAATATTAACGATTATTTGTTTTTAATGTCTTTGTTGATGAAGTAATTATTAAAGGTAACAAAGCGCAATAAAAAATTTTTTCATTCTTTTTTTTGTTATATTTAAAATGATTAAGGAATATTCATGATAATATACCATTTTATAAGTCTTAACTTTTGAAAAGCGTTTGTCTTTAGGGAGGTCTTAAAGTATCAAATTGCGAAAGCCGAGAAGAAACAGAAAATTTAAAAGCTGATTTTTATTAATCGAAACAATAAAAATTGTATACATTTCATAACACATTTTTACTTTCTCTTGTCTATATGAATAAATAGGAAGGAAAGTATTGTTTCATGTCGATTTTTCGAAATCGAGTTTTCACCGGATCTACACGTTTCCAGACCCCTTGAACTCAAAAAACATGTTTTTAGCGATTAATCTGTGTGTGTGTGTGTGTGTGTGTGTGAAAAGAATATCTCAAGAACGGAATATTGTACGAACTTGAAACTTGAAACTTAAGTTACATACCACTATCGGACCCGACACGAACATTTTCACCAAATTCGTTCAACCGGATATAGTAGTTTATTCGTGTAATTTTTCACTTTTTTGCGATTTTCTCAAAAACGGGTCCTACGATTTTTTAAAAACTCGCCTGGTTTACTAAATTTTTTATACTTTACAAGATAAGGTAGCCGCCATGTCTGCTGAAATTCTTGGAGAGGCTGTTTTTACGTAGAAAAATTGTTTTTTTTTAAAGATTGCGGTTTTATTATGCATTTTAGGGCAAAAATTTGTGTAATAAAAGTTGTAGACAATTTAAAATCCTACAACAACTTTTATTTCAAACATTTTTTTGTATAATGCTTAGTTTACCGGTAATTAGCAATTTTGTTTTTTTTCCCACGAAACGTGTGATAGGCCTGCTTCTGTTACAACAAAAATATTTAAAAAATGGTATAACAAAAAATCGTTTTTCTCAAACAAGTTAATAGTTTATTGAATTAATACAAAAAAAAAATCTGGTGTGAAACACTCACACAACTT
Source organism: Catonia carolina (assembly GCA_035578175.1). Taxonomy (NCBI): domain Eukaryota; kingdom Metazoa; phylum Arthropoda; class Insecta; order Hemiptera; family Achilidae; genus Catonia; species Catonia carolina. The sequence continues at coordinate 437,638,677 of JAQMRL010000001.1, read as the reverse complement.
TCTCTTGCCAGTGCAAATAATTAACAATAAACCTAACATTAGTAATAAAACATAAGAAATAAACAAAAAACTAACCTCAACAAACATAACCTAATTTTAATCATGAGTGAAAGACGCAAAATGAAAATCAACCTCAGTTTGGCTTAGAAATACGGAAAATCACTCTTTCTCTCTAAACTAGGCTCTGTAGAGAAAAATGCTTTAAATAAAAGTTGTAGATATTTTAATTTTCTATAAATTTAATTATATACACTTTTGTCGTAAAATGCATACTAAGGCCGAAATGTTAAAAAAATCGATTTTTCTCACGTTTTCGTGAGAAAAAAAACAGAAAATCGCAAATTACCGCTAAACTAAGCGTTATACAAAAAAATGTTTGAAATAAAAGTTGTAGGTTTTTAAATTCTCTACAACTTTTATTATAAAAGTTTTTGCGCTAAAATTTATATTAAAGCCGTAATCTTAAAAAAACAACGTTTTTACGTGATAACAGCCTCACCGAGAATTTCAGCAAACATGGCGCCTACCCTATCTTGTAGAGAATAAAAAATTGAGTAAAATAGGCGATTTTAAAAAAAATTGTAGGACCAGTTTTTGAGAAAATCGCAAAAAACTGAAAAATTATACGAATAAACTACTACTTTCGGTTGACCGATTTTGATGAAAATGTTCGTGTCGCGTCCGGTAGTGGTATGGAACTTAAGTTTCAAGTTTCAAGTTCGTACGACGTACCGTTCTTGAGATATTCTGTTCACACACAGACACACACACAGACCAATCGCTAAAAACATGTTTTTTGGGTTCAGGGGGTCTGAAAACGTATAGATCCGGTGAAAACTCGATTTCGAAAAATCGACATGAAAACAATACTTTCCTTCCTATATATTCATATAGGCAAGAGAAAGTAAAAAACGTAAAGTTAGAGTGAACTCCTGAAACTGGGAAAACAATAAACCAGGTTATTTCATGCATTCCTATGAGCCTTTCAATAAGCCCGCGTGCCGTAATTATTATTTTAATAATAGGCTAAGGTAACGTTCACGGCGTACTGTTTTTAGTTGGAAATGTAACTATAATGAGTTACGTATTAGGGATACAAATTTTAATGAACAGTTACAATATACAGACCTAATTTTTCTATAACAAAATAAAAATAAAAACAATGAAAGGAGGAATGACCTGGTATGATTAGAACAAGTTTCTAAATGTTGAATAGTTTTTTACTTTTGTTAATTATCGATCGTTTTTGAACGTTATCAATCCGTTGCAGGGCTAAAATAAATAGTTCTGTTTCTTATCACATGGTCAGCCAATTCAATGACTGAATCATTTAAGGGAGTAGTCAACCCAGAAAATGAAAATCAAAACTTCTGACTATAATTTATCATTATTTATTTTAAAATAAATAATACCACGGGCCGGCCCGTGGTGTAGTGGTCAGGGCAACTGGCTACTATGCCGGGGTCCCGGGTTCGATTCCCGGTCAGGTCTGGCATTTTTTCATCTGTAAGTCACCACATATCATTACCTACGCACAAGCCCAAGGCTTATGTAGGCATCATCACTCAATTAAAAAAAAAAAAAATGAAAGAGTAATTTACTACTATTTGAACCAAGCCAAAAAATTAATTACAGCCCCTAATATAAGGGCGAGGTTGGAAAAGCGGGTTTTTATGGGGAATCAAATATCTCAGGAACCAAGAAAGATATCAACATGATTCTTATGCTACAAAATACAGAAAATTCCTCTCTATTATCTGTTGTATGCGCTTGTATGTATTTTTTCTTACAAGAAATTTATTGAAGAAAAACCATATTTTCAAAGAGATTTATTTTATGCATTCACAAATTATTTTTTAACTAAATCCCTATTAAGGTTTTTGTAATAATCATTCCTCAGATAATAGAGCAAGAAATTATGAACATTTAAAAAAAAACATCATCCAATTATCTTCAATACAAACCAAAATATTTAATTCCCAAGAATGTACAATCATGCAAAAACTACATTTCCGGAAAGCTTAAAGTTGAAGGAAAAATTTCACTTGCCTTGCTAATGAGCTTTATTTTAAACGGATGTTTTTATCACTTTTTGTCAACGTACAAACAAAGTAAACAAATGTTGTGCTTAGAAAATTTTAAACTTCAAATAAATGAAAAAAAATAGAAATTTAACAAAAAATCATCTTCTTGAGTTGACTACCCCCTTAAGAAAAGAAGAGGTATAGGTGTAAAAGACACTAATCGGAGTTATCTCCTCTGAAAGTAATGAATTTCATTATACAGCCAGACCTTGTGGTGAATGAAGTGAAGGTGTCATTTGCAGAGTGGAAAATATGTGCTTTTCAAAGGGCTGATAAGCGTACTTTTCCACTCAGTGAGGAAGGCAATGGTAAACCACCTCTCTTCTCGTTTTACTTAGTAAAACCTCTACAGATTCAAACCAGCCTTTCGGCTGATGACCTAAACAACAACAATTATCGATCTTATTCATAAAATAAATATCGGATAAAATGAGTGTTAGATTAATTTAAATACAGTCGGACCTCTATTTATCGAACTTCTATGTATCGAAATTCTCTTTATATCGAAGTATTTCTTGAGTCCCGTGAAATTTTAAATGAAAAATGCTTCTGTATATCGAAAACAAATTCTATATATCGAATTTAATTTTAGTGAAAATATAAATAGAACTCCATATAGCCCTCCCATGACACACTAGTCAATCCGAAACATTGAGAGAGAGAGAGAGAGAGAGAGAGAGAGAAAGAGAGAGAGAGAGAGAGAGAGCAACCTAACAATACAGTACGTCAGCACGTTGACCACTGTGGTCCACGTACAAGAGTGGTGTGATACGTTTATATTATGTACGATCAAAAATATGTAATTACGACGAAGAAGTTTTCAAATGGGTACCTAAAACTGTTACGAGATAAAAACATGCCTAAGCAAAAGAGAGAAGTTTTTCTTTCTGTGGAGAATTGCCCTTCACACCCGTGTTCACAATAAAACAAACTTTATTGTAAATAAATACTGTTTTAAGGTAATATGGTCACGGTCGAGTAATCTCACTTAATATAAGTAGCAGTGATAATGAAAAAAAACAGCGTTTCTCTTTATCGAAGTTTCTATATATCGAATTTTTTATGAGGAACGTACAATTTCGATATACGGAGGTCCGACTGTATATTCATAACTAAATTATTCGAATGTATAATTTAATACATTTTTGATTAGGTTTATATGTACAGAAATACATTTTAGTGATACCATAGGATATCAATTTACAAAAAAAGGTTACTATCCATGACAGGACAGGTGCTTAATGTGTGCGTGCGAGCTTGTGATGTATATAATTATTTTTTTAGGAAAGGAAACAAAAAAAATTACTAGAAAAAAAACAAAACAAAAAAACTACTACAATAGTAAAACGCATCAAGCTGTTTAAAGGAGCTAGCGTTAGTTTAGAATTTTAAAGGTCCCCCTTGTATCGTTGCAGTTTCTCTGGGAATATTATGAGAACGGAAACCGGTTCTATTAGAACTACAGTGTTGAAGGAGGAGGAGGTAGAGGAGGAGGAGGAGGAGGAGGTGTGGTGGTGATGAAGAGGAACAACAACACAAGAGCTCTATGAAAGCCCTCTAGCAACTATAAGAACCAGTGTTGCCTCACTACCGTTTTGATAATAATTTTTGACATTAACACTGATTATTATCATCATCGACCGCAGTCAAGTGGAATTGTAGAAGTGGGTGGGGAGGTTGGGTTGCCTTCCAGTAGAAAATGTTAAAAGTTAACATTATCTCTTCATTAAAATATTGCATCATTTAAAAATTGTAATTGTCCAGTACGAGTACTTAGGTTTACTGGATGTAGTTTACACGATTTTCCATACATTCATGGATTTTATTATATACGTCCTGAAAGAAGCCTGGTTGAATTTTTGTTTCGAATTTAATCAACTTTGAATTCTGAATTTCTATTATTTTTAAAGCTGTAAAATTAAATTTTAACTTTTGCCACAATTTGAAGACTTGTGACAGATAGAAATTATTCAACTTTTTACTTTCTCTTGCCTATATGAATATATAGGAAGGAAAGTATCGTTTTCATGTCGATTTTTCGAAATCGAGTTTTCACCGGATCTACGCGTTTTCAGACCCCTGAACCCAAAAAACACGTTTTTAGCGATTGGTCTGTGTGTGAACAGAATATCTCAAGAACGGAACATCGTACGAACTTCATCATCATCATCATCATCATCCATCATGGTTTAGGCTATTGAGCCTGTTCCGGTTTCCACCTCTTCCTCGGTCGACCCACATCCCTTCTACCATCTGGTTTGGACATCCAAGCTTGAAGTGGCAAACGGTTGTGTGGCATTCGTAGCAGGTGATCTGTCCATCTTTTTCTATATTGCTTGATCACATCTACAAGTGGCTGTACATTGCATTCTTCTCTTATCCCTTCGTTTCTAATGTGATCCAGCCTTGTGTATCCCTGAATGTGTCTCAAGAACCTCATCTCTGAAGCTTGTATGCGCGAGTCGTCTCTCTTTGTTGTGGTCCATACCTCGCTTCCATATGTAACTAGTGGAATCGCCATTATCTTATAAAATTTCAACTCTGTTTCTTTTCTGGCTTTTCCCTTCAATGTACGATGTATGGTTCCACATATCGCATTGAATTTATTCAGCTTCAGAGGTATGTCACTCTCACAATCGAAGGATACATTGCAACCTAGATATTTGAAACTACTCACCTGCTCCATAATCACATTATCTAACACAATTTTCGATCGCATTGGCCATTTGCCATGGAATGCCATTACTTTGGATTTTTGGGTCGAAATTTTCATTTTGAATTCTTTACTTAGATTCTGGAGTTTATAGACTGCTGTTTGAAGCTTATCTTCACTGTCTTGAATTATAACGGTGTCATCGGCAAACATGAGTGAGTTGAGGGAAACGCCTTGTCCAATATTTACACCTGTATCAACCTTTTGTCGCCAAACAGTCATCAGCTCGTCAATATATATATTAAATAATGTAGGTGATATGGGCCATCCCTGTCTGACTCCTTTATTTACATACAACTCTCCCACATCTTTTCCATCTGAACTAATCAGCACCGATGTTTTATAATATAAACTAATGATAGCAGTCACAATATGCCTTGGGTAGCCTGTCTTCAACATAATTTCCCACAGTAAGGACCTGTCGACGTTGTCAAATGCCTTTTCCCAGTCAATAAAAGCCAGATGAGTTGGACAATTGTATTCTCGACGTCTTTCTATTAGAATTTTCAATGTGAAAATCGCATCTATACAAGACCGTCCCTTCCGGAAGCCCATCTGGTTCTCTGATATTAGGGCATCTGTTATAAGTTGAAGTCGTCTATTTATTAGAGAGGCGAATAATTTGTAAGCAGTATCCAAAATGCTGATTCCTCTATAATTTTTAGGGTCAGACCTATTGCCTTTTTTGTAGAGAGAGACTACTCTTGATTTTGTCCATGATTCTGGCACTTTATGAGTCTTCCAGCAAGTATTGTACAAATGTAATAATCTGAGATGAAGCACAAAGCCTCCATATTTTATCAACTCCATATTTATACCATCAGGACCTGGACACTTACGATTTTTGGCAGCATTCATCACACTGTGTAGTTCTTCTGTTGTTAAATTATCCACACAACATTGCTGACACCGCTCCAACTCGGCCTCTACCATATCTTCTTCATACCAGAGTTCTTTGTAGTGTTTCACCCATTCTGGTATGGAAACACAATTTATTTGAGCAGTGTCTTTGTTTTGCTGATTCATGGCTCTTATGAATTTATAAGCTATTTCCTGCCTGCCAAATAGATCCTCCTCAACAGTGGTTATGAAGTTTTCCCAAGAAGTTTGTTGAGCCTGTCTGGTGACTGTTTTAGCATGATTCCTTGCTCTGTTGTATTGCATTCTATTGTCATCAGATTGGTTCTGTAGCCAGATTTTATATAGACGTTGTTTTTCTTTGACTGCTGCCTTTATTCATCATTCCATATTTTTAGTCCTTTTTTTCTATGGTTTCTCTTTCTCATGCCAATCGCCTCTATTGCACCCGCTTTAATTGCCGTAGCAATGTTTTTCCACTCAGTTTCCACATCTTCCGTTGTTGGGAATGTCATTAGCTTTTCTGTGACTCGATTTTGAAATAGGAGTTTAATGCTATCGTCTTAAAGGAGTGATACTTTGAAAATTTCCTCATTATTCTGATTTGTGGATTTAAAAGAGCGCTTCCACCTTTTCCATAAATCTATCTTTCCAACGACAATGTAATGGTCCGAGTTCAAATCCATTCCCCGGTGAACTCTCACATCTCGCATTTGTCCTGCCAACCTTTGATTTATAATTATATAGTCAATTATTGATCTATATCCTCTTGCTGTCCAGGTGAATTTGTGGATATCTTTTTTCCGGTAGAAGGTGTTGGTAATCTTCAAATCATGAAAGGTTACAAAGTCCCTAAGTCTATTCCCATTTGCATTAACTGTATCTTCTCCAAAAGTGCCTACACATTTAGGAATTGGTTTGCTTCCTACTCGGCCATTGAAATCTCCTAGCAGTAATAGATCATCATTTGAGTTCACAGAGGCGACAGTTCGTTCTAGTTGTTTGTAGAACGCTTCTGATTCTTCCTTTTTCACAGGATCATTTGACTCCTCTGGTGCATATACTGCGATGACAGTGAGATTGCCTCCTCTATCATGACTAATTCTTACAGAAATCATCCTCTCATTTATCAAGTTGTAGTCCCTTATATTCTTTTCCCAGCCTTTCTCTATAAGTATAGCAACACCCTTACTAGCTCGCTGGGTCCTCTCAACTCCACTGTGCAACATGACATAGTTTTCGATGTAACAGCTACCTTGCAATTTCTTTTTAGTCTCTGTTATGACTGCCAGTCTTATTTTATTTTCATTTAATATTTGGGCCAATTCGCATTCTTTATTTGTTAGCCCTCTCACGTTCCATGTGGCTATTTTTACAGTTTCCGAAATCCATTTATTCTTAAAATTTGCATGTCCTGTTAATTTCCGAGTTTTCCTGTCCGATTGTTCCGAGGCTGGTGTATTCTTGCCAGTGATTTGAAATGTCCTCCGGCCGGGTTACGGGCCCTGCGCGAAGTAAGTCCAGTAGTGGGGCCGCCACTTCAGAGCCTCTGAACATGCTCTGGGTTTCATTCGGAGACCTAACTCCTAGGTACCTCTGCCTTCTCCGCTGGTAAGAATGATTAAAGTATTCTTCCACCCTCAAAGCCATTCACCGGGTTTGCAATTTTCTTTCAGGGTTTTCTTCCCTCAGCCTTTGATAAATCAATTTCCCATCTACAAGGCAGTAGCATTTCTTAGAGTACTTCTTCGTCTGGCTCCTACCCCTCGACCTGTGCGGCTTGGGAGGCCCTGCCAGTAGTTACACTACCGCCGGCATAGCTCTCCGGGTCAAAGGAGCACACAAGCCCCTCCACCTACGTCAAGGTCTTGTACTCTCTAGGAGGGGCTTGTAGGAGGACGAACTTCAAACTTGAAACTTAAGTTACATACCACTACCGGACCCGACACGAACATTTTCATCAAAATCGGTCAACCGGAAGTAGTAGTTTATTCGTATAATTTTTCACTTTTTTTGCGATTTTCTCAAAAACTGGTCCTACGATTTTTTTAAAAACGGCTGGTTTACTAAATTTTTTATTCTCTACAAGATAGCGTCATGTTTGCTGAAATTCTTGGTGAGGCTGTTTTCACGTAAAAACATTGTTTTTTTAAGGTTGCGGCTTTAGTATGCGCAAAACGTTATTATAATAAAAGTTGTAGCGAATGTAAAATCCTACAATTGTTATTTCAAACATTTTTTTGTATAACGCTTAGTTTAGTGGTAATTAGCGATTTTCTGTTTTTTTTTCTCACGAAAACGTGTGAAAAATCGATTTTTTGTCAGTGTTGCCTCACTACCGTTTTGATAATAATTTTTGACATTAACACTGATTATTATCATCATCATCAACCGCAGTCAAGTGGAATTGTAGAAGTGGTTGGGGAGGTTGGGTTGCCTTCCAGTAGAAAATGTTAAAAGTTAACATTATCTCTTCATTAAAATATTACCTCATATCATTAAAAATTGGAATTGTCCAATACGAGTATTTAGGTTAACTGGATGTAGTTTACACGATTTTTCCATATATTTATTTATATTTATGGATATATAATATATTTACTTTTTATAATATATTTTCCATATTCATAGATAATATACGTCCATAGATAATATGTCGATAATATACGTGATAATATACGTATAGATATATACGTATATATTTTATAATATACGTCCTGAAAGAAGCCTGGTTGAATTTTAGTTCCGAATTTAATCAACTTTGGATTCCGAATTTCTATTATTTTTAAAGCTTTATAATTACATTTTTTCCCATGACACAAGTGGAGTGTCAAATAATTTACAGTCAATCTGTTCGTTGCAGGGCTAAAATAAATAGTTCTGTTTCTTATCACATGGTCAGCCAATTAAATGATTGAATCATTTAACAACAGAAGAGGTAGAGGTTTAAAAGACACTGATGAGAGTTATCTCCTCTGAAAGTAATGAATTTTATTATACAGCCAGACCCTGTGGTGAATGAAGTGAAGGTGTCATTTGCAGAGTGAAAAATATGTGCTTTTCAGAGGGCCCGGCATGCTGGAAAGCGTACTTTTCCACTCAGTGAGTTGTGGCAATGGTAAACCACCTCACTCCTCGTTTTACTTAGTAAAACCTCTACAGGCTCAAACCAGCCTACAGGCTGATCACCTGTGGCTGTACCTGTGGTTGTCAACAACAACAAACTAGGATATACTTACTATACTACAAAACTATAAAATAATGCTGAATTTTAATCATGTAGACCAAGTTATCAGCAAATATGATATACATTTTAACCTCTTATATTTAAAACATAATTCAAAATTAAAATTGAAATACTTAAAAATTCTGTCTTCAAATAAATTTTAACAATTAAGTATTTGATGCAAAAATTATTATTTTACGTAAGTTTTATATTTTTATTTAAATTTTAAAATATATTTTATGAGAATAATGTTAATAATGAGAATAATAATAATAGTAATAATAATAATAATAATAATAATAATAATAATAATAATAATATTATAATGAGAATAATTTATGAAAATAATGTTTAGGTTATCAGCCGAAAGGCTGGTTTGAATCTCTAGAAGATAAAACGAGGAGTGAGGTGGTTTACTATTCCCTTCCTCACTGAGTGAAAAAGTATGCTTATCAGCATTCCAGGTCCACCGAAAAGGATCTACTTTCCACCCTGAAAATTACATCTTCACTTCGTTCACCACAGGGTTTGGTTGTGTAATGAAATTCATTACTTTAAGAGGCGATAACTCTGACTATTGTCTTTTACACCTTTACCTCTTCTCTTCTTAAATATGTCAGTCAAATTTTATGACTGTTCGGCCAATTATTGGCTGACCAGGTGGTAAGAAACAGAACTATTTTTTGTAGCTCTGGAACTAGCAGATTAAGTGCAAATAATTTATCATTCCACATGCCTATTATGGGAAAATGATTATATTGTGACAATATCACTAAAAGGAAAGAGTGTTGGTTCCAGAATTCTCTAGCAGAATCGAGTATGTAGAGGTGTGTTAATGTAAATTGTCGCCACCGGCTTCTCGTAGCGCAGTCGTAGAGCTCATAGGACACCGGCGGCGTAGTTCAAAATAATGAAAACATCGAAGGGGGGAGGAAGGGAGGTCGTCTTCGCCGCTGCCTAAAAGATTAGGAGCAGCCGCCGACGCAGCGAACACCTTTCACCGCTGCCTCCGAAGAGGAGCAGTCACCGGTGAAGTGAATCGGGGTCGTCTGTACCGCTGCCTAATCTAATAGGAGCGAGTCGCCGACGCAGCGTGCACCTTTTACCGCTGCCTCCGAAGGGGAGCAGTCGCCGGTGAAGCGAGGGTAGGGGATGGAGGTACAGATGACGGAATGAAAACTCTTGAGATGTCAACTTCCCCGTATCAATTCTCGCACACAGAGAACATCGATACTGTCACCTTCTCCTTCTCTACTATTGCATCGCCAGTCCGCAGATACTATATGTTGCCACTTGGTACATGCGCTGTGAGAGGTATGACCGCTGGCGCATTCTATCGGCAGCAGCAACTCCATCACAGCGCCACAGTGGGCAAAATATGAACTACGGACCGGCGTACAAGTAAAAACAGTATCAAAATAATCATAGTTGTTAAATCGGGTTAGTTCTATGAAATGGTTAGAAATATTGTTTACAGATGGTTAGTATAGGCCTATTGTTGTGACGGCTACCTGAAGGGTCGGTGTATCTATTTAGATTAGTAGTTCTTTTGTAATGGTGTGATGTTGTAATGTGTTTTTTTTACCTTTTGTAAAGACTTCCGGAATCCGATAGAAAGAATTCGTATTTTTATTTTTTGTTATCCTAGAATATTTTTCTATAAGTTAGGTAGACCTATATACGGTTTAACGGCTGGCTTGAATTAGTCTTGAATCATCATTCAGTGAGTATTTTTTTGGTTTTACATCTGACTGTTCTGCAGTTGAAAACTGACATACCTTGGACATATCATGAAGGAGCCTAAATACGAGATTCTGCATCTTATAATTCAAGGGAAACTCGTTGGTAAACGCTCGGTGGGACGCAGACGAATATCCTGGTTAACCCTTTATAGGGCAGTACTCCGGGGAAAATATACATGTTGTAAAATGTTAAATTTTGTTTTATAGGGACTTGAGTAATGTATTTCTAGTACCAGAACAGTAAAATTTTTTTTATGTTAACCCCTGGTAAGTAAACTTACCAAGGAACGTGCATTGAAATGGGAATCACATAATAAATTTAGTGGTAAGAACGCTTATTAAAACAACTTGTAGTCCTATATAACAGAAAAATGTGTAGAATAACTTATCTCAACTTTATATTAACATGAATGCTTGCTCTCTCGTAAAAAAACTCAGATTTTCTACCCACCGTACAAAAGTAACATAAAGAGAACACGGTTGCGTACGCTGGTATGAATCCTTACCACATTCGTGTAACTCATGAAGCAAATGGCCACTGCGCACTAATGTCAAAATGTGGACAGCCTACTTACCGGAGAACATCTAAAAAACCATAAAATGCCAATAAGGTTCAACTGCATAGCTTATTTTTAAAAAACTCGACCGTATTGCCAGTGGTAAGTATATTTACCAAAGACCTAAAAAGGGTTAAGAAATATGAGAGAAGCGTTTAACTGGTCGTCGCATGACCTTTTCAAAGCAGCAGTGGACAAGGTACGACTGACCATGATGATAGCCAACCTTCGTAATGGAGAAGGCACCTGAAGAAGAAGTTCTGCAATTTCTGCTAATGCATTTATCATCGACCGGACGGTGGATCATGATGACAATGAAAATGAGTGATGAAAACATGCCAGACCTGACCGGAAATCGAACCCGGGACCCCGGCGTAGAAGCCAGTTGCGCTAACATTCAGTGAGTGAATTATACCGTGTAACAGACACGTTTGTGAAAAGATCAGGCGTATACTGAAGACAACGTAAAATCATTTGTAAATAATAGACTATTTATTTACATTAAGTGCGAGATAATCTAGTTACTGGTTAAGTTCATTTAATGTCATTAATTTATTATAATTAAAGTCCAGCCTCATTTAGTTTGCTCCTAATGTAAACAAATAATGACTTCACTGAGCATGCGCATTATATCAAAATGTGTACACGCTGATTAAAAAGTAACAACAAAATACTTTCAAAAGTATTTTTCTAAATTAAATTGTTAGGCCTACATCATATCATGACTGATGTTTTTAGTACTTTAAGTGCTTATAATTTAAAACATAGTTAACTTAATAGGAATACGACATCCATAAAGTCGAAGACTCTAGCGTATACCCTGTCGCAGGTGGCTTTGGTTTGTTGACAGTAGGAGCAAACTAAGAAAGGCTGAACTGTAGTTTATTAATTGTAATTAATCAATTTAATTGTGTAGTAACTGTAATTTATTTGTAAATTTAAGTAAGACTGTTCTTTTATAATTTATAATTTGAAATAAATACTTAGTAATTTTAAACGGTAGTTTGTTAATTATTTATTCTACCCGGATCCCGAAACGAACTTCAACAATAAATGTCACAATATTGTGTATGTTAAAATATTAAGTGGTCTAAATTTTTAAAATTTTATCGCATGATAAATTTGCATTAGTATGAATTGAAGTGTTGTGTAAGAATTTACATTTAAGTGTCATCGTGGTTACATTGACATTTTAGATTACTATAGGCCTATGCTAATATTCAATTGGCAATTTTAATTAAATATTAAATAATATGTAATTAATAATAATAATATGTAAAAAATATAGGAGTGCTTAGCCTATATAAATATGATTACAACTGGAGAGTCGTCGAAAATAAAAACGTAATATTGCAGCCTAAATTGCACACTATACTCCATCGAAGGTCACGATGTGCAAATTATTTATTATTTTACTTACACAAACCAATGTTACTTATTATTGTAAGTTTGTATCCCAGAAGATAAAAATTATCTGGTAAATTAGCTACGAATCAATCTATTTATTAACATAATTAATATTTGGTAGTTCGCACTGGCGTAGTTGGGAACGTACTCACCTCTCATCATGCGGTCTTGGGTTCGAATCCCATTCAGGCACGGCATATTTTCATACGTTACAAAAATCATTCCGTCCTTCACCGTCTGCATTAGCAGTAATTGCAGAACAGCCGGAAGTTAAAAAATTAATAGTTTGTAAAAATCTTCTGTTTTTTTGTAATTCCTAGTTGTGTACGTTGCAATCTGTTCAATTCAGAACAATAAGCAACCCCATGGCCCAATGAGATGAGGATGATGTGTATGACGTGTATATGAGGTGTAGTCTTGTACAGACTCAGGTCGACTATTCCTGAGAGAGTATGGTTAATTGAACCCCAACCATCAAAGTACACCGGTAACCACTGTCTAGGATTGAAATACGTATACAAGTAACTACCTTTACTAGGATTTGAACCAGGAACCTTCCTCTCCGAAAATCAGCTGTTAAACAGCTGATTTTGGCTACGACTTTACCTCTAGACCAACCCGGTGGGTTTGTAACATTTTTTTTGTAAATATCTAATCATAAATATTTTATGTTTACATTGTATAAATTTTGTGACTACTCAATTTATGGAAATTTAAAAAAAGGTTGTGTCACCGGATGGTGACACTAAGTGGTGAGTTAAAACCTTTAATTGTTGGTGGCCCTGAAAAGGGCCGTTTAAGCGGTGGTCGTCTTGATGGGAAGCGTCGGTCGTAGTCGTCGTGGCGGTCGGAGGAGCTGGAAGACACGGCGTGTCGTCGTCCAGCGGAGACATCATCTTCTTCCCTCGCAGTAGTCCGTCGATGGCTGCTTCGACGGGTCCAATGGGCGTAAGGCTCGGTGGAGGGACCACTGTGGGCATCGCTCGCGTCAGCGGGCAGAGGTTGACAGCTCAGCAAAGGTTGATTTTCATTTAGCGTCATTCATTCATGATTAAAATTAGGTTAAGTTTTTTAATTATTTAAATTGCAAATGACAGTCGTGTGAGTGTTTCTCACTAGAGTTTTTAGAATTATTATAAAGTCAATAAATTTTGTCATGAATACAAAAACATAAAGGAAACACAAAAGTTATGTGTTGTTTAGGTGATCAGCCTGTAGGCTGGTTTGAACCTGTAGAGGTTTTACTAAGTAAAACGAGGAGTGAGGTGGTTTACCATTGCCACAACTCACTGAGTGGAAAAGTACGCTTATCAGCATGCCGAGCCCTCTGAAAATCACATATTTTCCACTCTGCAAACGACACCTTCACTTCATTCACCACAGGGTCTGGCTGTATAATGAAATTCATTACTTTCAGAGGAGATAACCCTGATCAGTGTCTTTTGCACCTCTACCTCTTCTGTTCTTAAATGATTCAGTCATTTAATTGGCTGACCATGTGATAAGAAACAGAACTATTTATTTTAGCCCTGCAACGAACAGAGTGAGTGTAAATAATTTGACACTCCACTTGTCCGTTATGGGCAGAAAAGTTATGTATAAAAAAAATGAACAGAATTTAATGCAAAAAAATAATAGGCTAACGGCAAAAATTCTGAAAAAAAATAGCCTACTGCAGCTGCAATACTACATTTTTAATGTAATGTATTTAATATAATAATCAACTCGAGTATGAACCTACTGAAGTGTTATTTATTTTTTTATCACAAATCGTACTTATACATGAATACTTAGAATTAATTGTATTTTCTATTACTATTTGAAGAATTTATTAGCAATCAATTTAAAATTCACATAGGCTTATTATAATAAATTTATCTAACAAAATTACAAACTCTACTGTTTATTTATTATCAATATTGTACGTAGTAGACTTTATTTTTTAAACAGTTAAAACTCATAGGAATTATTTTACAAAATTCTTTTAACCCTTTATAGGTCTGTGGTAGGTATACTTACCACTGGCAATAAGGTCGATTTTTTAAAAAAATCTGGTGTGAAACACTCACACAACTTTCTCTTGCCAATAGAAATAATTAAGAATAAACCTAATATTAGTAATAAAACATTAGAAATAAACAAAAAACTAACCTCAATAAACATAACCTAATTTTAATCATGAGTGAAAGACGCAAAATGAAAATTAACCTCAGTTTGGCTTAGGAATACGGAAAATCACTCTTTCTCTCTAAACTAGGCTCTGTAGAGAAAAATGCTTTAAATAAAAGTTGTACATCTTTTAATTTCCTATAAAATTAATTATATACGCTTTTGTCGTAAAATGCATTCTAAGGCCGAAATCTTTAAAAAATAAATTTTTCACACGTTTTCATGAGAAAAAAACAGAAAATCGCAAATTACCGCTAAACTAAGCGTTATACAAAAAATTGTTTGAAATAAAAGTTGTAGGTTTTTGAATTCTCTACAACTTTTATTATATAAGTTTTTGCGCTAAAATTTATATTAAAGCCGTAATCTTAAAAAAACAACGTTTTTACGTAAAAACAGCCTTACCGAGAATTTCAGCAAACATGGCGCCTACCCTATCTTGTAGAGAATAAAAAATTGAGTAAAATAGGCGATTTTAAAAAAAAATCGTAGGACCAGTTTTTGAGAAAATCGCAAAAAACTGAAAAATTATACGAATAAACTACTACTTCCGGTTGACCGATTTTGATGAAAATGTTCGTGTCGCGTCTGGTAGTGGTATGTAACTTAAGTTTCAAGTTTCAAGTTCGTACGATGTTCCGTTCTTGAGATATTCTGTTCACACACAGACACACACACACACACACACACACACACACACACACACACACACACACACACACACACACACACACACACACACACACACACACAGACACACACACAGACCAATCGCTAAAAACATGTTTTTTGGGTTCAGGGGGTCTGAAAACGTATAGATCCGGTGAAAACTCGATTTCGAAAAATCGACATGAAAACAATACTTTCCTTCCTATATATTCATATAGGCAAGAGAAAGTAAAAATAAGCTATACAGTTGAACATTATTGGCATTTAATGGTTTTACAGATGTTCTCTGGTAAGTAGGCTATCCACATATTGAAATTAGTGCGCAGCGACCATTTGCTTTGTGAGTTACACGAATGTGGTATGGATTCATACCAGCGTACGCTACCATGTTGTTTTGTTGTTACTTTTGTGCAGTGCTTAGAAAATTCCAGTTTTTTACGGGAAAGCAAGCATGGTGAAAGAAAGTTAAGATTCCCCACATTTTTCTATTATATAGGGCTACAAGGTGTTGCAATAAGCATTCTTACTACTAAATATTATGTGATTCCCATTTCAATAAACATTCCTTGGTAAATATACTTACCAGGGCTTAATATTAAAAAAGAAATATCTTACTGTTCTGGCATTAGAAATACATTATTCAAGTCCCTATAAAACAAAATTTAACATTTTACAACATGTATATTTTCCCCGTAGTACTGCCCTATAAAGGGATAAGGGGAAACTGTACTTTGTATCCCGCCAGTATTAAATTTTCTAATTTTAGGTACATTTTTGATAGGATTGGTGAAAGATACGATAATAAAACTTTACACACTTATAATTGTAGGGTGGTTTTAGCTACTGATTTTTTTCAATTTAATTTGTTGGACCATTAAGGTTTTAAAAGAATAGTAACGAATAACATAAAAATTTTACAAATTTTTTCTACGTTTTTCTGCATATTACTCATTTTTTGAGCACCTGAGGAAGTTAAAACAATGTCGGTGAATGTGCATGTACATGATAATGAACTGGTAAAAATTTCAGCCAGGTAGGTTAAATGGTTTCTGAGAAAAACTTACTTAAGTGATAAAAATGGTGTAGTGGTCCGCGCAACTAGCTACTATGCCGGGGTCCCGGGTTCGATTCCCGGTTAGGTCTGGCATTTTTTCATCAGTAAATCACCACATATCATTACCTACGCACAAGCCCAAGGCTTATGTAGGCATCATCACTCAATAAAAATAAAAAAATCTAAATTTACGGGAAAAGGCACAAATGAAAACAAAATGTACACCAACAAGTTTAATTTCCCATCAACAGTTGGTTAGAAAGCTGGACCAACAGTGGAGAATATTAAAAATAGTGAAGCAGATATTTAAAAAAAACTAAATTTCTTTTTGCACTAAAACGAGCAATAAATATAAAAATATGAAAAATATTTGTTCTTGGCGACATGTTAATTTTTTAGGATAAACCTGATAAAAACTTAAATTGTTTTCATTAAAATACATTTTTTTGTAGTAATTTAATGTTTTTGTGGTAGATCTAGGTGTAAACTATTGAAAAACATAAAAAACCGAAAATCAAAATTTTCAGTCAAAACCATCATACAGTCTCCCCTTAAGCCGAAAACCGAAGAAGGTTGTATAAAAATTATAGCGGAAAATATTTTTTTTGGGGTTGGATCAACTTGTTGGTCCAGTATTGGAACATAGATCATGATGCCCTGAGAGAAACCCTCTTAGATCTTTAGCCTTGACATGCGCAGTAGTTTACTTAGAGATAATTACTATCGTCGTCGTCGTCTTCATGGATTAGGCTGTGCGTTAGCCTGTTCCGGCGTCCATCTCTTCCTCGGTCTACCAATACATCTTTTACCTGTCGGATTATGGATCAATGCATTTAATGGAAGGCGATCTTGGGACATTCTTAACACATGCTCTGACCACTTTTCTTTGTATGTCCTTATAGTGTTCAACAATGGTTGGGCACCGCATTCATTCCTTATTACTTCATTACGAATGCGATCCTCTCTTGTGCAGCCCTTAACTTGCCTTAGAAATCGCATTTCCGCTGACTGGATTCTTGATTCCTGTTTTCTCGTCAGCACCCATGCCTCACTTCCATAAGCCAAAGTTGGGATCGCCATTACTTTATAAAACTTTAGCAAGATAATTACTATACCAACTTAAATTATAGGAAGAAATTATGGACAGTATTATCAGAACAAGATTTTATATAAATAAACTCCATTAATACTAACCTTTTTCATCATGATGTTTATGAATTTAAAACAAATATCGTAGATTTTGTTTCAATTATCGCAAATTTTACAAAAAATCGCTATAAAAAACACTAACACTCAACCAGTCTTCTGATTTAGAAAACAATCCTTCTTCGTGAGTATTCAAACGTTAACTAAAACAAAATATATTTTTTGCGATGTATAATTAAAAGGATATTACGTATTTTTAAATTACTATAACTTATATCGTATTATTATTTGATATAGTAAACATTAAATAACAAAAACAAATTGCTAACTAGAAAATTACTCTCCGTCATGTACTTTTAACAAATATAATAACGTACTGTGTCAGACAAAGAATGTCAAAATTTAAACAACCAGTTAATTAATATATACTAGCATCATGAATGTTATATAATGATTTCACTGAAATAAACGAATACATTAAAAGTAATAAAAAAAACCGAATTCAATGTTATTGTAATAAAAAAATACAGTAGTAGCGCACGTACACTTCACAAGCTTTATGGTACCATTGTGATACTAACTACATATATATATATATGTTATAAATTACGTGCTAAAGTGCTTAACGAAATTTGTAGAAAGCCCACTCACGATATACTTCATTTTTACTATCATTGTAAAATATACTTATCATCGCGTGATAAGTAATAGTATATAATTATTATTACAATTATTATATTAAAGGATTGCATTTTTATCAATAAAATAAAATTGTTTTATATCTATATATATATTTATTTTTGCAATCCCTAATGGGTGTAGCTACGTTGCAATTTGTTCAAATGAGAACAATAAGCAAACCCCATGACCCAATGAGATGAGGATGATATGTATGACGTGTAAATGAGGTGTAGTCTTGTACAGATTCAGGTCGACCATTCCTGAGTAACTATGGTTAATTGAACCCCAACACTCAAAGTACACCCATAACCACTGTCTAGTGTTCAAATCCGTATAAAAGTAACTACACCTCTACTAGGATTTGAACCAGGAACCTTCGTCTCCGAAAATCAGCTGTTAAACAGCTGATTTTGGCGACGACTTTACCTCTAGACCAACCCGGTGGGTTATATCTATCTATATATGTATATATTTTTTTTAATTCCTAATATGTATACGTTGCAATCTGTTCAATTCAGAACAATAAGCAACCCCATGACCCAATGAGATGAGGATGACGTGTATGACGTGTTGTCTTGTACAGACCCAGGTCGACCACTCCTAAAAGAGTATGGTTAATTGAACCCCAACCATCAAAGTAAACCCACAACCATTGTCTAGTGTTCAAATCCGTATAAAAGTAACTACACCTCTACTAGGATTTTAACCAGGAACTTTCGTCTCCAAAAATCAGCTGTTAAACAGCTGATTTTGGCGACGACTTCACCTCTAGACCAACCCGGTGGGTTATATCTATATTGAATGACAAAAATTATTTTAATAAATTGTTTAAAGTGGGTGTCAATAAATTGAATCAGTCATTTCAGAAAACCTATAAGTCAAAAAAACTAATTTTTGGAAAAGTTAAAAAACTTTTAAGTTTTATGTTTCAATTAAAAGCAATGTTAAAAAATATAAATTGTACAGAGAGCTGTCCCCATTAATATAAAATATACTTTTGTCTTTTTAAAGACAAGGCAGTTGTTTATAAACAATTGAGAATCGATGAGTGGAAAAAGGGCAATATTCCAAAAAATGCGAAATTGAACGAAGATAGCAGTTTTGTTAAGTTTACTTCGGCGCATGTATTGGTTGATAAAAGAGAAATATTCCTTGTATCTAAAAGCAGCTAAGCTACATTAAAATTTTAGTAGAGTGGAAAAAGGATAATATTCCAGGAATATTACCCTTCTTCCATTCAGTAGCGAACAGCTGTTGGACCACTGGTTTCTGTGTTATTATTTTCAAAATGTAACGGTAAATTATTTTAAAATTAAAATAAAGTTTTGTAGCATATTGGCACATTATATTGTTTTTTCAACTTAATTTTTCCCATTCACTTGTACTAAATCTAGAAAAAAGTGAATAGTCAACATATTAATAATCAAAAATCAATCCCTTGATTATGGTAAAACAAATTCTAAAGTCACCATTAAAAAGCTTTAATATAGTACTACAAATGACCAATTGAACATTTTACCATTAAACGAAAAACAAAGTCATAAAACAGTTTTTTTTAATTTTTCTAAAAAAAAGGATTTTGGAATATTACCCTTTTTCCACTCACCGATTCAATTGAAATTGAGGTCTCGATTTCCTCCAACGAACTTCACCACATCAGAAAACACATTTTTGAAAACCTTCAACCTCACTTGGAGCTTCAAAGGCATGAAGTTCTACTTATACGATTACAAAATGGACACTCCACACTTACACACAAACACTTACTGAAGAAAGAAGAACCGCAACATTGTACACATTGCAACACGCCGCTTACAATCAAACACATCATCACAGACTGCCAAACTACACAATTCACACGAACACAATTGAAAATTAACAACATTTTAGCACTTAATTTGTTAGACAAAAGTAGCGGTTCAAAACAATAATTTTTTTTAAATTTCACAAAATTTCAGATTTGATATAATTGTAAAATCGCATATTTAATTTTACATTTTGTCATTCTATTTTTTATTTTTCTGTTGTCTAAATTTTAATTGAACCTAACTAATTTTTCATTATGTTTTTATACATGATCTAAATTTTATACTACATGTTTGTATCGTGACAATATCGAAGACAAATATGGTTCCAGAAATTTCTAGTAATTCATTCATAAAATAGTAAAGAGAGGATAATAGAGTGAAAAAGTAACAATAGGGCTGGTTATAAAAGGTTAATTAAATTTTTTTTTGTAATCCCTAATTTGTGTACGTTGCAATCTGTTCAATTCAGAACAATAAGCAACCCCATGACCCAATGAGATGAGGATGATGTGTATGACGTGTAAATGAGGTGTAGTCTTGTACAGACTCAGGTCGACCATTTCTGACAGAGTATGGTTAATTGAACCCCAACCATCAAAGTACACCGGTAACCACTGTCTAGTATTCAAATCCGTATAAAAGTAACTACCTTTACTAGGATTTGAACCAGGAACCTTAGTCTTCGAAAATCAGCTGTTAAACAGCTGATTTTGTCGACGACTTTACCTCTAGACCAACCCGGTGGGTTAATTAAAATTGTGTGAAGATTTTAATCTCAGAGTTTCCACCAAGAAAACCAAGATAAAGGCGTTCAAGGGGAAGTATCCGGTTCGATTGAAGATTCTCATATATGATGTAATAGTGGAGCAGGTGTCCAATTTTAAGTAGTTACTTGGGATGTGACGTAGGAGTAGACTTAGATTTAGACATTGAACGGAAGATAAGTAAGTTCCAAAGGATTAATGGCACAATCAATAGGACATTGAACAACAAAGCCAGACTGGACACAATGATTTATTCCAAATGTACCACTTTTAACATATCTTTATTACGTCTTCGTAATTTCTTTATCAAATTCTCTTCGTTCAAGACGTCATCTTAATCTTCTTCGTCCTTCTTCGGGAGTCGCCTGTTTCGAACTCATAAACTACCAGGTGATGGCAACTACGATGATAATGTATGGGAGTGAAGCATTGGTGACCACGACGAGAAATGTCCTCTTCAATCCTGAGGTCCTCATATGAGGACAATTGTTTTTATCGATTTATTGTATTTTTAGCACAATTAACTTCATTTAAAAATCATGGTTTTCTCAAACCTTAATTAGAGATTATACATATTTAAGGTAGCCAGGTTTCAAAATCAGCTGTGTGTGATTAAAATAAAATTAATCGACAAAAACGAAGGTTCTCATTTGAGGACCTTAGGATTGAAGAGGTTTCAAAGGGTCCAAGCAGCGGAGATGAGATTCCTTCGAAGAGTTGTTAAAGGATGCTCGAGATTGGATAGAGTGCGGAATATGAATGCAAGGAAGGAACTCCAAGTCTACTGCCTGCAACATCTCTACCGACCTTCAATCCAATTTAACTTATTAATTACACCACTCTCCTGAATTTTCTTTGAGGTTACATAAGTTCCGTTATTTTGTTCAACAAGGGACCAGGTGCCAGCACGACGTCGCCGTCAAAAGGCTCCATACCTGGATTACAAAGGGCTCCATGCCCACTCAACCTGGTTTGGATTGGATTGGATTCTACTCCCTGAATGAGAAAATTGAGGGGTATCAAGCGCGATGGAGGTGACATCTGGATAGAATGCTGGATCACAAAATACCCCTCCAAGTACACCGTTATGCATCGTTTGGACGAAGAGATATGGGATGACCTCGAAAAACATGGATATAAGCTGAGAGTTTGAAGTTTGTGAGTTCGGAACAAGTGACTGCCTAAGCCTTGAAGGAAAAAGAAGATTAAGATGACGTCTTGAACGAAGAGAATTTGATAAAAAAATTATTTAAACGTAATAAAAATATGTTAAAAGTGGTACAGTTGGAATAGGTTTATAAAAGGTGCTTATGCAACGAAGGCGGCCACTGATCATAAAACAATGAATTAATTAAATAAACAAAATATTAGAGTAGTTTTGTTTCACCGTTTGATATCATGTGCTAAAAATTGCAAAGAACTACTAATACAAAGATGAATGGGCTTGGCCACCTTCGTAGCGTACAGTCTCGCATCTAGACTATTAATATGAGTTTCCAGGATTCGCCTCCCGATTAGGGTGTTAAAATTTCAGCAAATTGTTCTGGCTGATCAGATATTGGAGCAGGTGTCAGGGTTCCAGTACTTAGGATGTAGATTATCTTATGGGGAGAGTGAGGATGTAGACTGGAAAATACATAAATTCCAACGTCTATTAGGAACCATAAGCAGAACATTAAAAGGGAAAGTAAGGAAGGAGACAATTATTAAATTTTATAAGGTAATGGCTAGGCCGGTTCTATTGTACGGCGCCGAAGCTTGGACACTGACCTCTCGTCAATACAGAAGAATCGAGGCAGCAGAGATGCGCTTTCTGAGAAGTGTTGCGGGTTGCACTCTCAGGGATAGGATTAGAAGTGAGATAATAAGAAATCAACTTCATGTTGAGAGTATTAGCGACATTATCAGAAAATATAGGAACAGTTGGAGGGAACATGTAGAGAGAATGGAGGAGAGTAGGATACCCAAGTTTTTGTGGCGCTATAGAGCGAGAGGAAGAAGAAGAATTGGGAGACCGAGGAAGCGATGGAAGGACCAACTGTAGGAACGCATCGATCGGAATGGACTCGAACTTTCCAATTAGAAGCAATAATTTATGTATAGACGCAGGTTTAGATGATGAATTTTACTAAATTACAAAGTATACTTTTAAAATATACAATCTTTTAACAAATGACAATTTCAAAAGAAAGCAACAAAAGAAGAAAACAACTACCATTGCAACGGAACAGGCTGGGTAAAGCCTAAGCCGTGTAGTTGATGATGATGATGATGATGAATTTCAGCAAATTAAAATCCTTTATTCCATTACCCGCAATAGTCCCATTTTACGCGTTACCCGCTAATAACTAACCTGTTGATGGTATATTTTAAATAAACAGAAGTCAATCAATATAATAAGTACATAGGGATACTATAATGTGGTAAGATGTAAGTTGTCCGACGGATCTCCAAACTTTCAATCTTAATTAAACACTCCTCTAAAAGCAAATACAAAACGAAAGTGTTGTGCAGCAGCAAGAGTGGTTTAGAAGACATGGAAAATTTAAAAGTAGGCAACGAAAACATACAGGAAGTTGGGGAATTCTGATATCTAGGGAGTAAAATAACAAAGGACGGTAGAAGCACAAGTGATATCAAAAGTAGAATTGCTCAAGCTAGAAAAGCCTTTGAAATGAAAAACAGTTTACTGACTACAAATAATGATTTACAGATTAGGAAAAATTTCTTAAAACATTATGTTTGGAGTGTAGCATTATACGGAAGTGAAACGTGGGTGCAAGGGGGAGTAGAAAAGAAGAAATAGAAGCACAATCCTAGGGCTGAAGAGGATAGAAGCTTTTGAAATGTGGTGTTATAGGAAAATGTTAAAGATTAGGTGGGTGGACAAAATAAGTAATTTAGAGGTTCTTAGGCGAGTGGACGAAAAGAGAAGTATACGGAATCATCTTACCAGAAGAAGGGATAGGCTAGTGGGGCATATCTTAAGACATCCAGGTATTGGGCTATCAATAATGGAAGGTAATATTGAGGGATTAAATTTTAGGGGGAGGCAAAGATTAAAATATATAAAGCAAATTACAAAAGATGTAGGGTGTTACAGGTATTTAGATATGAAACGACTTGCGCAAGATGGAACAGCTTGGAGAACTGCATCAAACCAGTCGAGAGACTGATGATAAAAAAAGCAAATACTTAAACCGGTATGGATATATGTACAGAGTGATTCAATAAGATGGAAACAATTTCAATAAGCTGTATTTCCTGAACTACATGTTATATTTTAATTCTGTAAATTACATTTTGAAAGAGAAAGTTTTAAATTTTAATTTACATACATGAAAGTTTATATTTCCTAAATGAATCCATACGTCAACGATGGATAGGTCGCATGGCGAATGACGATTCTGCACTTCAGTTTTGGCCACCGAGGTCTCCAGATCTCACACCCTGTGACTTTTTCTTGTGGGGGTTCGTGAAAAGTGCAGTTTACATACCACCTCTTCCCACCAATTTGAATAAACTAAGGAATCGTATCACAGCTGCAGTCAACTCAGTGACCCAAGACATGCGTCAGAGAGTTTGGGATGAGTTCAGTTACCGTCTAGATGTTGTACGTGCAGCCGGAGGAGGACACATTGAACATCTATAAACTTTCATGTATGTAAATTAAAATTTAAAACTTTCTCTTTCAAAATGTAATTTACAGAATTAAAATATAACATGTAGTTCAGGAAACACAGCTTATTGAAATTGTTTCCATCTTATTGAATCATCATCTATATAACCTAAAGACCTATAGCTATACCAAAGAAAACATCTTAAATTCCATCCAAAGTTGTAAAACAAGGTACTCAAGAATATTGTAAATGTTCCTTGGTATACCCGCAACAGTAATTTACAGGTGATTCCAGTAGTTGTAGAAATGCGTAAGTGTGTCACGAAGCATGAAGATTGTCTTCACGACCAATGTTGCTGAACATTGAAGCTCTTCAAGTATTAGACACTAGTGTCGTAGTTACCAGACTGAACATGATTATTCTTGGCCATTTAATGTGTTAAGAGAAACAATAAAATTAAAAAAAAACTATAAAGTATACCCAAGTTATAAACAAAATTTATTTCATTGATAAGACTGAAATCGTAAATGTAAGTTATAAAATACTAATTAAGCTATAAATGAGATTAGGTTATATTAAATATTTACTGGCTGACCACTGCCACGCTGCGTGGGGACCCAACTGCCGCCGAGGGAAGGCTTGGCCGCAACCCGCTTCTACCACATTTATGTATGAACTCATATTACTAAAATACTGTTTAAACGTTAAAAATATTAAGTTAAATTTAAGAATTATAATATAAATACTACACATAATGTAGGTGATTCACGAAGAAACAAAATACTTGGGGAGATAAATTTAAATCAAAAATAAGAAAAAAGTTCCTATAAATACTTATAGGTTTAGAAATGCTTCGTTAGCGTGTAACGGCTAGCGAAAGATTTCACCCGAATTTTGGCCATCCCATGAAATAAGCTCGTAATGAAATTTTGTTTATTAGTTTACTTTATTCATAAATTTTCTCATAAATTTATGGTTCTGAAACCTGTTTTATTCGCTTTTTTTTCAGGTCAAAAACTACTCGAAATCATCATTTTTGACTCGTAATTAACGCTCAAAAAATTTAATTACAAATTTATTTCATGAGATAAGCCAAAATCTGGGCAAAATATTTGCTAGCCATAACACGCTAACAAAGCATTTCTGAACCTGTATAATTGGTTTTATTATTACTTTCCCTTGCCTATATGAATATATAAAAATAAAAGTAATGTTTTCATGTCGATTTTTTGAAATCGAGTTTTCACCGGTAAAGTTTTACGGATCTAAACGTTTTCAGAGCCCCTGAACCCAAAAAAATGTTTTAAGCAATTAGTCTGTGTGTGCGTGTGTGTGTGTGTGTGCGCGTGTGCGTGTGTGTGTGTGCGTGCGTGTGTGTTTGTGTGTGTGCGTGCGCGCGCGTGTGTGTGTGTACAAAATATCTCAAGAACGGAACATCGTACGAACTTGAAACTTGAATCTTAAGTTACATACTACTACCGGACCCGACACGAACATTTTCATCAAAATCGGTCAACCGGAAGTAGTAGTTTATTCGTGTAATTTTTCACTTTTTTGAGATTTTCTCAAAAACTGGTTCTACGTTTTTTTTTAAAAATCGCCTTGTTTACTAAATTTTTTATGCTCTACAAGGTACGGTAGGCCCCATATTTGCTGAAATTCTTGGTGAGGCTATTTTCACGTAAAAAATTGTTTATTTAAGATTGCGGCTTTAATATGCATTTCAGCGCAAAAATTTATATAATAAAAGTTGTAGATAATTTAAAAACCTACAACTTTTATTTTAAACATTGTTTTGTATAACCCTTAGTTTAGCGGTAATTAGCGATTTTTTTCTCACGAAAACGTGTGAAAATCAAGTTTTTTAAGATTTCGGCCTTAGTATGAATTTTACGACAAAAGTGTACAATCAAATTTACAGAAAATTAAAAGATCCACAACTTTTATTTAAAGCATTTTTCTCTACAGAGCCTAGTTTAGCGTGAAAGAGTGATTTTCCGTATTTTTAAGCCACACTGAGGTAGATTTTCATTTTGCGTCTTTCTCTCATGATTAAAATTAGGTTATGTTTTTTGAGGTTAGTTTTTTGTTTATTTCTAATGTTTTATTACTAATGTTAGATTTATTGTTAATTATTTGTATTGGCAAGAGAAAGTTGTGTGAGTGTTTTACACCAGATTTGTTTCATTTCTATTCGATTTAGATTCATTTCTCGAAGTACTCCGTTTTTTTCATGAATCACCTTGTTTAATAAGTTATTATAAATCTTTTTCAAGTTATCAAAATAATTAAGATAGATTTAAGTTATAGACTTGTAACTTCTAACTAACCCACTGGGTTGGTCTAGAGGTAAAGTCGTCGCCAAAATCAGCTGTTTAACAGCTGATTTTCGGAGACAGAGGTTCCTGGTTCAAATCTTAGTAAAAGTAGTCACTTTTATACGGATTTAAATGCTAGACAGTGGCTACCGGTGTACTTTGATGGTTGGGGTTCAATTAACCATACTTTCTCAGGAATGGTCGGCCTGAGTCTGTACAAGACTACACCTCATTTACACGTCATACACAACCATCATCCTCATCTTATTGGGTCATGAGGGTTGCTTATTGTTCTGAATTGAATAGATTGTAACGTACACAAATTAGGGATTAAAAAAAAAGATAGATTCAAGTTATAGACATACCATTATTACATTATTATTACTTACCACTATTGGGTGACTCCATGATTACGGGAGAGGGGATAATATTGCGTAAGAAAATCCGTTCGTTAATTTAAATAACTATTTGCAATAAAATTTTATTCATAAAAATTAAGAAAATAAATTAATAAACTTTTATTGCCACACAAGTTAATACACAATATTTATGACTTTACAACACTGGAAGAGAAACGAAAAGGTTATGCTAAAAGATATATTTATGGTTTTTCCGTTATAAGATTTTATTTTTTATATTTTATGACATAAATGCCATTAACACATACTACTAGTCATGAATGTAGATATATTCCCAGCAATTTTCTTTCAATTATACGTAGGATTCAGAATTTGTGTAGGTGTATTCGTAAAAAATTAATCATGTATCTATCCAATTATATTATTAATATTTATTGTTTCGTGTATCACAGTCTGATAAAATTAAAGAATTTTAAAATATATTTTTTTTATTTCTAATTTTGTGTACGTTGCAATCTGTTCGATTTAGAACAATAAGCAACCCCATGACCCAATGAGATGAGAATGATATGTATGACGTGTAAATGAGGTGTAGTCTTGTACAGACCCAGGTCAACCATTCCTGAGAGAGTATGGTTAATTAAACCCCAACCATCAAAGTACACCGGTAACCACTGTCTAGTATTCAAATCCGTATAAAAGTAACTACCTTTACTAGGATTTGAACCAGGAACCTTCGTCTCCGAAAATCAGCTGTTAAACAGCTGATTTTGTCGACGACTTTACCTCTAGACCAACCCGGTGGGTTATGAAATTAGTGGTGGACGGAAAATTTTTAAAGGAAATACTTAATAGAACTATTAATCATATAATATATATTTTCCGTCTTTTGGTTTTATCAATTTCTTTACGTTAAATGCATTTCACCACTGTCATTTTGGAAAAATATTTTAACGCGGCTCTTTTTTGGAAAATATTTTTTTAGCTATTTAGCTTAGTATAAACTAATGCATATAACAGGCAGATGAAGTGCTAAATTATTTGTACTCGATCTGCTAGTTGCAGGGCTATAAAAGCTAGTTCTGTTTCTTATCACATGGTCAGCCAATTATATTACTGAAACATTTAAGGACAAAAGAGGTAGAGGTATAAAGACACTAGTCAGAGTTATCTCCTCTGTGAGTAATGAATTTCATTATAGATCCCGACCCTGTGGTGAATGAAGAAAAGGTGTCGTTTACAGGGTGGAAAGTAGATGCTTTTCAGAGAGCCTGGAATGCTGATAAGCATACTTTTCCACTCAGTGAGGAAGGCAAGAGTAAACAACCTCACTCCTCGTTATACTTAGTAAAGCCTCTAGAGGTTCAAACCACTATTTTGGCTGATGACTTAAAATACTCTTATTAAACTAAGCTTCGAATGAGAAAATATTATAATATAATATTAAAAGAAAATATTTATATCTGAGAAAATATTATATCTACAAAAGTTACTGAATTTTAAATTTTCTCTCATTCTTGTTAGCCTATATCCAATTTTGATACACTTTAAAACTGTAATTTTTAAAATCCAACTTATATAATTTATCAATTTTCTTCTTTTAAAAGTTAAATTTCTCAGAATATAGTTGTAAACAGCAGTCACTATCAATTATGAAAGTGCATACTTAATTTCAAGTTTCTAGGCTTCATGACTATGAGTGATTCGCAATGAATTAACAGATTTTGTTTGTAAATAGATTACTTGAAAAATTTCCTAATGGAAATCAACATTTTCAGTAACCAGAAACGTTTCCAGATACTTTTAACAATCAGTTTTTGAAGAGGTCCGTATTAAACTTTTAAGACAGTGTTTAATTGTTAGTTACGTACACGGATTACGTCATGATACACCTTACTTATTTGGACAGTACTTAACAGTGCAGCGCAAAGCAGTAAATTTTCTTTGGGGTTTGTTTTTTATGTGTTGACTAATAGGGAAGTTAATACAGGTAATAATAACAAACTGTGCAGCGAACGTTGGTTGTCTGGCGTAGGTTCAAGGTCGCCAGATGCATACACATGCTTACGTTCGAACAACATTCATAATTATATTCATTTATATTTCGTAGGGAAATTTTCTTTTGTTCGTATATTTTTTCAATCGTGCATCACTGATCAGAATTCGTTTTTTTTATTATTCCTAATTTGTGTACGTTGCAATCTGTTCAATTCAGAACAATAAGCAACCCCATGACCCAATGAGATGAGGATGATGTGTATGACGTGTAAATGAGGTGTAGTCTTGTACAGACTCAGGTCGACCATTTCTGAGAGAGTATGTTTAATTAAACCCCAACCATCAAAGTACACCGGTAACCACTGTCTAGTATTCAAATCCGTATAAAAGTAACTACCTTTATTAGGATTTGAACCAGGAACCTTTGTCTCCGAAAATCAGCTGTTAAACAGCTGATTTTGGCGACGACTTTACCTCTAGACCAACCCGGTGGGTGCATTAATAAATACAAAAAAATCTGGTGTGAAACACGCACAACTTTCTCTTGCCAATGCAAATAATTAACAATAAACCTAACAATAGTAATAAAACGTTAGAAATAAATGACAACTAACCTCAATAAACATAACCTAATTTTAGTCATGAGTGAAAGACGCAAAATGAAAATCAACCTCAGTTTGGCTTAAAAATACGGAAAATCACTCTTTCACACTAAACTACTCGCTGTAGAGAAAAATGCTTTAAATAAAAGTTGTAGATCTTTTAATTTCCTGTAAATTTTACTATATACACTTTTGTCGTAAACTAAGGCCGAAATCTTAAAAAAATCGATTTTTCACACTTTTTCGTGAGAAAAAACAGAAAATCGCTAAATTACCGCTAAACTAAGCGTTTAACAAAAAAATGATTAAAATAAAAGTTGTAGAATTTTAAATTCTCTACATTTTTATTATATCAATTTTTGCGCTATAATACATACTAAAGCCAAAATCTTGAAAAAACACTTATTTACGTGAAAACAGCCTCACCAAGAATTTCAGCAAACATGGCGCCTACCATATCTTGTAGAGCATAAAAAATTTAGTAAACCAGGCGATTTTAAAAAAATCGTAGGACCAGTTTTTGAGAAAATCACAAAAATGTGAAAAATTACACGAATAAACTACTACTTCTGGTTGACTGGTTTTGATGAAAATGTTCGTGTCGGGTCCGGTAGTAGTATGTAACTTATGTTTCAAGTTTCAAGTTAGTACGACGTTCCGTTCTTGAGATAATCTGTTAACACACATACACACAGAGACCAATCGCTAAAAACATGTTTGTGTGGGTTCAGGGGGTCTGAAAACGTGTATATCCGGTGAAGAGTGTATTTGTTAAAATCGACATGAAAACAATACTTTCCTTCCTATATATTCATATAGGCAAGAGAAAGTAATAAATAGTAGCTTATACACAAAATACAAAAACAAAAACCTTAACGGTCTCATAGCTGTGATATGATAAGGTTAGCCTAAATCACTTAGTTTTAATACTAAAATTTCTAAAGGTACAATTCAGCCATTATTCTCAATATATATACTAATACTTTTGTTGTTAAACGTCTTACTAAAATTTACAATTGTGTTGGTGTTCTTTACTCTATGCTGTTGTTATTTAGGTCAACATCCGAAAGGCTGGTTTGAACCTCTAGAGGTTTTACTAAGTAAAAACGAGGAGTAAGGTGGTTTACAATTGCCTTCCTCACTGAGTTGAAAGAATATGCTTATCAGCATGCCAGGCCCTCCGAAAAGCACTCACTTTCCACCCTGCAAATGACACCTTCACTTCATTCACCACAGGGTCTGGCTGCATAGTGAAATTCATTACTCTCAGATGAGATAACTCTGACTAGTGTCTTTTACACCTTTACCTCTTCTGTTCTTAAATAGTTTAGTCATATAAGTGGCTGACTATGTGATAAGAAACAAAACTATGTTTTTTAGCCCTGGGCCAAACAGATAGAGTGCAATTAAAATAACACTCCACCTGCTTGTTTTGGGCATAATATATATATATATATATATATATATATATATTTATATTACTATACTACTGCACAAAATGACAAAACCTATCTAAACAGGTAATACCTAGGAGTGAATACAACCTAAATACACTATACTATACTATACTGCTCTATTTATAGTGTACTTCGCGGTTATTCGGCCGAATAACCGCGCGCGGAATGGTTATTGATGTAGGATATCTATTTTTTGAACAATTGACCTGGTCTGCGACCATAATTGTTTTAATGTTTTATGTTTTGTGCGATTAGTGTATTTTTGAATTCCTGATGATGTCTCCGAGAGAGACGAAAGATCTTGAATGAATATACTACTCTGAGGTGAGTTTTATATTTAATTTGTTTTGTTTTGGCTGTTCATTATCATATATGTAATGGTGCAAACAAAGGAAAATCAAGTTTAATAAAAACAAAATATATATAGCCTATATATATAATATATATATAATATATAATATACTATGCTATGAACTGTTAATTCACGAAATCCCTTATGTGTGTAACACAGTCATGTATAGTTCAGCCGTTCTTAGTTTGCTCCTACTGTCAACAAACCAAAAGCCACCTACTACAGGGTGCACGCTAGAGTCCGTGACTTTATGGATGTCGTATTCCTATTAAGTTAACTATGTTTTAAATTGTAAGTACTTTAAGTACTAAAGACATCAGTCATGATATGATGTAGGCCTAACAATTTCATTTATAAAAATACTTTTAAAAAAATTTTGTATTTAAATACTTTTGAAAGTATTTTGTTGTTACTTTTTAATCAGCGTGTACACATTTTACATAATGCGCATGCTCAGTGACGTCATTATTTGTTTACATTAGGAGCAAACTTAGAGAGGCTGGACTGTAGTGGCATTCATTTACGCACAGACACAAGAGGAATGGTTTATTTATTTTTAAATCAGTAACGTCGTTGTATACACATAGAAAAATGTTATTTTGATTCTACTTTTAAATTAGCGTTCAATTCGCAAGCAAACCCCTGTTTGGATTCTATCACCGCGTTGTTGACCGTCTGTCGTGCTTAATTTGGAACATCTAATTTTACCGGGTCAACCAACCTACTACCGGTGACAATGGTTAAAAGTGGACACAAAAATTCTTACATTGTTTACATATGATAGATTCCACGCGTTAAAGAAATACGCTAGGCCTATAAATTTAAATACTATAAAAATCATTTTCTAACATCATACAATAAATTTCATAATTAGCCTACAATAATTACATTATAATAAAAAGACTATCAATATTTTTATTACATGAATTTAATCATAAAATTATTAACAAAGTTTTCAATAAAGTTTTATATTACCTACAATTAATTTTATTCTATAATAGGTAGGCCTAACTATAATTATTTGTAAAGATTTTACAACTTTTTAATTTCACCTAAATTCCAAGTATAATTTTTATAATTTAACGGGAGATATAAGGAGAGGTATGTTACCTTTAATTACTTTATTTATTTAAAGACAAAAATCAACTGCTTTATTTTAAAACCCCTAAACGGGTATCGAATCTGAGATGTGTCGTTTACTTTGTTAAGCGCAGTCTAAAGGCCTTAAAATTTTTGTTGTTTGTATTTTTACTCTGAATTGGAAATAATAGTCATTTTGAAAACCCTATTTTCACCGTGAAAGGAGACTCCCCGTTAGTTTCCCCGAAGTATTTTTATTCTAAGATAATTGACCACAGAAAATTTAGTTATTATTATAGAAGCTTCTAAAGTACAAGGCCGTTTACCGCAACCTAAAACGCCATTAATTTCGATAGAACGCATCCTCATCCCTTACACTCCATCTTTCCATAGCTCTCATAACATCATCCGATTACTTCTTTCTGGGTTATCTTAGCTTCCTCCTTCTAGATCAAACCCATAAGCTGAATTCTCTTTGGCAACATGTCTTCCTCTATTCTGTAGCAGTAGCCTATATTAGACTAGGTATACACTTCTACATATGAAAAGTGTTATATGTCTTGAGTTAAGTGTATTGAATAAAAAAAAAATCTGGTGTGAAACACTCACACAACTTTCTTTTGCCAATGCAAATAATTAACAATAAACCTAACATTAGTATTAAAACATTAGAAATGAACAAAAACTAACCTCAAAAACATAACCTTATTTTAATCATGAGTGAATGACGCAAAATGACAATCGAACTCAGTTCGGCTTAAAAATACGGAAAATCACGCTTTCACGCTAAACTAGGCTCTGTAGAGAAAAATGCTCTAAACAAAAGTTGTAGATCTTTTAATTTTCTATAAATTTAATTATATACACTTTTGTCGTAAAATGCATTCTAAGGCCAAAATCTTAAAAAAATCGATTTTTCACACGTTTTAGTGAGAAAAAAACAGAAAATCGCAAATTACCGCTAAACTAAGCGTTATACAAAAAAATGTTTGGAATAAAAGTTGTAGGTTTTTAAATTCTCTACAACTTTTATTATATAAGTTTTTGCGCTAAAATTTATATTAAAGCCGTAATCTTAAAAAAACAACGTTTTTACGTGAAAACAGCCTCACCGAGAATTTCAGCAAACATGGCGCCTACCCTATCTTGTAGAAAATAAAAAATTGAGTAAAATAGGCGATTTTAAAAAAAAATCGTAGGACCAGTTTTTGAGAAAATCGCAAAAAACTGAAAAATTATACGAATAAACTACTACTTCCGGTTGACCGATTTTGATGAAAATGTTCGTGTCGCGTCCGGTAGTGGTATGTAACTTAAGTTTCAAGTTTCAAGTTCGTACGATATTCCGTTCTTGAGATATTCTGTTCACACACAGACACACACACACACACACACACACACACACACACACACACACACAGACACACACACAGACCAATCGCTAAAAACATGTTTTTTGGGTTCAGGGGGTCTGAAAACGTATAGATCCGGTGAAAACTCGATTTCGAAAAATCGACATGAAAACAATACTTTCCTTCCTATATATTCATATAGGCAAGAGAAAGTAATAATTATGATTAATTTTATATAATCATTAATATTTGTATTTAACCCTAGAGCCGGCAATCGTCAATTTTGAGACGATGTTACCGCTTCTTGACCCGGTCGCGTCGCAAAATCGGATTTGCTTCATAGCATTGCAATGTTGTCGTTTTAGTTTTAATTTCATCTACAGACAGCGTTGGTGTTTTGTACAATAGTTTAGCAATGTATAAAGTAAATTTTTAAGCATAATACAATAGTTTTAGTTGCATATTCTGCTTGTGGCTTGTTGAGAAACCACTTCAGCTGTCCTAGACCTGAATTTGGTTATTTCTTGGATTACATGGTATGTTTTAGTATAAATTTTCTTCTGTTTTGAACATAGATTCGTTTTTTTGGTTTTTCTTAAATAAACATTAAATGCAACAATTCGTATATAATGAATTTTTAAAGTAGAGCATAAGAAAATTTTAAACAGTAGTGTCATCTGAAATTTTAGAAAAATATTTGTCTAAAAATTATTTTCAAATAGTTTTAGCATCCCTTGCTGTCAGATTAAAATATCAGTAATGTATTTATTCTATTTTCCTAA
Organism: Catonia carolina; assembly: GCA_035578175.1. NCBI lineage: Eukaryota > Metazoa > Arthropoda > Insecta > Hemiptera > Achilidae > Catonia > Catonia carolina. Next base: position 437,603,879 of record JAQMRL010000001.1, on the reverse strand, counting down.
GTTTTCTTGTTATTTTGTTGTCACGTGGCAAGGTTTGTGATTTATAGTAAATTTTTAATGGTTTCTTTTACGGTTCGGTGACTAGAAATTCTCTGCCGGTCTAGAAAAATGTTATTGCCGGCTGTAGGGTTAATAAGCGAATATTATTAATAGCCTATTATTAAAATAATTTCTGTAGTGATAGGTATGAAGGTTTTAAGTCAAAAATTGTCGATTTTGAGTTAAGTGTTCTACCCAGTTTAGAAAAATTTTCTCTTTCAATTGGTGCAAAGGGCTTAAGTGTAGCTAACTTCTGATGTGAATTATGTTGACTGGCTTTATAAAAATTTTCTCTTCGCGTAACGGTATAAAAGTCTTAATTGTAAATGATACCTTTAGATTTACTTTCTCAGTCTTTTTTAGTTGTACAAAAGGTCTTAAGTTGAGTTAAGATCTTTATACCAATAGTAGTTTATTTAGTTTAGATTTAGTTTATCAGTTTTGCTTAGTTGTACAAAAGGCCTTAAGTTGAGTTAAGATCTTTATACCAATAGTAGTTTATTTAGTTTAGATTCAGTTTATCAGTCTTGCTTAGTTGTACAAAAGGTCTTAAGTTGAGTTAAGATCTTTATACCAATAGTAGTTTATTTAGTTTAGATTTAGTTTATCAGTTTTGCTTAGTTGTACAAAAGGTCTTAAGTTGAGTTAAGATCTTTATACCAATAGTAGTTTATTTAGTTTAGATTTAGTTTATCAGTTTTGCTCAGTTGTACAAAAGGTCTTAAGTTGAGTTAAGATCTTTATACCAATAGTAGTTTATTTAGTTTAGATTTAGTTTATCAGTTTTGCTTAGTTGTACAAAAGGTCTTAAGTTGAGTTAAGATCTTTATACCAATAGTAGTTTATTTAGTTTAGATTCAGTTTATCAGTCTTGCTTAGTTGTACAAAAGGTCTTAAGTTGAGTTAAGATCTTTATACCAATAGTAGTTTATTTAGTTTAGATTTAGTTTATCAGTTTTGCTTAGTTGTACAAAAGGTCTTAAGTTGAGTTAAGATCTTTATACCAATAGTAGTTTATTTAGTTTAGATTTAGTTTATCAGTTTTGCTTAGTTGTACAAAAGGTCTTAAGTTGAGTTAAGATCTTTATACCAATAGTAGTTTATTTAGTTTAGATTTAGTTTATCAGTTTTGCTCAGTTGTACAAAAGGTCTTAAGTTGAGTTAAGATCTTTATACCAATAGTAGTTTATTTAGTTTAGATTTAGTTTATCAGTTTTGCTTAGTTGTACAAAAGGTCTTAAGTTGAGTTAAGATCTTTATACCAATAGTAGTTTATTTAGTTTAGATTCAGTTTATCAGTCTTGCTTAGTTGTACAAAAGGTCTTAAGTTGAGTTAAGATCTTTATACCAATAGTAGTTTATTTAGTTTAGATTTAGTTTATCAGTTTTGCTTAGTTGTACAAAAGGTCTTAAGTTGAGTTAAGATCTTTATACCAATAGTAGTTTATTTAGTTTAGATTTAGTTTATCAGTTTTGCTTAGTTGTACAAAAGGTCTTAAGTTGAGTTAAGATCTTTATACCAATAGTAGTTTATTTAGTTTAGATTTAGTTTATCAGTTTTGCTTAGTTGTACAAAAGATCTTAAGTTGAGTTAAGATCTTTATACCAATAGTAGTTTATTTAGTTTAGATTTAGTTTATCAGTTTTGCTTAGTTGTACAAAAGGTCTTAAGTTGAGTTAAGATCTTTATACCAATAGTAGTTTATTTAGTTTAGATTCAGTTTATCAGTCTTGCTTAGTTGTACAAAAGGTCTTAAGTTGACTTAACCTTTATACCTATAATAGTTTATTAATTCACCAATATCAATTGCTGAGATTAACTGGGAAAAAAATCAAATTGAAATGGTCGAAATGACAAGAAACCAAAGGCAAACTCGTGACTTAAGTAACTGTAGTAAGAATTTACCAGGTCAAAAGGTATTAAGTTATACTGTAAACGGTAAAGGTCTTAAGTCGTGAATTACCCCCCCCTCCGAAAAAAGGGCCACAGCGTAAACGTAAACGGAATTTTTAGTTTTGTTGTTAAGTAGAAAACAAAATAAATGTATAACAAATTATAAAAACAATTTTTGGAAGAGATAATTGCAAAAACTACGTATCCTTAAATAATAAAAAATATATAAATTATACTGTCTCAAATTTTCATTTGCTTTTCCTGCAAAATGAATATTTTAAAGTTAAGACCTTTATACCTATCACTACAGAATTAATCTAAGACATTTGTAAGGCTAAATTTTAATGATAATATTAAGATTATTGAAAGTAAGAACATTTTGGAAAAGCTTCAGAAGAGCAGTAATATATTTTTTTTGGAGAAATTTACGATTGATCGTTATTTAATTGTAATTTAATATTTAAAAAGTTATTTCAGAATTATATTATTATTAATATATTTAAGATTCATAATAATTACTAATATCTATTTATAATTTAATAAAACTTGAAGACATCTGATTCAGCTAAGTTTTTTTATCTACACTGATTATTTTAACATTTTTTAATCTATAGATTTTCTAGAAATATACTACAATTCTATGCAAATGATCGTACCAGATGAGTTGCGTATTTTAAGTTTTGTCAATTAAAACAAATATTTTGTTAATTTTCTTTAACCCTTTATAGGTCTGTGATAAGTATACTCACCACTGGCAATAAAGTCGAGTTTATTTTAAAATAAGCTATGCAGTTGAACCTTATAAATGAAGTCCTATAATGAAATCCTATAAATGAAGTGAAGGAGAAATTTGACGTAGGAATAAAAATTCAAGGAGAAACAATAAAAATGTTGAGATTCGCCGATGATATAGTAGTATTAGCCGAGGCAAAGAATGAACTAGAGGATGCCTTAAATGGAATGGATGAGATCTTGAGGAAGGATTACTTCATGAAAATTAATAAGAACAAAACGAAAGTGTTGTGCAGCAGCAAGAGTGGTTTAGAAGAGATGGGAAATTTAAAAGTAGGCAACGAGAACATACAGGAAGTTGGGGAATTCTGCTATCTAGGGAGTAAAATAACAAAGGATGGTAGAAGCACGAGTGATATCAAGAGTAGAATTGCTCAAGCTAGAAAAGCCTTTGAAATGAAAAACAGCTTACTGACTACAAACATTGATTTACAGATTAGGAAAAATTTCTTAAAACATTATGTTTGGAGTGTAGCATTATACGGAAGTGAAACGTGGGTGATAGGGGCTGTAGAACGGAAGAGGATAGAAGCTTTTGAAATGTGGTGTTATAGGAAAATGTTAAAGATTAGGTGGGTGGACAAAATAAGTAATTTAGAGGTTCTTAGGCGAGTGGATGAAAAAAGAAGTATATGGAAGCATCTTACCAAAAGAAGGGATAGGCTAGTGGGGCATATCCTAAGACATCCAGGTATTGGGCTATCAATAATGGAGGGTAACATTGAGGGAGTAAATTGTAGAGGGAGGCAAAGATTAGAATATATAAAGCAAATTACAAAAGATGTAGGGTGTTACAGGTATGTAGATATGAAACGACTTGCGCAAGATAGAACAGGTTGGAGAACTGCATCAAACCAGTCGAGAGACTGATGACAAAAAAAAAGATGTTTTCTGGGAAGCAGGCAATCCACATTTTGAAATTAGTGCGCAGCGATCATTTGTTTCGTGAGTTGCAAGAATGTGGTAAGGATTCATAACAGCGTACGCTACCGCTTTGTTTTGTTGTTACTTATGTACACTGCTTAGAAAATTCTAGTTTTTTACGGGAAAGCAAGCAATCATGCTAATATAAAGTTAAGATAAGTTATTCTACACATTATTTCTTAATATAGTATTACAAGTTGTTTTTATAAGCATTCTTACCACTAAAAATTATGTGATTTCCATTTCAATAAACGTTCCTTGGTAAGTATATTTACCAGGGATTAACATCAAAACCAGGAAATATAGGGTGATTCAAAAAGAGCGCCGGTTTTGATATATCAAATTAAGAGATTTATTTTATTGAAAAACTGAAAATAAATACATCAACAAGTTCATCTTACCTTCCGATTTTATGTATGAAAAAATGATGCCATGCATGTGTCTTCCTCTACTGCACTGGCACGCATCAACTCTGTCCATGAAATTGGATATTACTGCACGTCAAGTTTCGACTTCCATGTACCCGATAACCCGTCGAATTTCCTCCTTCAAGTCATTGATGTTTAGGGGTTTATTGGCATACACCAATGAATTCAGATGACCCCAAAGATGAAAGTCACAAGGCGTCAAGCCATACGACCTTAGTGGCCATTGATGGTCGGAATTACGAGAAATGATGCGATCCTGGAACCGTTCACGGAGCAACAACGTTGTTTTCCGTGCAGCGTGACAGGTGGCACCATCATGCTGAAACCACAACTCGTCAATGTCCATTCCATCCAAATGACGCCACAAAAACTCCCTAATCATCGTACGGTATCGGTCTCCATTTACTGTCACGGCTTGTCCTTCTTGATTTTCAAAAAAGTACGGGCCGATGATACCGCCCGACCAAAAGCCGCACCAAACTGTCAATCGCTGTGCATATATTTCCCTTTCATTAACCACGCGAGGGTTTTCTAAACCCCACATACGTCAGTTCTGTTTATTAACAAAACCGTTTAAGTGGAAGTGCGCCTCATCACTTAAAATGAGTTTGTTTGCGAAGGTGTCATCAGCCTGCAGTTTTCTCAATACCCAGTCAACAAACTGTCGTCTCTTCTGGTGTTCTGCCACTTACAAATGTTGCGTCAACTGAATTTTATACGGGTGATATTGGAGATCGTACCGAAGAATTCTCCGTACAGAAGAACATCTTAAACCCAATTGTTGAGAACGGCGACGTATTGATTTTGCTGGGCTAACAGCCACACTGTCACGAACCAACGCAACGTTCTGCTCAGTTCGGCCAGAACGACGACGTCCAGAACTTTTAAGGTCGACTGTCGATTCATTCGGTGCTACATTACGTCCTAGAGTACCGCGAAGTCGCCTGACAGTAGCCGCATAACTCTCTCCACTCTGGTAAAATGTTTTGACGATTAACACTCGTTGCGCAATAGTAAACTTCTCCATGGTTAAACACAGACTGCGAGAGTACTACACTGCGAACAAGAGAAACTACAACTGAATCGTCAATCGGAATGTTCTCCGAAATAGAAATGAGGTCAAACAATGTTACCAACCGATAAACAAAAATTTACCAGCCGTTTAATAACCGGCGCTCTTTTTGAACCACCCTTTATTACTGTTCTGGCACTAAAAACACATTATTCAAGTCCCTGTACAGCAAAATTTAACGTTTTAATATATATATATATACAATATATATTATTTTCCCTAGCAGTACTGCCCTGTAAAGGGTTAAAGTCGGTTAATTTCTAACTCGATAAAGCTTTGTAAAGTGATAAATTTTCTCAAAACTCGTTTCCATAGCATGTCATTCTGCTTTTAAATCGCTCTTGAAGAGAGCAAACCTCTGAGCCATAAATGGAAAGCCTTTTAACAAGAGAACGGAAGATTGTGTTCAGAACAATAATAACGAAGTTAATTAATATAGAATAAAAAAAAAACATTATTATCCATTAATAATAAATGTTAAAGATCACTTTATAACTATTAATATGGGGTTTAGTCATTTCGTTAGAGACCAAAATGATATAAATTTTGAAATACGAGTAATTTAAAATAAAATTTCTGTTAAAGTAAGTTAAATGGTTAATTAAGATTAAATGTGCACATAAAAGGCAGGTGGAGTGTTAAATTATTTGCACTCGATATGCTAGTTCGAGTAGGACTACAAAAAATACTTTTGTTTCTTATCATATTACACGAATGAAGCAATTAAGAACAGAAGAAGTAGAGGTGTAAAAGTCACTAGCCAGAGTTATCTCTTCCTTTTTTTTTAATTCCTAATATGTGTACGTTGCAATCTGTTCAATTCAGAACAATAAGCAACCCCATGACCCAATGAGATGAGGATGATATGTATGCGTGTAAAATATGAGGTGTAGTCTTGTCCAAACTCAGGCCGACCATTCCTGAGAAAGAGTGGTTAATTGAACCCAAACCATCAAAATACACCGGTAACCACTGTCTAGCATTCATATCCGTATAAAAGTAACTACCTTTACTAGGATTTGAACCAGGAACCTTCGTTTCTTCATTTAGTATAAATGAAGGAACTTTCATTAATTACATTACATTTCCAAAATTTTTGTTTAAACAAACATATGTTTACAAATATTTATAGCCTAATCAGTTTTGTGTGGAATGAGGCAGATGCGAAAAATACACGAATGGAAAAACTTTAGAGATTTTGACCAGAAATCCTCCATTATTGTTAACTGCTAATTAATATTATGAAAAATTGGTGTGAAATACTCACATAACTTTCTCATCCCAATGCAAATAATAAACAATAAACCTAACATTGGTAATAAAACATTAGAAATAAACAAAAATTAATTTCAAAAAACATAACCTTATTTTAATCATGAGTAAAAGACGCAAAATGAAAATCGACCTCAGCTTGGCTTAAAAGTACGGAAAATCACTCTTTCACGCTAAACTAGGCTATGTAGAGAAAAAATGCTCTGATAAAAAGTTGTAGATCTTTTGATTTTCTATAAATTCAATTATACACACTTTTCTCATAAAATGCATAATAAGGCCGAAATCTTAAAAAAATCGATTTTTCACACGTTTTCATGAAAAAAAAACAGAAAATCGCTAATTACCGCCAAACTAAGTGTTATACAAAAAATGATTGAAATAAAAGTTGTAGAATTATAAATTCTCTACGTTTTTTATTATATACATTTTTGCGCTATAATACATATTAAAGCCGTAATCTTAAAAAAACACTTTTAACGTAAAAACAGCCTCACCAAGAATTTCAGCAAAAATGGCGCCTAACCTATCTTGTAGAGAATAAAAAATTGAGTAAACCAGGCGATTTAAAAAAAAATCGTAGGACCAGTTTTTGAGAAAATTGCAAAAACGTGAAAAATTACACGAATAAACTACTACTTCCGGTTGACCGATTTTGATGAAAATGTTCGTGACGGGTCCGGTAGTAGTATGTAACTTAAGATTCACGTTTCAAGTTCGTACGATGTTCCGTTCTTGAGATATTCTGTTCACACACAGACACACACACACACACACAAACCAATCGTTAAAAACACGTTTTTTGGGTTCAGGGGGTTTGAAAACGTGCAGATCCGGTGGAAACTCGATTTCTTAAAATCGACATGAAAACAATAGGTACTTTCCTTCCTGTATTCATATAGGCAAGAGAAAGTAAAAAGTACCTAACTCAAAAATCCGAAAACTTCAAATATGGTCAATAAAGTTTTTATAAGTAATAATATAATGCTTAATTAAATGTATTTGAAGTGAAAAATCTATTTCATTTGATTCCAACACAAAACTTATTCAAACATATTAATTTTGTGCTTTGATATATTTTGCTATAATTTCAGTGAGTATAATCATCTGTTCACGTAAGCTTCAATACTGAACATAGCATAAAAGTGACCTATAGTTCAGCCGTTCTTAGTTTGCTCCTACTATCAACAAACCAAAACCAGCTACTACAGGGTGCACGCTAGAGTCTGCGACTTAACTGTTGTCGTATTTCTATTAAGTTAACAATTTTATAAATTATAAGCACTTAAAAGTACTAAAAACATCAGTCATGATATGATGTAGGCCTAACAATTTCATTTATAAAATACTTTTATAAGTATTTAGTATTTAAATACTTTTGAAAGTATTTTGTTGTTACTTTTTAATCAGCGTGTACACATTTTGATATAATGCGCATGCTCAATGACGTCATTATTTGTTTACATTAGGAGCAAACTAACAGAGGCTGGACTGTAGGTAGAAGCTTTCACATAAATTGTATGTAACTAATGGGCAAATAAAATACCTGAGTTACGAAATAATTAAGTAACATAGGTTTGAGAGAACTGATGTGGCTTAAACAGTGCTAAGTGGAAATGAAATGAAAAATATGTTGAAGTAAAGGAAAATACAGTAAAGTAAAGGAACTACCTAAAATAGAGACTGATGTACGAAACTCAAGCCTTATTAATCTCCAGATCGGTAATGCACTAAACGTACCTTGCTTAGTAAGGAAATCTGTAAAAATTCTTTATCAGCAGTGATGCATTTTCTATATTTGGCAACTTCATTTCGAAATTTATTTGAAAGCCATCACTTTTAAAGGATTTATTATGAGCTAAACTGGAACGATCCATTTATTTCTTACCTATTAAAAATTTCTTAGGCAGAAATTATTTTATCTATTAAAAAATGAGCTACATAATTTACTACAAAATGGAAGGTTCTAGGTTCGATATCCTTCTGTGGTCTGAAGATTTATCATATTCAAACAAAATATTATAGCTACTCGTATTTTTTTTAATATATATATTGAGTGATGATGCCTACATAAGCCTTGAGCTTGTGCGTAGGTAATGATATGTGGTGATTTACAGATGAAAAAATGCCAGACCTGACCGGGAATCGAACCCGGGACCCCGGCGTAGTAGCCAGTTGCACTGACCACTACACCACGGGCCAACCATAACTGCTTTTGTTCCATTTGTTCCATAACTGCTAATAACCAAGCTGTTGATGTAACTTCAAATAAACTAAAAACAAAAAAAAAACATGATTTTATTTATTTATGATTTATTTCCACTCTGACCTTCGAAGATGAGGAAGATTTCAATTCAGTTTCTTTCAGCAAAGTTTAATAAGATTACAGTTGACTCAACATGAAGTTGGAAATTCCAAAATGGTACCTAGTTAAAAGTGAATCGCCTGAAACGTTTTTATCATAAGTTAAGACAAAGCGTAAGTCAACTAAACTACCTGTAACATTATGGTGGAAACATTGAGACGAAAACAGTTTGACTAAAAAAACTGATAGGCGCTTAAAAATAAATGTTAGCAACTCATAAATTTTTTCACAAGTGATGAAATAAGAAAAAACTCGACCCTATCTTTAAATAGCTAGTGAAAAATATATTATCCGTGAACTTTAAATCGGTAAAATAACATCTCTGCTTTTATTTTTACTTTCTCTTGCCTATACGAATATACAGGAAGGAAAGTATTGTTTTCATGTCGATTTTAAGAAATCCACTCTTCACCGGATCTACACGTTTTCAGACCCCCTGAACCCAAAAAACATGTTTTTAGCGATTAGTCTGTGTGTGAACAGAATATCTCAAGAACGGAACATTGTACAAACTTGAAACTTAAGTTACATACGACTACCGGACCGGACACGAAAATTTTCATCAAAATCGGTCAACCGGAAGTAGTAGTTTACTCGTGTAATTTTTCACTTTTTTGCGATTTTCTCAAAAACTGGTCCTACGATTTTGTTTAAAATCGCCTGGTTTACTCAATTTTTTTATTCTCTACAAGATAGGGTAGACGTCATGTTTGCTGAAATTCTTGGTGAGGCTGTTTTTACGTAAAAAAGTGTTTTTTAAGATTACAGCTTTAATATGTAGGCCTATTATAGCGCAAAAATTTATATAATAAAAAATGTAGAGAAATTAAAATTCTACAACTTTTATTTCAAACATTTTTTTGTATAACGCTTAGTTTAGCAGTAATTAGCGATTTTCATTTTTTTCTCACGAAAACGTGTGAAAAATCGATTTTTTAACGATTTCGGCCTTAGTATGCATTTCACGACAAAAGTGTATATAATAAAATTTATAGGAAATTAAATGATCTACAACTTTTATTGAGAGCATGTTTCTCTACAGAGCCTATTTTAGCGTGAAAGAGTGATTTTCCGTATTTTTAAGCCAAACTGATGTTGATTTTAATTTTGCGTCTTTCACTCATGATTAAAATTAGGTTATATTTATTGAGGTTAATATTTTGTTTAATTCTAATCTTTTATTACTAATATTATGATTATTGTTTATTTTTTGCATTGGCAAGAGAAAGTTGTGTGATTGTTTCAGACCAGATTTTTTTTACAGAATCTGGTTATTCCTGTTAACTAAACTGGTCTCATAAATTACATTCTAGTTATTTTTTTCTAATTTATTATTATTTAAGTGCCTTATGATATTATATTTAGAAGTAAGTGACAAAGATAGTTAATTTAAAGATAAAGGGAAAAAATAAATTAAGTGGGAATTTTGGTTTGTTTACATCACTGAATAAGATGTGAACATCTCTTTTACCGAGTTCACTGGATTCCCGTTAGCCGCGCGGCCGTGCACAAATTCACAGCTTGGCGGATTTTTGTTTTAACAGTGCACCCTGATCAAAGAGCGATATATTTTTCAATCGTGACTTGATGCATACGAACGCATTCCTTTTGTTTAGTTTCTTATAAATGTATGGAATTTCCTTGTCATTTTTTGCTTTTTTTTGTTTTATATATTCATTAAATAATAACATAAGGTTATTTTAATAACGTGTTTTTAATAAATGTTTGTATTAACTGACAAACGGAAAGGTTTTAACTATTTGGATATATCAAACACAAAGAAAGGTAAGTTTTTTTTAAAAATATTAATCATATTTTATTATCATAAAATTAACATATTGAAAAACATTATTAATTAAAAGTATTGAATTAATTTTTTGTGTTTGTAATTTGTACAATAGGTTTTATGAACTTAAAAAAACAACAATGTTTTATAGTATATCTTAAAACCATTTCTGTTTTTAGTGAGATAGATGTAAATTATTTTTCACTTAAATTAAATAATAATAATAATAATAATAATAGTTTATTATTGTCATAAAAAACGTTGGGTCATAAAATTTTAATTATATTAATGTTTACATTAATTATATATTATTTTAAAACCAGGCTATTGGTTTTTGTTCCTTATACAAAATAGAAACGTGGAATATACTACTGTTATTTAGTGCGAAAAATTGTTTCTTCAAGAAGTGTTAACGTAATTAAAGAGTAGATATATATATATGAACTTATAGTTCATCAAAATTATTGTACAACTTAATTTGTTTTCTAGTTTATTATTTAGATCTTTTAGCCAACACAGATGTATTAGCCTACAGACGAGGTCATCATAATAAACACTACCTTCTATCCTTAAGTTTATGTACCTACCTGAAATTTTTAGTTAATAAAAACTTAGGCAAATGTTTTCGAGTCAATATATCTAATACAAATATCAAAAGAAAATCAATTACTATACGTTTATAAAGTAGATTTATAAAATATTTCTTTGTTGCGTTCTTTATTAAAAAATCTGGTGTGAAACACTCACAAAACTTTCTCTTGCCAATGCAAATAATTAACAATAAACCTAACATTAGTAATAAAACAATAGAAATAAACAAAAAACGAACCTCAATAAACATAACCTAATTTTAATCATATATGAAAGACGTAAAATGAAAATCGATCTCAGTTTGCCTTAAAAATACGGAAAATCACTCTTTCACACTAAACTAGGCTCTGTAGTGAAAAATGTTAAGATTAAAGTTGTAGATCTTTTAATTTTCTATAAATTCGATTATATACACTTTTGTCATACAATGCATACTAAGGCCGAAATCTTAAAAAAAATGATTTTTCCCACGTTTTCGTGAGAAAAAACAGAAAATCGCTAATTACCGCTAAACTAAGCGTTATACAAAAAAATGTTTGATATAAAAGTTGTAGGGTTTTAAATTCTCTACAACTTTTATTATATAACATTTTGCGCTAAAATGCATATGAAAGCCGCAATCTTAAAAAGAAAATGTTTTTACGTAAAAATAGCCTCAGCCAGAGTTTCAGCAAACATGACGCCTGCCCTATCTTGTAGAGAATAAAAAATTGAGTAAACCAGGCGATTTTAAAACACATCGTAGGACCAGTTTTTGAGAAAATCGCAAAAAAGTGAAAAATTATACGAATGAACTACTACTTCCGGTTGACCAATTTTGATGAAAATGTTCGTGTCGGGTCCGGTAGTGGTATGTAACTTAAGTTTCAAGTTTCAAGTTCGGACGTTGTTCCATTCTTGAGATATTCTGTTCACACACACACAAACACACACACACACACACACACACACACACACAGACCAATCGCTAAAAACATGTTTTTTGGGTTCAGGGGGTCTGAAAACGTGTAGATTCGGTGAAAATTCGATTTCTTAAAATCGACATGAAAACAATAGGCTACTTTCCTTCCTATATAGTCTATTTATATAGGCAAGAGAAAGTAAAAATAAATAAACAATTTTATTAAACGAGCCTATGTTGTAAATATTGTTAATTAGGCCTACTATAAGATGTACATCAGGTAAGTTATCCCTGAAGTAGGCCTACTGAATTACCTGTAATTAAATAGGTGAACAGCCCAAAGGCTGAGGAGATCTACTACCTAATTAAAACAAAGAGTTAATTAACTATTTATTTTAGTGTTGCCTTTCTTACTAATTTATTTTATATTTCTATATTATATTCTCAGTAGAAAATTTTGATTAATTTTATAAAATATTGTTTTAAAACATAGTTCAAGTATTTCGAAGCTAAATCTCCTTGTGAAAATAATAAAAAATATTCATTCAAAACAGGTTCAAAAATGCTTCTTTAGCGAGTTGGAGAAAGATTTTGCTCCCATGGTCATCTTAGATCACGTTTAGTTTTTATGAATTCAAATAAAAGTAAATTAAAATGGTTCTATATAATTTTTGACGTGAGAAATCGAATTAAATATATCCTAGAACTGTATTTAACTTGTCAACAATTTTTGAGGAAAATTACGCCCATAACAGACAGGTGAAGTGTCAAATTATTTACATTCAATCTGTTCATTGCAGGGCTAAAATAAATAGTTTTGTTTCTTATCACATGGTCAGCCAATTAAATAACTGAATCATTTAAGAACAGAAGAGGTAGAGGTGTAAAAGACACTAATCAGAGATAACTCTTCTGAAAGTAATGAATTTCATTATACAGCCAGACCCTGTGGTGAATGAAGTGAGGTGTCATTTGCAGAGTGGACAATATATGCTTTTCAGAGGGCTCGGCATGCTGATAAGCGTACTTTTTCACTCAGTGAGGAAAGTAATGGTAAACCACCTCACTCCTCATTTTACTTAGTAAAACCTCTACAGGTTCAAACTAGCCTTTCGGCTGATGACCTAAACAACGTAGGAAAATTGGAAAAATTAGAGTTGAAACACTTTTTGCGTTTTCCTTACAATAACTTTGTTAAATACGTATTACCCACCGGATTGGTCTAGAGATAAAGTCGTCGCCAAAATCAGCTGTTTAACAGCTGATTTTCGGAGACGAAGGTTCCTGGTTCAAATCCTAGTAAAGTTAGTTGCTTTTATACGGATTTGAATACTAGACAGTGGCTACTGGTGTACTTCGATGGTTGGGGTTCAATTAACTATATTCTCTCAGGAATGGTTGACCTGAGTCTGTACAAGACTACATCTAATTTACACGTCATGCACATCATCCTCATCTCATTGGATCATGGGGTTGTTTATTGTTCTGAATTGAACAGATTGCAACGTACACAAATTAGGGATTACAAAAAATATACGTATTAAACAGATACGAATTCAATACAACTTGTATTGTTTGCATGTTAGGTCTCCTGAAAAACATTAAAACTTTCCGTCTTGTAAATAACAACTTTACTTCTTTCACCTTATGTCGGACTATGATATTCGGTTGCTGAATGCGTCTATAATTATTGAGTTAGCACAAGAGAAAGGAATTAGATTATTTTTTGTAGTCGTACAACCAAGTGGTAAAGTGCAATTAGTTTAACACTTCACCTGGATTTGATGAGCAAGATTACATGCTCGATTTATTACAATTAAATTAATTTTACTAAGTATGAATGTAGTAATTATAACCAATTCCATTATTAATTACGCCTATTTTTTTTAATTTTTTTTATTTATTTTATTTTTATTCCTAATTTGTGTACGTTGCAATCTGTTCAATTTAGAACAATAAGCAACCCCATGACCAAATGAGATGATGATGACGTGTATGACGTGTAAATGAGGTGTAGTCTTGTACAGACCCAGGCCGACCATTCCTGAGAGAGTATGGTTAATTAAACCCCAACCATCAAAGTACACCAGTAACTATTGTCTAGTTTTCAAATCCGTATAAAAGTAACTACCTTTACTAGGATTTGAACTAGGAACCTTCGTCTCCGAAATTTTGATTTTGGCGACGACTTTATGTACCTCTAGACCAACCCGGTGGGTTAATTACGCCTATTAGAAACGACAAAGTCTAAAATACTAACGAACTGAAAAAAAAATAATAAAGTATTTATGGTATATTTTATTTCAAAAAATATTTTTTTAAATGTCTTTTTTATATATTCATCTCCGAACATTAATAAATAAAAATTAAAAATAGTTTCATTAAAATATTTATTTATTTTATTTATTTCTATTGTTAATTAAAATAATCAATACCATAAAAGTTGTACAAATGAATTGTAGTCGAGTTGCGATAATCCGTACACGTGAAATTTCGTAAGCAGTCGGATTAACAAATCATACCAGGATATTAGGTTATAAATACAATAATAGACTTTTAAATTTAGAGGTCAGTTGCTTACCGTTATATCATATGCAAAATATAAATTTACTACACAACATTAAAGTAGAAATCGTATTATAAAATACTTTACGTATATTTTTCACTAAGCTTTACTTTACTTCAATGTTAACATTTTAATTGTGTTAAAAATTAGTTTAAAAAGTTATTTCAACACGAAAAGTTAACACAAAAAGGATATATAGACCAACATTAAACGTTACAAAAAAAAAATCAGAAAAACCCATTAAAAATAATTACATAATTCACTACATAAAGATAAATTTTGTATTGGAACAAAGAAAATTCAATTTTTAAAGTTCATAAACTTAATTAAGTTAAGAACATTAGAGTTTCTCACAATTTTAAAAATTAAAATATGAAACAAAAGAAAAAGAAACTGAGGCTATTAGGCTAAAGTTCGTGAAATAAATTAATTTTTAAAAAATCAAATATTTTCGAAAAACAGAAGTTTGTTTATTCAGGCGCTTGTAATTTTTATAACTACGGATTTTCAATTCAGATCTCAAAATTTGTAATGCTTTGTATTTAATCAGCAGAAGTCTTGTCAGTAAATAAGTTATTGTCATAAAATATTTAATACATTTTCGAAGGTTTCTGTTTAACAAAAGATGAAAGGGTGTTAACTGTTTCAGTGCCCAAGCAATAATTAAAAGTTTGATCGTAAAGTGGCATATAACACTGGTCAACAAAAAAAACCTTTTTTTCTGTCCTAGACATGTTGTTGGGTGATCCTATAGGTATTTTTTGTGCTGATTCCGAATCTGTGCTTAGATTTTTTCTATCACGTCTAGTTTCCTTAGGACAACCGGATAAGATGGGGGTTCAAGGGGGAAACAGCAAATAAATCGTTAATAAAAAATGTGAAAAAATGGGTACTCACCTAGGATTTTCTCGCATATTTAGCTTCTGGCAAGTCCCTTTTCAGTGTCCAGCAGTAATCTGCTATCATGTTGCTGCTGAACTTTCCTTGGTACCGTTTTTCCATGTGTAAAATATCCTGGCGGAAACGCTCACCATGCTCATCCCTAACGGCGCCAAGGTTTGGCGGAAAAAAGTCCAGGTGTGAGTCGAGGAAGTGAATCTTTAAAGACATATTGCAGCCCATTTTGTGGTACGATTTAATTAGATTAGCCACCAGATCGCGATAATTTTCAGCCATGTCATTTCCTAGAAAATGTTCAACTACATTTTTGAATGCGTTCCACGCGCTTTTTTCCAATGAGTTCAATTGCAGTTAAAATTCCGAATCATTCAGCACTTCCCTAATCTGAGGCCCAATAAAAATTCCTTCTTTGATCTTTGCTTCACTGATTTTAGGGAATTTTTGTTTCAAATAAGTAAAACCAGCACCATTTTTGTCCATAGCTTTCACGAAGTTTTTAACAAGTCCTAATTTAATATGTAGAGGTGGCAAAAGAACATTTTTTGGATCGACCAAAGGCTGAAAAAGGACATTTTTGGATTCAGGAACGAGTGCTTTACGTTGTGGCCAATCTTTTTTCCAGTAATGATTTTTTCTGTCTCTGCTATTCGCAGATAAAGCAACAATATTTCGTGTAGCCAAGCTGTAAGCCTAGTAAAATTGCAATGACTTTTAAGTCGCTACAAACTTTCCACTTATATTTATCGTAGTGAATTTTTTCGAGAAGCAACTGCATATTCTCGTAAGATTCTTTCATGTCAGTTCCATGAGCTAACGGTATCGAGGGGAGTTTATTTCCATTATGTAACAGAACAGCCTTTAAACTTACTTTGGATGAATCAATGAACAAACGCCAATCATCATCTGTGTTGTATTCCAAATTAAGAGTATCCATAATAGAGAGAACATCATTGCAAAAAATAAGGTTGTTTTCTTGAGAAAAAAATAATTTAAACTCGTCATGGCGAGATCGATACATACAAAATTTTCGTTTTTGGATCCAGCAATTTCCAACCTTTTAATCGTGATCCTAAGAGTTCCCTCTGCTTTTTGGACAAGTTTAAGTCGCGCACTAGATCATTTAAATCCTCTTGTGTTATAAAATGACGTTCATCAGACGTACTCGGTCCGAAATTTGGATCCTTCGTGTTTTCAAATCCCTCATTCTCACATTCTTCATTACTTTCTGAATCTTCGCTAATATTAACATTTTTCGGTGGTTCCGGCACTGGTAAATTTTCGGAGTGAGAGACTGGTCGTATCGCTGATTCCAGGTTGTTTGGATATTTTACTGTGTGTTTTGACACACAGATAAATAAAATTACTACTTTCGTTGTAGCAAAAACATACATTCGTCTGTCATACGAAAACTAGACGTGATAGAAAAAATCTAAGCACAGATTCGGAATCAGCACGAAAAATGCCTTTAGGATCACCCAACAACGTCTCTAGGACAAAATCTTTGTTGACCAGTGTAATTTGTATAAGAATGGACCAGAAGTGGAAGCCCTTATTTGAACAACGTACAGGCGTAAGCCTGCCATTGGCAAGCAAAATTTCAACGTTGCAGAAAAATAAAATTTCCGCCGGCCGCATTGGCGCAGTTGGTAACGTGCTCGCCTATCATCATGCGGTCCTGGGTTCGAATCCCACTTAGGCATGGCATGTTTTCATACGTTACAAAAAAAATCATTTCATCCTCCATTGTACACAGTTACATCCCAACGTCGTCACTAATGACCGTTGTAGTTGATGCGACGTTAAATAAATGAATTAAAAAAAAAAAAAATTCCCTTTTAAATATTAATTTTTGAGTTCATAAAAAAAATAAATCGTTCTGATAACACTAAAAATGTTCAGAATACATTTTTACTTTCTCTTGCTTATATGAATATAGGCAATAGGAAGGAAAGTATTGTTTTCAAGTCGATTTTCCGAAATCGAGTTTTCACCGGATCTACACGTTTTCAGACCCCATGAACCCAAAAAACATTTTTTTAGCGATTGGCCTGTGTGTGTGTCTGTGTGCGTGTGTGTGTGTGTGTGTGTGTGTGTCTGTGTGTCTGTGAGTGTGTGTGTGTGAACAGAATATCTCAAGAATGGAACATTGTACGAACTTGAAACTTGAAACTTAAATTACATACCAGTACCGGACCCGACACGAACATTTTCATCATAATCGGTCAACCGGAAGTAGTAGTTTATTCGTGTAATTTTTCACTTTCTTGCAATTTTCTCAAAAACTGGTTCTACGATTTTTTTTTAAATCGCCTGGTTTACTAAATTTTTTCTACTCTACAAGATAGGGTAGGCGCCATGTTTGCTGAAATTCTTGGTGAGGCTTTTTTCACGTAAAAAATTGTTTTTTTTTTAAGATTGCAGCTTTATTATGCATTTTACCGCAAAATTGTATATAATTAAAGTTTTAGAGAATTTAAAATCCTACAACTTTTATTTTTTAACGTTTTTTTTGTATAACGTTTAGTTTAGCGGAAATTAGCAATTTTCAGTTTTTTCCTCACAAAAACGTGTGAAAAATCAATTTTTTTAAGATTTCGGCCTTAGTATGCATTTTACGACAAAAGTGTATATAATAAAATTTATAGGAAATTAAAAGATCTACAACTTTTTTGAAAAGCATTTTTTTGTACAGTGCCTAGTTTAGCGTGAAAGAGCGATTTTCCGTATTTTTAAGCCAAACTGAGGTTGATTTTCAATTAGCGTTTTTCATATATGATTAAAATTAAGTTATGTTTATTGAGGTTAGTTGTTTTGTTTATTTCTAATGTTTTATTACTAATGTTAGGTTTATTGTTAATTATTTGCATTGGCAAGAGAAAGTCGTGTGAGTGTTTCACACCAGATTTTTATATAATTTTTCGTTTTGTAATATTGGTAACCGTTCTTTTATTGTGCTATTTAATATTATCGGTCAGGGAATGGAATACATTTTTCTACGATGAAGTCTTGAATATATTTCTTATAAGCCTTGTTCCATTGATTAACTGGTGATATAATCGCATGTTTTAAATTCACGTTTTCTTGTAGCTGTTTGAGTCCCATTGTTAGTTTGAATTAATATTTGTTTTAAACTTTAAAAGGACATTACATTGATTGAATATTATATTTGGTTGAGATACAACCTATCGCTTCATTTTTATTACTTTCTCTTGCCTATATCTTCTTCTTTTAGTGCGCTATCCGTTTCGGATGTTGGCGACCAGCATGGCAATTTTCACTTTGCTGACAGCAATACGGAAAAGTTCAGCAGATGTCTTTCCGGTCCATTCCCTGAGGTTGTGTAGCCAGGATATTCTTCTTCTTCCTGGTCCTCTCCTTCCATCTATTTTCCCTTGCACAATGAGCTGTATCAAAGAGTATCTGGACTCATTCCGCATGACGTGTCCCAAATACTAAAGTTAACGGATCTTGATGGTGTTCAATAATTCTCGGGATTTCTTCATCCGTCTCAGAGCTTCTTCATTTGTTACATGCTCTGTCCATGATATTTTAAGCATTCTCCGGTACATGCCTATATGAATATATTGCCTATATTGCCTATATTGCCTATATGAATATATAGAAAAGAAAGTATTGTTTTCATGTCGCTTTTTCGAAATCGAGCTTTCACTGGATCTACACATTTTCAGACCCCCTGAACCCAAAAACCTTGTACGAGTATTAGCGATTGGTCTATGTGTTTGTGTGTGTGTGTGTGTGTGAACAGAATATCTCAAGAACGGAACATCGCACGAACTTGAAACTTAAGTTAGACACCACTACGGGACCCGACACAAACATTTTCATCAAAATCGGTCAACCGGAAGTAGTAGTTTATTCGTGTCATTTTTAACTTTATTGCGATTTTCTCAAAAACTGGTCGAACGATTTTTTTAAAAATCGCCTAATTTACTTAATTTTTTATGTTCTACAAGATAGGGTAGGCGCCATGTTTGCTAAAATTCTTGGTGAGGCTTTTTTCACGTAACAAAATTGTTTTTTTTTTAAGATTGCGGCTTTAATATGCATTTTAGCACAAAAATGTATGTAATAAAAATGTAGAGAATTAAAAATCCTACAACTTTTATTTCAAACATGTTTTTGTAAAACGCTTAGTTTAGCGGTAATTAGCGATTTTCTGTTTTTTTGTTCTCACGAAATTGTGTGAAAAATTAATTTTTTAGGACTTCTGCCTTAGTATGCATTTTACGACAAAAGTGTATATAGCCTAATCAAATTTATAGAAAAATAAATGATCTACAACTTTTATTTAGAGAATTTTTCTCTATAGAGCTAGTTTAGCGTGAAAGGGTGATTTTCCGTAATTCTAAGCCAAACTGAGGATGATTTTTATTTTGTGTCTTTCACTCATGATTAAAATAAGGTTATGTGTTTTAAGGTTAGTTTTTTGTTTATTTCTAATGTTTTATTACTAATGTTAGGTTGTTGTTGTTTAGGTCATCAGCCAAAAAGCTGTTTTGAACCTGTAGAGGTTTTACTAAGTAAAACGAGGAGTGAGGTAGTTTACCATGCCTTCCTCACTGAGTGGAAAAGAATGCTTATCAGCATGCCGGGCCCTCTGAAAAACACATATCTTCCACTCTGCAAATGACACCTTCACTTCATTCACCACAGGGTCTGGCTGTATAATGAAATTCATTACTTTCAGAGGAGATAATTCTGATTAGTGTCTTTTACACCTCTACTTTTTCTGTTCTTAAATGATTCAGTCATTTAATTGGCTAACCATGTGTTAAGAAACAGAACTATTTATTTTAGCCCTGCAACGAACAGATTGAGTGTAAAAAATTTGACACCCCACCTGTCCGTTATGGGCAGAATGTTAGGTTATATTGTTTAAATTATTTGCATTGGCAAGAGAAAGTTGTATGAGTGTTTCACACCAGATTTTTTGTGAATAAATCATGATCTCATAATTAAAAAACATAATCACTTTTTTTCTGTTAATTGTACTTGAAACCAACATTCTGATATTTTCCCTCTTTGCATCGTTTTTTGCTGCATCAAAGATTTTCTTAGTTTTTTCTTAGCAGACTTTTCTTTTAATCATTTGACTCGCTTGGAAATCACTTAACTCATTGTTTTTCTATAGTTTTCTCTACCAAAACAATCGGAACAATCTTTTATTCCAAGGATATTATATTTGAGCTGATGTTACAATTCACGTTAAATATCTTTTTATTCAATCTTTTACAATCATTTTAATCATGTGACCCACCGGTGGCTAGAGGTGAAAGCGTCGCCAAAATCAGCTGTTTAACAGCTGATTTTTGGAGACGAAGGTTCCTGGTTCAAATCCTAGTAAAGGTAGTTACTTTTATACGGATTTGAATGCTAGACAGTGGTTACCGGTGTACTTTGATGCTTGGGGTTCAATTAGTCATACACTCTCAGGAATGGTCGGCCTGAGTATGTACAAGACTAAACCTCATTTACACGTCATACACATCATCCTCATCTCATTGGGTTATGGGGTTGCTTATTGTTCTGAATTGAACAGATTGCAACGTACACATATTAGGGATTAAAAAAAAAATCATGTGACAATACAAATTTAACTGATTTTTGTACATCGAAGTCTCTTAGGTTTTATTATTACAATACATTTTCTTATTTGACTTTAAGCTATATCTTTCTTTCTGTTATAAAAATTTTACAAATATTATTATCTACAAACGTTTATGTTTATTTGTTTTACAAAGGGTTCTGCTCAACGCTTTCTGATTGTAGGCTATTATTACTTTTTTTAACGAATGGTGAAACAAATTTTTTTCAAACTAAAATAATAATCGTTAGAAGAAAAATGTATTGAGGTGTAAAATGAAATTAATGTTACTATTTTAATGTTAGGGTCTTAAATATATTTAAATTAATTAAAGGTATATTATATATTTAAATAAAAACAAATAAAAGTTTGATGTTTTTTTTTGTAAAGATATTTAAAGAAAGGTTTGACGTCATTATTGTTTGTATCACTTTTTTATATTACATCAGTAATGTTCATTAAATAACTTCAATGTATTGTCTCATTACGATTTTATTCACTAATAAAAATGGTCTTTATTGCTGCAGTAATTTTATTTATAAAGTTTAAATCAAGTAAGTTTGTGAATAGTTCTTGAGTACACACCATGTGTAAAAAAGTGTTCATTTGGAGTGAACAACAAAAGAAATTACTTAACATTTTTAAAAATTTCACTACACTATCGAAAAGGAAATAGAGTTAATAAATTTGAAAAATTTGGTGTAAAACACTCACACGACTTTCTTTTCCAACGTAAATAATAAAATATATGACCCATGATTAATCATGAGTAAACAATATAAAATAAAAAACATAATCTAATTTTAATCGTGAGTGAATAAAGAAAAATGAAAAATCTCTCTTGGACGTAAAATACGGAAAATCACTAATTTTGATTGTGAATTAGGCTCTGTAGAAAAAAAAAGTTGTTTAGGTCATCACCCAAAAGGCTGGTTTGAACCTGTAGATGTTTTACTAAGTAAAACGAGAAGTGAGGTGGTTTACCATTACTTTCCTCACTGAGTGGGAAAGTACACTTATCAGCATGCCGGGCCCTTAGAAAAGCACATATTTTCACTCTGCAAATGACACCTTCACTTCATTCACCAAAGGGTCTGGCTGTATAATGAAATTCATTACTTTCAGAGGAGATTGACTCTGATTAGTGTCTTTTACACCTCAACCTCTTCTGTTCTTAAATGATTCAATCATTTAATTGGCTGACCATGTGATAAGAAACAGAACTATTTATTTTAGCCCTGGGACGAACAGATTTTTTTTATTAAATTGAAATTTATTATATAAGTTTTACAAAGAACTTTCATTAATCTTTTAAAAATAAACACACAAAAATACTTAAATTTTGTCACATGTTATTAATTATCCAGGTTCATTTATTTAAATTCTGTGAATGAGTTTTGAAAATTTTCTGAATCATATAGTTAGTTAATGAATGAATCATCTGATTCATATACCGCAGTTCGGTTACTCCATACCCGCCCATGTTGTTGGCATCGCACTACATTTTGTTGACAGATATATAGTATTCATGTAATTTATTTATGTAATACAAATACAGCTTAGTAAAAACTTAATTTTTGCGGGGGTTATCCTTCACCAGTTAGCCGCTGAAATAAAAAAAAAAACATTACAAATTCAGATTTGAATTCAGTCCAAAATTTTCAGACTGTATTATTGTTAAGTAATTAAGATTTAAACAATTAAGATTAAGATTAAAACAATTCAGTGAGTTATGAAAAAGAAATCTTAATACGTAAATGCATATTTTCTTATTTTATTTAAATTATAAAGATTTTATGATAAAACTTTTAATTTTCTAACAATCTGATAAATTCTGACTTTTGAACAAAAGAATGTTATAAAAATATTTTTTTAAAAATTGGCACAATACTTTATTGAAGTAATATCATTGTTTTATATTTTAATTTACCATGTTGACGTTAAAGTTATTTATCTACTACTTATTCTTGTTAATGAGTCTGTAATAGTCGGCCGCATTGGCGCAGCTGGTAACGTGCTCGCCTCTTATCATGCGGTTCTGGGTTCGAATCCCACTCAGGCACGGCATATTTTCATACGTTAAAAAAAATCATTTTATCCTCCATTGTACAATAGTTACACTCCAACGTCGTCGCTAATGACCGTTGTAGTTGATGCGACGTTAAATAAATAAATTTAAAAAAAGTCTGTAATAATCCATTTTTGGAGATGTGCATCCCTTGTTTTGCTCCACAATTACCTATTCTACGAATTTCCGGCACAGTTAAATCCTGCCACCAACTTCTCATCATCTCTCCATCGTGTTTGTGGACGTCCTCTATATCTCTTTCCCAGCTAGGGCTTTCACTGTTGGATATCATTGTTCCATCGATCATATTTTGAGAAACCTTATATTTTTAAATTGTCATGGTTTAAGTCCTGGCCTAGATTTAAATCTCTGTTGTAAAGCCTCTTAAATAAAACAAGAGAACACCTACCCTAGGACATGGATTTTAATAAATTGTTGTTGTCAATTTCTTCCTTCTTGTAAATTGTGAAGTGTTGTAAATGAATATTCATTTCCAAAAGCTATCATTATAGCTTTTCTTGGAAACATCTTGTATGGGTTACTACTGTAAAAAATATGAAAATAAATAAATTTTTATTATTATAGTATTATTTTGTCTCCGTCATTACGTGTCCAGCTCATCGCCATTTCAGTAATGCCACGTGGTGATTCGCGTCTATTAATAATATTTATTTTTCTGGCGAATTCCTCATTTCATATCTTGGACTTTCAATTTGACTCCCATCATTAGCTTGTCTATGAAACTTGTGTTTTGGTTAGGCGCTCCATCAGGCCTCTGCAAACAACCATATCTGTGCAGAGTATCAGAGGACGGAAAGTTAACACTGATTGAAAACGAACATTTTAGTTTTATGTTTTTACAAAATTCTACTTTGCCCAAGATTTAAAGACTTGACCAAATAGATGTATTCGTTAGTACGCTGTATAACAGTCATAAACAATAATATCTCTGTTTTTATTTTGGTTGGTCATAATTTTTATTTTTTTCTGTTAATTTATAATACGTTTTGGAGGTTAACGACTGTAAATAGGTAATTTTTATTAAATAACGAGACTGACGTTGTAAAAACTTTTATTTTAATTTTATATATAATCACTTATTGTTCACCTTCAATATAAAGTCCTTCTCTATCCCTACAACTCTCCATACGAATTTTCCTTTGTTGGAAACAGTGCTGGAAGTCATCTTCTGTCAGCTCCTTCAGGATACGTGCCGCTTTCTCTTTTACAGCTTCCACAGACTCAAATCTTGTCCCTTTTAATGCAGATTTCACCTTAGGGAACAGGTAGAAGCCACATGGTGCAAGATCTTCTTTTTTTCGCCCTGGAGACTCCAGGAGGAGTATAGGACATGTCAGATATAACACCTGAAATACATATAAGAATCACACAATGTATCACTACTATCAAGAAAAAAATTCTTGTACGCTATAAAAAAATTCACCGATCAAGTAATTTTTCAGATTTTTTTTAAAGGAATTCAAAATCCTCACAACGTTTTAAAAATCTGGTGAATAAGGTGGATGTTCTAACACTGAGATGCTGTACTTGGCTATGAACCTCGTGACAGATATTATTATTTTCCTTACTCTTTGACGTAGTTTAGAAAATACCTCAAGGTAGTAATATTGATTAATTGTTTGAGCTTCAGAAACTCAGTGAAGGTACACAATCCCATGGATATCAAAAAAACAATCATCATTGCTTTAAATTTTGACTTGCTCATTCGAGCTTTTTTGGCTCTCGGTGAAGTTCGGCTCTTCTAGTGGATAGATTTGTGCCTCGTGAAACACAAAAGTAAAAGACAACAAACATAAGTAAAACATAAGTAAAAAATCTGGTGTGAAACACTCACACAACTTTCTCTTGCCAATGCAAATAATTAATAATAAACCTAACATTATTAATAAAATATTAGAAATAAACAAAAACTAACCTCAAAAACATAACCTAATTTTAATCATGAGTGAAAGACGCAAAATGAAAATCAACCTGTTTGGCTTAGAAATACGGAAAATCACTCTTTCTCTCTAAACTAGGCTCTGTAGAGAAAAATGCTCTAAATAAAAGCTGTAGATCTTTTAATTTTCTATAAATTTAATTATATACACTTTTGTCGTAAAATGCATTCTAAGGCCAAAATCTTAAAAAAATCGATTTTTCACACGTTTTCGTGAGAAAAAAACAGAAAATCGCAAATTACCGCTAAACTAAGCATTATACAAAAAAATGTTTTAAATAAAAGTTGTAGGTTTTTAAATTCTCTACAACTTTTATTATATAAGTTTTTGCGCTAAAATTTATATTAAAGCCGTAATCTTAAAAAAACAACGTTTTTACGTGAAAACAGCCTCACCGAGAATTTCAGCAAACATGGCGCCTACCCTATCTTGTAGAGAATAAAAAATTGAGTAAAATAGGCGATTTAAAAAAAAATCGTAGGACCAGTTTTTGAGAAAATCGCAAAAAACTGAAAAATTATACGAATAAACTACTACTTCCGGTTGACCGATTTTTATGAAAATGTTCGTGTCGCGTCCGGTAGTGATATGTAACTTAAGTTTCAAGTTTCAAGTTCGTACGATGTTCCGTTCTTGAGATATTCTGTTCACACACAGACACACACACACACAGACACACACACACAGACCAATCGCTAAAAACATGTTTTTTGGGTTCAGGGGGTCTGAAAACGTATAGATCCGGTGAAAACTCGATTTCGAAAAATCGACATGAAAACAATACTTTCCTTCTTATATATTCATATAGGCAAGAGAAAGTAAAAATTAGTAAAAACTAAGTAGAACACCACGTTTCATCACATGTTATCATCTTCTATCAGTTCCCTAAAGTGAAATCTGCATTAAAAGGGACAAGATTTGAGTCTGTGGAAGCTGTAAAAGAGAAAGCGGCACGTATCCTGAAGGAGCTGACAGAAGATGACTTCCAGCTCCGTTTCCAACAAAGGAAAATTTGTATGGAACATTTTAGAGATAGAGAAGGAGTGTATATTGAAGGTGATAATAAGTGATTATGTATAAAATGAAAAAACTTTTTACAATGTCAGTCTCGTTATTTAATAGCCACACCTCGTATTCGTTTCTGTTTTCATTTTGATTGGTCATAATTTTTATTTTTTCTCTGTTAATTCATAATACATTTTTGAGGTTAACGACTGTAAATAGGTAATTTTTATTCAGTGAAATAATTATTGTTGGTAATTATTTATGAAAATTAAGTAAAGCTTAATGTTTAACTGTCTTGTAGTTTCTAATCATATACAAGTGATGCCTAAAATTTAAACATATGTTTATGTCTCTAATTAAACTAATTGTTTAATTATTATGTATTTCTTTTAATATTTTAATTTTTTTATTCTTTTGTAAACATGTTAAGAAAAGTTGTCAGTGTTAATAAAGTTTTCTTTAGATGGAGTTTTATTAATTTTTTCCATGACGTAGTTTTTATAAGCACGACGTAATGACGAGGCATTAAAATTTAACTAAATAAATTGAATAAAATCTTATGTAAACCACCAGTTTTTTTGTGTGTTTTGTAGTATTTATTGACAAAATTATTGACGGAATTAAAAGTGTCGTGTGGAAAATAGATTTTATTGGTGAATTACAATGTTTTTTTTAGTCCTGTTAGCCAATTGTTAATGTCTGGTGATTTTTTCTAAGCAAGTGAAATTTTGTTTTGTAACACGAAGTTGGTAAACCTACTCAACCGGTATAGATACGGCAGTGTAAATTCATTCTCCTTGAGCTGTGTAAAATTTTGTGCCGTTAAGTATTTTTAACAGATTATCCGTTAAAGCACCTCAAGCCCTCTATCCAGCTAAGAATTTTACATAAAAACGAAGTACCTGCGTAAGTATTTATTGAATCATCTTACTTTTATCAACAAATAAAAGTAAAGTACTACAAAAGTACAAAAAAGTAAAGTACCGCACCCATACATACGTACGTACATACATACTCAAGTATGGGTGTAGTAGAGAAGAGGGTTACAGGAATAAGGAGATAAGGAAAGAACTCAATATCTTCTCTATAAACAACAAGGTATCCCAGAACAGAATGCAGTTGTTAGAGCATGTAAACAGAATGCGGGAGGATAGGATACCTAAGCAGACACTAAGCTATAAGCCGAAGGGGAGGAGAGAACGAGGACGCCCGGGAAAGAGATGGGCAGATTTGAGAGGTTCGGAACAGGCAGAGATGCCTAATCCTTGAAAGGCAGAAGAAGAAGGAGAAGATCTTACTTTTATTTTACTGAATTATTTTTGTTATAAATCAGTCACTACATATGTTAATCTACTTGTGAATATTATGACAAAGGTGAAAGAACAACGAAAAAATCTACAGTAATAACAGTAATTTATGAATTATACAATTTTAATTTTATTACTACTTTTACGAATATATATTTTATTCTGTAATATAATAAAAAAGTTATATTTTCTTCTTTAGTTAACCATTATTACCTGATAGAATATTGAACATTAATATCGCATATTAAGTAGGCTACAAAACTTTATAATCTACTCCACCTTATTAGGATGGGAGTCTTATAATTTTTATGGTAACATTCATAAATTTATTATATAATGGATTAATGGTATTTATGGTACAGGTCGACTATAATATTTATCAACTAGGGGCTACATAAATTTTGAAATTGATTTAGATAGATTTTATTAGGGCTATTAAATTTTAACTTTATTATTCTACAGGTTACGAACGTAATTAAATTTATTTTATTGGTAATAAACCAAAAGGTAATGCACGCAATCATTATTATTGTAATTAAAACTGTATTCAGTATTGATTGAGGTTTTATTTCTTGTTGGGAAATCTTTGATGAGAATTTCTTCAATCTGACATAACTTAATTCTTTGACACGGATTTTTCGTTAAAAAGAATCAATAAGTTTGACCTTTTAATATATGAATTAACATTTTATTGTTATATAAACGCATTATACTATTAACCATGAAATTGCGAGCCTGGATCTAGTTAGACAGTAATGCAGTGTTGCCATATTTGGCAGAGTGGGAACAAATTTTTAATCTTTCATTATTATTAGTCGTAAAGCTCCCGAAGTAGAAGACGCTAAGTAAATCTGGTTTGTTTTTGGGATTTCTTGTCCTTTTTATCTGCCCACCAGTTTTTCATTCTTTGTGAGAATTCAGCTTTTCTATGTTCACTCCATTTTGTTCTGGTTCTTGGAGCTTTTGTCTCTGGTTTAACCTCCCATTTTTTAACTTTTGTAGTAAAATTGTCTCTTATGAGAATTTCTTCTTTGGTGATTTTGGCCAATTCTAAATCTTTTTTAACACTTAGTATCCATTCCCCTCCATTAACAAGTGATGATACAAACATATTTTTACTATTCTCTTTGTGAGTCTATTGTCAGGAAGCCTCATTATGTGGCCATAAAATTGAAGGCGTCTTTTCCTCATGTCTGCCTCTATGTTGGAGTATTCTTCAATTTTAGACGTTCTCTGTAATCTGTACCCGTTTTCGGTCCATCTAGGTCCAAAAATTTTCCTAATTATTTTTCTTTCTTTTTCCTTTAAGCTTTCCATGTCTGTTTTCCTGTTAAGTGTCAAAGTCTCACTGGCGTATAAAATCGATTTTATCTTTTATTATTATCCTATTATCATAAACTGTATAAGATTATAAACTAATGCAAGGTCTGCTTATTACAAAATTCATGCAGGAGTTCCTCAGGGATCTATTCTTGGACCTCTCCTCTACAATATTTACACTTCTGACATGCCTGCTACCAAAATAACAACAATAGCCACATACGCAGATGATACTGTCATTTTAGCAGCTTCAAAATGTTGCATTGAAACTACCCAAAATTTACAACACCATGTGAACATTCTTGACACATGATTTAATAATTGGCGTATAAAGGTAAATGCTACAAAAACAATGCAGAGTACTTTTACTCCCTTGAAACAAAGATGTCCCGCTGTATTCTTGCGCGGTTAACCGCTTCCACAAACCGATTCAATTCGATATCTCGGCCTGTACATTGACAGACGCTTGACCTGCAATAGACACGTTCAAATAAAACGGAATTTTGTCTTTTCACTGAAATAGAATTTTATATTCTGTTTAATCTGTCAAATTATTTTTTGTGATTTTAATAACCAACTGTCTTTCAATTATTTTAGAAACCTACCTATAGATCTTCTAGTTTCCGGCACTTGTAATTTAGCCCAATTTTCTAGACGCTTTGGATTCATTATGTCCACATGATCTTTCCAGAATTTTATTGTGGTCCTAATAATTTTACAATATCTTGTATGCCTCTTCGATATTTTTACTTCTTAGTCGAGCTATAATATTGTAATTTCCTTAATAATCTATAATATCTCCATGTGAGTTGTCTGTGCAATTTCTTTTACTTCTGTAAGAAAAAAAGTGACCCTCTATAAGGAGAGTGAAATCAATGTTCAGGAAATCAAAGGTTTATTATATTTTTACAAGTTTTAATAGATTCATTATTGAAAAACCATAAGTCTCCAAAAAACCATAAACTAATCGTATTATCTATGTAAAGCTGCGATTTTCAGTTACTATACTTATAAATAAATCAACAGATTTAATATTTTAAAATATAGGGTGATTCAAAACTATACGGAAATCTCTTGGGATCTCATTTTATAGCTAAAAATAAGAAAAAAAGTTCATATAAACATATGCCTGAAAACGCTTAGTTAGCGAGTTACGGCTAGCGAAAAATTTCACCTAGAAGTCTGTACCCTCGGTGAAGTAAGGCCGTATAAAAATGTTAAAGGTACTTACAAAGATACAAATACGATTGTTTCTTATGTTTTTTAATCTGAAAAATTGAATAAAATTGGTTCCAGAGCTGTAAATGCAATACATTCAGAGATATCTTACATAAAATACAAGTATTGGTGCAAAGAAATAACACATTTTTGTGTTTAACGTAAGATTACTTCCATAAATGGTAAATAAAGGTGTATTTTTTCTTAAATAAATTTGTAGAAAATTTAATTTTGAAAAGATTCATGTGAATTACTTAGGAAAACATGAATAATAGATATTGAAATTTCTCTTTATTTAAAATCAAAACAGACGCACATAAAACGCACATTCTTAACTGCATAAAATATTAGGTTGGGAGTAACAGCTGATCATTATCAGCTGTTACTCCCAACCTACATATTAGTTAATATTTTACGCAGTTAAAAATGTGCGTTTTATGTGCGTCTGTTTTGATTTTAAATAAAGCGAAATTTCAATATCTATTATTCATTTTTTTCCTGAGTAATCACATGAATCTTTTCAAAATTAAATTTTCTACAAATTTATTTAAGAAAAAATACACCTTTATTTGCCTTTTATGGAAGTAATCTTACATTAAACACAAAAATGTGTTATTTCTTTGTACCAATTCTTGTGTTTTATGTAAGATATCTCTGAAATTATTGCATTTACAGCTACGGAACCAACTTTATTCAATTTTTCAGATTAAAAAACATAAGAAACAATCGTATTTGTATCTTTGTAACTACCTTTAACATTTTTATACAACCTTACTTCACCGAGGGTACAGAGTTCTAGGTGAAATTTTTCGCTAGCCGAAACTCGCTAACTAAGCGTTTTCAGGCATATGTTTATACGAACTTTTTTTTTATTTTTAGCTATAGAATGAGATCCCAAGAGATTGCCGTATAGCTTTGAATCACTCTGTATATATGAGCTGGGTTTACTCTCAAAATTTTAAAATTTATTCAGGGCACTTCTTCTCGCTGAAAAAATAAAACCTCTCATACAATTTTTAATAACTCAATAGTAAAAACAAGTTTATTTTATGAGAAATTTTAAGAGCTATCTACTTGACAAAATCCATTTTTTGAAATTTTGATAAGTCTACGTATTTTTTTTTTTGGAAATGAGTGAAATCCTAATATGGAAAATTCTATAGAACGACTGGATATATAATATCATCGAAATTAATACAATAACATTAATTTTTGTCTATCGGTGCAGATAGACAATACGTACTCGAGCTATACGTATGTTCGAGCTCATTTTTTATAATGTTATATTGCATGTAGTATTTATTTACTTAAATAAGCCTACCCTTATATTTATAATGTTTTTTTAAAATAATGCTTTGTATGAAAAAGAATAGACTCAATAATTTTTTAAGAACATTGACAATACTTATGCCGTTATTGTTTTTCATGCGGGTACTATATTTATTGAACTTCTGTACGAATAATAAAATTTTGCATAATTTTTTTTCTAAAAACATTTTTTCCTAATAAGATGCTAAAATAAATGACTAAACATCTAACAGACCAATAAGTGGTTATGTTTTAGAAAAAATGTACTATTCTAGAAAGATATAAACTACTATTGATATTAGAAAATTTTTCTATAAAAAAAAATAAAAGAAAAACATTAGTTTTCTTAGAAGATATGTGAATATGCAAAAGTTCTTTGATCTTTTAAGTAGTGGTAGTAAAAGTGGATAAAGGTTCTCTTGTATTATTAAATATATAATGTCTAATTTGATACGGACTAGCAAACCCAGACGGAAACAGGTGATATCAATTTTATTATTATACGCTGGCAAGATGTTGGACCACCTATCCAACTTCTTTACCCATTGGCTATTTGTTTTTCTTTCTGTGGTTTTCACGATTGAATGGACGACTAACTGATGGCTGACCACAAAATACAGTACCACAAAAACTTGTTCATTCATATACATTGTGAAACCCTATTACATGTTATAATAAAAGTTGTCTTTAATAGTTTTGTGGATGCATCAAATGATGCGTGCAAAATGCATTTCTTAATGTATGAGCGACGCTATTGCAAAAATAATAACGTACATTATCATCATAATATGATGATTATACCAACTGATGATTATTACAAACTTTGATTATAATGATGATTATTACCAACTGCACCGGCCGCATTGGCGCAGTTGGTAACGTGCTCGCCTCACATCATACGGTTCTGGGTTCGAATCCCACTCAGGCACGGCATATGTTCATACGTTACAAAAAATCATTTCATCCTCCATTGAAAATAGTTACACCCCAACATCGTCGCTAATGACCGTTGTAGTTGATGAGAAAAAAAGAAAAACAAGAGTTTTACTTATGTGTTAAAAAATTTAAGTTTCGTTGTTTAGGTCATCAGCCGAAAGGCTGGTTTGAACCTCTAGAGGTTTTACTAAATAAAAACGAGGAATGAGGTGATTTACTATTGACCTCCTCACAGAGTTAAAAGTGTATGCTTATCACTGAGTTAAAAGTGTATGCTTATCAGCATGCCAGGTCCTCTGAAATCCACCTAATTTCCACCCTGAAAATGATACCTTCACTTTATTCACCACAGGGTGTAGCTGTATAAAGAAATTCATTATTTTTAGAGGTGATAACTCTGACTAATATGCTTTTCACGGATGACGAGCTCTGCTCTTCTACACGTTTAGACCAATCAGAACGTTTGCCAGCGTTGCCAGATTGTACCTGACAAACATTACGCGCGCATGCGTATAGGAGCCGCAATAGTTCACTCTCGTCTTGCATCTCGTACTGAACACATCGATTATAGAGCGCATTAACATGAGATACTTTATAATATGATCAGCTGATTGTATGTTTATACATTATAATTCATATTAAAAGACCAAAACAAAATGGCTGACAAAATATTTAAAGTTCAGCCGTTCTTAGTTTGCTCCTACTGTCAACAAACAAAAGCCACCTAGTACAGGGTGCATGCTAGAGGCTGTGACTTTACGGATGTCGTATTCCTATAAGTTAACTATTTTTTAAATTATAAGTACCTACTTAAAGTACTTAAAACATCGATCATGATATGATGTAGGCCTAACAATTTCATTTAAACAAATACTTTTAAAAGTATTTTGTATTTAAATACTTTTGAAAGTATTTTGTTGTTACTTTTTAATCAGCGTGTACACATTTTGATATGATGCGCATGCTCAGTGACGTCAGCACTTGTTTACATTAGGAGCAAACTAAGAAAGGCTGGAATATAACAGAGCTACAAGAGCAAGTATTGGCAACGTTGCTGGCAAGTGATTGGCTAACTATAAAGTGGGTAGGGGGGGGGGCAATGCATACGTTCAGAGTTCACCATCAGCCTTGAAAAATAGTATAGAGTCTTTGACACCTCTACCTCTTTTGTTCATAAATAGTTCAGTCATATAATTGGCTAACCATGTGATAAGAATCAAAACTATTTTTTGTAGCCCTTGAAATAACAGATTGAGTGCAAATAATTGAACACTCCACCACCAGTCTGTTATGGCCACAAAATAGTCTCATCAATACGAAATAATCTGGTGTGAAACACTCACACAACTTTCTCTTGCCAATCAAAATAATGACCAATATAACCTAACATTAGTAATAAAACATTAAAAAATAAAGAAAAAACCTAACCTCAAAAAACATAACCTTATTTTAATCCTGAGTGAAAGACGCTAAATGAAAATCGACCTCAGTTTGGCTTAAAAATACGGAAAATCACTCTTTCACGCTAAACTACGCTCTGTAGAGAAAAATGTTTTAAATAAAAGTAGTAGATCATTTAATTTTCCATAAATGTTATTATATACACCTTTGTCGTAAAATGCATACTAAGGCCGAAATCTTAAAAAAATCGATTTTTCACACGTTTTCGTGAGAAAAACAATCGCTAATTACCGTTAAACTAAGCGTTACAAAAAAAATGTTTGAACTAAAAGTTGTAGAATTTTAAATTCTCTACAACTTTAACTATATACATTTTTCCGGTAAAATCCATAATAAAGCAAAAAAATTCAGTATATGAGGCGATTTTTAAAAAAGTCGTAGGACCAGTTTTTGAGAAAATTTCAAAAAAGCGAAAAATTACACGAATACTTACTACTTCCGGTTGACCGATTTTGATGAAAATGTTCGTGTCGGGTCCGGTAGTGGTATGTAACTTAATTTTCAGGTTCGAACGATGTTCCATTCTTGAGATATTTTGTATACACACACACAGACCAATCGCTAAAAACATGGTTTTTGGGTTCAGGGGGTCTGAAAACGTGTAGATCCGGTGAAAACTCGATTTCTTAAAATCGACATGAAATCAATAGGCCTACTTTCCTTCCTATATATTCATATAGGCAAGAGAATGTAAAAATCATAAAATTTATTTAGAAGGTGTTTCTTTGGGTTATTGACTGTAACAAAATTTAATTTCCATGTACAAATTATTCGGTCACATTTATTTCAGAATGGCAAAAAGTACTGTTAATACAGATTATTATTATCCAAGTAGCCAACATGTATTAAATTGTAAATTGAATTCTCCCTAATAATAATAATGGTACTGTTAGCAGGCTAAATCATCATTTTATTCATTTTATCAGATGTTTTATTTTAACCTAATCCTACATTTCATGGAATTCTGATACACGGTTCAGAACAGTATCCTATATCATTAGAAACCGACCTATTATGTTCAGATATAACAAGTATACTAAAGTTATTTTTACTTTCTCTTGCCTATACGAATATATAGGAAGCAAAGTATTGTTTTTATGTCGATTTTAAGATATCGAGTTTTCACCGGATCTACACGTTTTCAGACCCCCTGAACCCAAAAAACATGTTTTTAGCGATTGGTCTGTGTGTGTGTCTGTGAAAGTGTGTGTGAACAGAATATCTCAAGAACGGAACATCGTACGAACTTGAAACTTGAAACTTAAGTTACATACCAATGCCGAACCCGACATGAACATTTTCATCAAAATTGGTCAACCGGAAGTAGTAGTTTATTCGTGTAATTTTTCACTTTTTTGCAATTTTCTCAAAAACTGGTCTAACGATTTTTTTAAAAATCGCCTGGTTCACAAAATTTTTTATGCTCTACAAGATAGGGTAGGCGCCATGTTTGCTGAAATTCTTGGTGAGGCTGTTTTCACGTAAAAAATTTGTTTTTATAAGATTGCAGCTTTAGTATGCATTTTACCGCAAAAATGTATGTAATTAAAGTTGTAAAGAATTTAAAATTCTACAATTTCTACAATTTTACAATTTCTACAATTTCTACAATTCTATATTTTTAGCGGTAATTAGCGATTTTCTGTTTTTTCTCACGAAAACGTGTGAAAAATCGATTTTTTTTAAAAGAATTCAGCATTAGTATGCATTTTACGACAAAAATGTATATAATCAAATTTATAGGAAATTAAAAGATCTACAACTATTATAAAAAACATTTTTCTACACGACTTTCTCTTGCCAATGCAAATAATGACCAATCTACCCTAATATTAGTAATAAAACATTAAAAATAAACAAAAACATAACCTACTTTAATCATGAGTGAAACACTGAAAATGAAAATCAGGTTATGTTTTTGTTTATTTTTAATGTTTTATTACTAATGTTAGGGTAGATTGGTCATTATTTGCATTGGCAAGAGAAAGTCGTGTGAGTGTTTCACACCAGATTTTTGTATTTGTATTAAGCTTATATTACTATATATATGTCAAATGGAGTGAATGTTTATGATATTATAAAGATTGATTAGTTTTCATCAGTAATGTTCTACCTTTCTTTTTTAATGTATATCTTCTTTCTCTTGAAAAAATGATGGGATTCTATTTAAATTTAAATCATAATCTACTCCTTTCCTTCAACAGGACTACTTTCTTTTTTTCATCTTATATTGTACCAGTAGTTATACGTTACCGAATTACTTTCAACTATCGACTTTAATTTTTTATTTAAACATCAAAAGATGCGTTCAAACAGTTAGAATTAATTTGTAGTTTAAACAATTTCGTATAATATAAAAGTACTGCTGAAATATAATGATATTTTAGGAGGTAATTTTTCAACATGATATAACTATAACATTTCTTTCGTATTTCTTCTTATTTACCGGAAGTTTTTGAAATAATTTTTGTAATTTAACTTCAAAAAAATACTGTTATGAATTTTAAATTAAATGTAAATATGACCACAAAATTCGGTTTTGAACCAGGAAGTTAATTTTCTAATTTAAAAACACATTGAATATTTTTCACTAATACCTTAAAAATTACAGTAGGTTATGGAAGTTAAGATTATAAATTATGGCCAGAGGGCATACCGATTCCAAAAGTCGGAGCGAGAAATGTGTTTTAATATCGGATTGAACTTGCTGCAATCAAACTTTGAGTCGTTTAGTTGGGTCTTTCAGAATGAATTCTTCATTTGTACTCGACAACTTGAAAGCCGAATCAGCAATACCTTATCACATTTAGACTAAAAATACAATATTATTTACAAAAAAAAATATAATACAAATAGAAAAATACTAAAATAAAATACTAAATAAATACTAAAAATACAATACAATAATATTTACGGTATAATTAAGGAATTAGCTTACTTGACTGCCCATTACAGACAGGTGGAGTGTCAAATGTTTTGCACTCAATCTGTTAGTTGCAGGACTAAAATAAATAGTTTTGTTTCTTATCACATGGTTAGCCAATTAAATGACTGAATCATTTTAGAACAGAAGAGCCAGATGTGTAAAAACACCAATCAAAGTTATATCCTCTGAAAGTAATGAATTTCATTATACAGACCCTGTGGTGAATAAAGTGAAGGTGTCATTTGCAGGGTGGAAAATATGTGCTTTTCAGAGGGCCTGGCATGCTGATAAGCGTACTTTTTCATTCAGTGAGGAAGGCAATGTGGTAAACCACCTCGCTCCTCGTTTTACTTAGTAAAATCTCTACGGGTTCAAACCAGCGTTTCGGCTGATGACTTAAAGAACAACAGCTGACTTTAATTTCTTTTTGTTTTACAATATTGCAATCCAATTGTTTTGCAATTATTAATGCAGGTGACGAGAAGGGTGATAGATGAAATTAAGTAATGCAAAAAATCTAGAACTGATCGGGAATCGAACCAAGGACCTCTGGCGTAGAAGTCAGTTGCGCTGACCACTACACCACGGGACACTCAGCTTACTTTAAAATTGCAACTGGTCTTTCTTCTGAAAGATTTTGTTTTTGTGAAGATAGCATCGATTTCTCATAAGGATTTTTTCTAATGAAATTGTTTTAGAATGTAGTAATAAAATATCTCGTTTTACATTCTAAATTAATAATAAAACATCTTTCTGTCATCTTTTAGCTGAGAGAATACATGGTGACACTCGCCTTTTAATAATTGGTTAATCTAGTGAGTATCAATTTTCATGCTTTATTTTCAATTACACAATTTTATTGAGGTCAGTAATACAAGCTATTTTCTCGCTTGTCAAAGCCATGTCCGCGTGTGGTTGATTCCAAGCAATTAGTCTCAACAGTGGCCGGTATAAAATTTACGAAAACAGAATGAACTGACGCTGACTTTCTGTGTTGGAATGTAACTAGTAACCTTTGTTAGTTTCCACTTCCGACTGTTTAGCACTATAAGGCTAATACGGTGAAGTTAATAGATGAAAATTGGTAGACATGATTGGAATTCAAACCTGAGACTTTGGTACAGAAGCATTGACAATTAAACAGGCCGGCTAGGTACTGAGAATGGAAACTGCGTTAATAATATAATTTAAATAATAATAATAATAATAATAATAATAATAATAATTTTTTTTTATTCGTAATTTTGTGTACGTTGCAATCTGTTCAAAATAATATTTTAATATTAAATAATATAAATCAGCTGTTTAACAACTGATTTTTGGAGCCGAAGGTTCCTGGTTCAAATCCCAGTAAAGATAGTTACTTTTATACGGATTTGAATGCTAGACAGTGGTTACCGGTGTACTTTGATGGTTAGGGTTCAATTAACCATACTCTCTCAGGAATGGTCGGCCTGAGTCTGTACAAGACTACACCTCATTTACACGTCATACATATCATCCTCATCTGATTGGGTGGGTGATGGGGTTGCTTTTTGTTCTCAATTGATGAACAGATTGCAACGTACACACATAAGGGATAATTAAAAAGAAAAAAATAATAATATAAATTAGTCAAACAATTTAATATTTTTTGTCATACTTATAAAATTTTTGTTTGATTTTTATGTCATATCGACAACCTGGTCACTAGCAATTACTGTTGTTTTTTGGAACGGTGAATTTTTATCTGTTTAAATTTTCAGATTTTCCTGGGAATTGAATCTCAGGCCTTACGTTTTGTAGCTTGTAATCTAGCTCACTAACCACTGTGCTACAGAAGCGATTCTTACAGAAAAGTAAAATTTATTAAAACTCTTATTAATTGCAATATATTCATTGCTGTTGTTTAGGTCATAAGCCGAAAAGCTGGTTTGAACCTGCAGAGGTTTTACTAAGTAAAACGAGGAGTGAGGTGGTTTACCATTGCCTTCCTCACTGAATGGAAAAGTACGCTTATCAGCATGCCAGGCCCTCTGAAAAGCACATATTTTCCACTCTGCAAATGACACCTTCACTTCATTTACCACAGGGTCTGGCTGTGTAATGAAATTCTTTACGTTCAGAGGAGATAACTCTGATTAGTGTCTTTTACACCTCTACCTCTTCTGTTCTTAAATGATTCAGTCATTTAATTAGCTGACCATGTGATAATAAACAGAACTATTTATTTTCGCTCTGCAAATAACAGATTGAGTGTAAATTATTTGACACTCCACCTGTCTGTTATGAGTGAGTAGACAATTATATTCATTATTAATTAAAAAATAAATAAATAAAATCAAAAATAAATTAATTCCAATAATTAAATTTTACAAATAATTTGATTTGACATTTCTGTAATTTTTTTTTATAATAAACGGTAGATGATTATATAATTTGAAAATAATTGGAAATGAAATTAATATACTGTAATTGTATTAATAAATAAATGAATTGAGAAATGTGAAATATGTAAAAATAGACGTAAAGGTAGTTGTAGAACTTTCAAGGTAACCTACTATTGCTTTTCAACAATGAAAGACCGCCTTAAATAACGTGCGTTCGGAAAGTCGCTGTGCACTGGAATTGTGACTATGGATTTATGAAAATATGTATAAAGAAATGACTAAGCATTTTGGAAAAAAATTTATTCAATACCTTAATTACATTGTTAAACCGTGATTACATTGTTTATAGAAGGTGTTCG
This sequence comes from Catonia carolina, assembly GCA_035578175.1. Classification (NCBI taxonomy): domain Eukaryota; kingdom Metazoa; phylum Arthropoda; class Insecta; order Hemiptera; family Achilidae; genus Catonia; species Catonia carolina. The sequence continues at coordinate 437,564,506 of JAQMRL010000001.1, read as the reverse complement.
AAATGACCTCCATTGGCATCAATACAGCATTGCACTCGTTTCATTTTGTTTGCAAACACCTTTCGCAACTGAAGAACAGTGATTCCTTGAATGTATGCCGTTATTGCGGCTTTAAGTTCGTCAATCGTGTGTGGTCTGTTCCGATACACAGTTTGTTTCGCCGCACCCCATAAAAAGAAATCGGGGGGAGTCAGATCAGGAGATCTTGCAGGCCACAAATTCTTTGAAATTATTCGTTCACCAAACACGTTGCGCAGGAAAGCCATTGAGATGTTAGATGTATGTGCTGTTGCCCCGTCTTGTTGGAACCAACCATTATTCATTTCCACTTGTGTTATTTGATGCGTAAAGTTCTCTAAAATATCAGAACAATAACGTAAAAATTTTTTTCCAAAATGCTTAGTCATTTCTTTATACATATTTTCATAAATCCATAGTCACAATTCCAGTGCACAGCGACTTTCCGAACGCACGGTATATAAAGTAAATACCTACTGTATTAAAAATGTATGGTAATATCAAAAGTATTTATTTATCAAGACATGATATACTTTTTTTAAATATCATCTAACCTATAATTTATAATACATAATGGAAAATAAATAAATATAATAACAGTTAAGTTTAAAATAAAACCAAATATTAAAACATTATAAAAATAAAAACCGGTGAATGGACAGGCCTCTTCAATCGACTGTAGGCTACACCATTAGGAATAGAATAATCTGGCCTACACTGTAGGCTTTTTAACTATACCAACATCCTCCTTTATGCTATTAGGTAATAAGAATTCAGCATAACAAACCTACGCAAACTGTTATGTAGGCTTGATTTTTCTTAAATTATTATCATATAGGCCTACGCTTCATTATAATTATTGCGAAAACATCAACTTCTTTACGGTTATTTCATCATTAAATTTAAATTTCCTAAATTTATTCAGTTATTTTGGTCAGTTTTTATCTGTATCTGTCAAAATGATTTGTTGAGGTTAATTTGGTTATCTTTATATATTTTTTTGATTTCTACTTTAATTCTGAAAGAAAATGATCGGATGTAATTTTTCTTCCTCTCAGTGTAATGATTTCATTGCTGAAGATTATTACCAGTTCTGGTAATTCTAGTTAATGAACATCTCTTAAAAAGTGTGCTTGTTCTTATTTCTGTTTGAATACCATAATGCTTTTTACCGTTAATGAGCTCTGCTGTTCCACGCGTTTAGACCAATCAGAACTAAACTGGTGGTAGCATGTGGTAGAGTAAAGTATAATTGGTGTATAAAATAGATGAAAGAAAGACAAAATTTTAGAAACGGCAAATGAAACAAACAATAATTTATGACTTCATTTTAAAAATCACAATTTTTTAAATTTTAAAAATTACGTAATGTCGTATTTAAGTTAGTAACCCACCGGGTTGGTCTAGAGGTAAAGTCGTCGCCAAAATCAGCTGTTTAACAGCTGATTTTCGGAGACGAAGGTTCCTGGTTCAAATCCTAGTAAAGGTAGGTAACTTTTACACGGATTTGAATGCTAGATAGTGGTTACCGGTGTACTTTTATGATTGAGGTTCAATTAACCATACACTCTCAGGAATGGTCGACCTGAGTTTGTACAAGACTACACCTCATTTACACGTCATACACATCATCCTCATCTCATTGGGTCATGGGGTTGCTTACTGTTCTGAATTGAACAGATTGCAACGTACACAAATTAGGGATTACAAAAAAACACTTTTTTTGATTGTAAAAAATTGTTTTGTTATGCAAAACAAAAAAAAGAGAAAAAAAAATTACGTTAGTCAGGAAGCTCTAAGCTTTCTAAAAGTGAACGTTTTTTGAAATCGGTTGAGTAATTTCTCAGATTATCTTGCATAAACAAATAAAGAAATATTATTTTTCCATAGTATTAGAAATCTGTACATATCAAATCTGGCTACGCAGACTCCCCCAAACCATCCAATAAGACGTTTAAAACGTCGATGAAGCCGGGACCTTATCAATTAACCTAGTACTGTAATTGACTATTCATTACAGTGTTCTAAATGCTACACTTATCTTTTCAAGTCGGAGTTCTGTCACTGGACTGTGTCCCCACTCATGCTTATTTATCATGTTATTTTTTCCAAATTTTGTGTTATCATATTCACTGTTTGTTTTTTAACAGATTGTGAATTTCCTAAATAGAGAGAAAAAAAAATATCATTTGTCACCGGATGACGACATTAAGTGGCAAACGTTATTTGTTTGGTGGCCCTGAAAAGAGCCGTTTAAGCGGTGGTCGTCTTAATGTGCAGCGTCGGTCGTAGTCGTCGTCCAGCGGAGATGTCATCTTCTTCCCTCGCAGTAGTGCGTCGATGGCTGCTTCGTCGGGTCCGGTGGGCGTAAGGCTCGGTCGAGGGACCGCTGTGGCCATCGCTCGCGTCAGCGGGCGATGATGGTCCGGTCGACGGCTTACGGTGACGGGTCGGCGAGCGGAAGCATCATCTTCTCTCTTGCGGGGTCGTCGATTAGTCCTTGCTGGAGTCCGGCAGCCGTGTGCCTTGTGGACGTCTTGTCTGCTGTCTGGTTCGAAGTGAATCCCTCGGAGTCTGGATCGATATTGAATCGCCCGGCTCTGTACAGAGCTCTTTATATAGTCACACCGAGAGCGCTGTGGTAGAGAGCGGCTACTGGCTTGGCCTTGATGACGAAGGCCTCAGTCGGTGCGGAGCCGAAAGGTTTGTCGGTGCGCCGCTGAAGGACCTACCGCGCCGACAAAGGCCGGAAGAAGTATTGAAGGCCGGCAACACAGTGAATGATTAATTAGAAGGGGTGGCGGTGACATATTTTTCTATAGTATTAGAATACATTGGGTTTTAATACTGTTTAACCGAAAACATTTTCGTTGGACCAGGTGTGCGTTTTCCCCAAATTTACCATTAATAATAAATCTAAATAGCTCATATTTGCCACCCCTCTATATTATGGCCAAGGTAGGCAGATCTTCCTTCTTAATCTTCTTAACCATTAATCTGTAAAAAAAGATCAGTAATAAGAATCTACTGATGAATTCCTAATAAGAATCTTGAAATATTGCTTAAAGAGATATGTTTTATTTTACGTGACAGTAAAGATTTTTTATTATTTACATCTATTTACTACTTTCTAAGTAGTATTTTACTGTCTATTTTTCTTCTAGGCATGTTCATTTATTGTTTACAATAATAAACACGCTGTAACACTTACGTACGCACATATTTTGTCGTAAGATAAGATAAAAATAATCTCATTGTATCGTCTTCCGTATTGCATTGTGATCTCTATGCATCGCACAAAAGAACATGAAAACTCCGAGGAAATGTACAGAAAAGAAAATAGGCCAACTGTGTAGTAATAATAATAATAATAATGCATTGTTATTGTTATTAATAGCCTGCTGAGAGTTATATGCATTATCAGATAATTGAAGATATTAAATTACATTGTGGCTATCCAATAAGGCACTCCCACTACAATAAACAGATGCAAACGGCAAACCTTTTCCTAATATGGCAACGTAATTGACTAATAATAGAATTTTAACTTAAAAATTACATAAGCGTAATAATGTTTTTGCAATAACATTTACATTGAGCGTGAATATCGTCAACAGCAAAAAATAAAAAAAAATATATTGAGCCAAGACGTTACAATATATCAATTTTATGTTACAAATCATCAGGTAAAAATTTCTAACGGACTAATCACATTTTTGTATTTTTAACTTCATTTAGTTTAAGCTAATAATAAAAAACACTTGAAAAAAAGTAATTTTACACTGAAATAAATACATATTTATTTTAGATAACACATTTTTCTTTTCATAATTTATTAGGCTACATTTTCACAAAACAAGAAAAAAATTGTCTGAAATATTTACCTTTGTTATAAGTTCCTATTTAAAAATATGATTATCTTTAAAAAAAATATCACTTTTTATTCTCTTTCTTACATGTAAAATAAGTGATTTTTAAGCAATTCGTAGTAGATATATTTTAAAACATGAACATTTGCTTGCGGTTTCAAAGGAAAACTGTACAAAAACCTTGATCAGGATCGTAAACTTTTTTATATTGTACAATTAATTTTTGTTCTTTTAATTTAACAAATTCATTGATAAAATATTTTCTTTTAGTTTTAAGTCACATAAATATCTTGATTATTAGCGTCTATTTTGGGTTTAGGAACGATGGGTTTGAACGTCGTAGTAATTCGACAAACCCTGTCCGGGAATCGAACCCGGAACCTCCGCTTTGAAGCATAGACTTCTAACCACTGGACCAAGGAGGCGGCTAAAAGAAAAACTTTTGAACTTATGAAAAACTTAAAAAGTTATGTCCTTGAGTTATAACGAATATGACAATATGGCCTATCTCAAATAGGTACTTTGCTCCTTTGTACAGCTTAAATCTTAATGAACAGTTTGATAGTAAAATAAGAGGAGTTTTAAGTTCGCGAGGATTTTTAGTCGTGAAATATTTAAATAAACAAAATTGTTATTTTACCTGATCTTCAGAAATATTTTCAGAAATATCAAAAATATTATCAGAAATATCTTCAGAAATATATCTGTCATATATAGATAGATTTCGATAAAAAATATTTCTGAAGATCAGGTAAAATGACAATTTTGTTTATTTAAATATTTCATGACTGAAAACCCTCGCGAACTGAAAACTCTTCTTATTTTACTACGTAACTAGGAATCTTTGTTAGTTTCTACTTCCGACTGTTTAGCACTTTAAGATTAATGCATACGGTGAAGTTAGTAGATGAAAACTGGTAGACCTGACTGGAAATCAAACCTGGGTCTTTTTTTTGCGAGTCTCGCCCTGGAGACTCCAGGAGGAGTATAGGACATGTCGTCAGATATAAGACCTGAAATACATATAAGAATCACACAATGTATTACTACTATAAAGAAAGAAATTCTTGTACGCTATAAAAAGGTTCACCGATCAAGTAATTTTTCAGATTTTTTTTTAAAGGAATTCAAATCCTCACAACATTTTACATTTTTTTTTTTTTGGTACAGAAGCATTGACAACTAAACCGGCCGGCTAGGTACTGAGAATGGAAACTGCGCTAATAATATAAATGAAATAATAATAATAATAATATTATTTAAATAATAGTATTTTAATGTTAAATAATTACCGTAAATAATATAAATCAGCTGTTTAACAGCTGATTTTTGGAGCTGAAGGTTCCTGGTTCAAATCCCAGTAAAGATAGTTACTTTTATACGGATTTCAATGCTAGACTGTGGTTACCGGTGTACTTTGATGGTTGGGGTTCAATTAACCATACTCTCTCAGGAATGGTCGGTCTGAGTCTGTACAAGACTACACCTCATTTACACGTCATACACATCATCCTCATCTGATTGGGTGGGTGATGGGGTTGCTTATTGTTCTCAATTGAACAGATTGCAACGTACACACATTAGGGATTAAATAATAATAATAATATAAATCAGTCAAACAATTTATTATTTTTTGTCATAAAATTTTTGTTTGATTTTTATGTCACATCGACAAACAAAATTGTCATTTTACCTGATATTCAGAAACATTTTTTATCGAAATCTGTCGTGTATGATGAGCTAACGATGGAGATGATAATGATGCCGATTACGAGATGACGATATTTAGTGGCAGAATTAGAACACAAATAAATTATTTATATGAGTAGTAGAATTGTAAAGGTAATTCCAATGTTTTAAAACGTTTAAGTCTGTGAATCCACAAGAACAACTTTTTGCTGGGCAAGACAGAATCGAACAAGTGGAAGCCTATAATTATCTGGGAACCCGAGTCAATTGCAGTGCAAGCCACCTGCCAGAAATAAAGATCAGAATTGAAAAGGCCAGGGCAGCATTCCTAAAAATGAGACCTCATCTATCGGCCCGCGACCTGAGCCTCGAAACCAGGACGCGCCTTTTGAAGTGCTGCGTCTTTCCCATCCTCTTGTATGGGGTAGAGGCGTGGACTCTCCCCAAAGAATGTGAGACCCATCTACAAGCGTATGAAATGTGGACCTACCGGAGAATACTTCGAATACCGTGAACGGACAGGGTCACAAATATGGAGGTCCTCAGAAGAATGGGGAAAGAGCTGGAAATCCTGCAGAGCATAAAGATAAGAAAACTGACATACCTTAGACAAATCATGAGGGGGCCTAAATACGAGATTCTGCATCTCATAATTCAAGGGAAACTCGTTGGTAAACGCTCGGTGAAACACAGACGAATATCCTGGTTAAGAAACCTGAGAGAAGCGTTTAACTGTTCGTCGCATGACCTTTTTAGAGCAGCAGTGGACAAGGTACGACTGACCATGATGATAGCCAACCTTCGTAATGAAGAAGGCACCTGAAGAAGAAGAGTCTGTGAGTATCTTTGCTGTTGAGGAGGTTGATTGCAAAAAGAATTTTGAAATTCTTCTAACTTTTTTTAAAAGTTTCTCGCTACGTTATTTAATTTATCCTATTATGAAGAGCAGGTTTGGATCATTGAGCAGTATTTCATTAGCTACATACCATGGGACTAAATAAATAAATGAATATAGTTTTAAGTGTTAAATAAAAATAAAAAAACTACTATTACTAGAATGTATTTTGAAGGTTTTATTTAATTTAAGAAAATTATTGATAAAATATAATAATTGCTAACAACGATAATCGTACCGAATATGTATCATTCAACTAAGGTTGCTTCAGACAAAACGTTATTTTGAAGTACAAGTAGCCTAAATGTAGAAATAATAAAATTGCTGAAAGGGAAGCAGCCGAAAACTACCTTGTACAAAATTTAAAGATAGTGCAAGATATTTTTAAACGTGTATTGTATCGGGTATCATTACACGCTGTAGAGATATTAACATAAAATTTTATACATCAATTTTAAATTAATTATAATAATTCATTTAAATTTCATAAGAGATGGAACACTTTATTACGTTACCACCCCTCAGGTGATTTTATACGTAGGCCTACCGTAGAAATATTCAGTGATGTAAGTATAAGAATTTATTTTTACTGAAGGTTGAAGGTTTTATTTTTTTAATAAGCGGTTTAATTAAAATTGCAATACAAAATTGTGACCTGGTGAAATGATTAATATTAAACATTTAGTTTCATCGTGTACAACCGGTTTGACGACTTGTTATCTAAATCCGATTGAAACACTTAAGAAAAAAATATGTACATAGGTTGAAACATATTTTAAATATTCTTGATTATTTTGACGATACAAAAATTATCAATTGTTACTGAATTAATATTTTTAATATGTAAATTAACATATTAATTACATAGCTGCACAAAGCTCAAATTCATACAGTACACAATACAACCGCAGCTGCACAAAGTTCAGATTCATACAGTACACAATACAACCGCAGCTGCACAAAGTTCAGATTCATACAGTACACAATACAACCGCAGCTGCACAAAGTTCAGATTCATACAGTACACAATACAACCGCAGCTGCACAAAGTTCAGATTCATACAGTACACAATACAACCGCAGCTGCACAAAGTTCAGATTCATACAGTACACAATACAACCGCAGCTGCACAAAGTTCAGATTCATACAGTACACAATGCAACTTTGTTAATTTTATTACAAATTTTTCTTAAGATAACACCTAGGTATACAAAATTGAATGAAAAAAAATGAAATGCGAAATGCTCAATACGAATAAAGAAAAATTATTTTTTTTGTTTTTCGCCTCTTTTAGAAATATTTTCTAAATTTACTGAAGTGTTTTTTGGTTTGTTTACGGGTTACTTTTTAATTTTTAATCTATTGATATTCGGGTTGTGATTTTTCTAATTATTGTACTTCGCCTTCGCCTCCGGTTCATCTTCCTCCTCCTTTTTCTCCCTTCTAAGAATTAGATCCCCGGATCTGTTCCGGCATCCACCTAGTCACTGGTCGCCCTAGATCACATCTTCCCATTGGTATGTAACCTTTGCACAGTCTAGAAATCCTGCGAGGAGACATTTTTAAAGATAATCTGTTCTCTTCTGGCTATACTTCACAACCATCTTCTTAAGAGATCACCTAATTGTCGTCCTATATCTTAATTTTTGAACCAATCTAGTCTTCTTCAGCCCTTAAAAATTCTCAAAAAGGCAACTCTGCAGGCTGGATGAAATTGTCGTACTTTATCCTCCACACCCAGGCCTCACAACCATATAAACGGTTCACGAGACGAACAGGCTCAGTTCCATTTAACAAATTTTTCAGGAAACAATTTTTAAAGTTTCCAACTACTCCACTACTCTATATTAATGTTTTTCTTTGTATTGATAAGTTAGCATACACCTACAGGTATTGAGACAATATTTTGGTTGGTTTTTAACCCAATGAACTCATATAGAAGTTACAAAAATGATAAAACTCTTCATACTACAAAAAAAAAACCACGGAAAAATAGGTTCAGTCCTTTAACTCAGCCTGTTTTTCTCCTGTATATCAGGTCAAAATAGATGCAGTCATTATATTAATGGACTTTATAAAAATTACTTTGCCTCTAACAGACTGGTGGAGTGTCAAATTATTTTACTCTCAATCGGTTCGTTGCAGGGCTAAAATACACTATATACTAGAGTCTGTCTACGCTAAGAGTACTCCGACGTATGCAACCAGCAATACAAGTGAGCATGCGTATTAATTAAAAATACGCACAGCATGATCAAAAACAAAATTCCATACAACAACAACAACACTCTAAGCTTAATAATAATAAAAACACGTTCAATTTATTTGTTAGAAAATTTTTGTAAATCGAAGATTAGTTTACCATTAATAACTAAAATTTTACTATTGTTATCTTTTAACACTTAATGTGTTGAGTTTTTGAAACATAAAAGCGGTAAACATTAAAAAGTAGAAAAAAATTGTTTTGTTAAATGTAATGGTTAAAAATTAATTAAGGAATCTTTATGAAACTACAATAATTACAAGTAATCTGAACGGCATAATTGAAAACGCTTAAATTTTTATGATTAACTTATTTTTAACCCACCGGGTTGGTCTAGAGGACAAGTCGTCACCAAAATCAGCTGTTTAACAGCTGATTTTCGGAGACGAAGGTTCCTGGTTCGAATCCTAGTAAAGGCAGTTACTTTTATACGGATTTGAATGCTAGACAGTGGTTACCGGTGTACTTTGATGGTTGGGGTTCAATAAACCATACTCTCTCAGGAATGGTCGGCCTGAGTCTGTACAAGACTACACTTCATTTACATGTCATACACTTCATCCTCATCTCATTGGGTCATGGGGTTGCTTATTGTTCTAAATTGAACAGATTGCAACGTACACATATTAGGAATTTTAAAAAACTTATTTTTATGACGGAACGTAGGGCAAGATAATTGTCAGGCGGAGAGGTAGATACGCGCCAACTAGTGTAAAACTTTCGTTTACAACCTATAGGCGATTGCCTCGCGCGGAGTACTCTTACAGTAGATGGACTATGTGTATATATATATGTATTTAATACTATGCAGGCTATTCTTATAGAAAATTCCTATAAAGTTGAGAGAATCGATGAAAGTTTTGAATGGTTGGAATAAAATAACATTTTTTGGAATGTGAAAAACTAGAACCAAACCAATGAATTATTTTGATAAATTTTTAATGTTTCAACAGTTTATTACTTATGTTTTGCTGCCGAAACTTGGAAACTGATGAAGTGAAACAAACAAATGATTCTGGGTGTTCACATGGACTTCCTTATGTTGTGTATCGGGTGTCAAGATTGGACTGTGCGCGGAATAAGTAGAAAATAATAAGAATAAATGTAACTGACAGTTTTGCGGATGAAATCGAGAAAAGAAGGTTCTTATGGTACACTTTTAACTAGGAAGAATGGAAGCAAGGAAGAAGAAGAAAGGAAGAATGGAAGAAAGCCTCATAAAGTGAAAATTGGAAATTTTATGTACGAAGAAGCAGAGGGCGATTAACTATGCAATGAAAAAGTAATTGCAATGTTCTGTAAGTTGTAAATGACATGATAAAGAATGTAACGAAACATGGAATGTGAAAAAATTAAAAATAGGCTGTAAAAAATTCAGAAGAAAATATTTAGAATTTGGGGAATGTTCTCGAACATGTTTTTGAAATTAATTTAATACTATAACTCTAAAATGAAGCGTACTTTACATCTTTAATTTTTTTAAAAATAATTTCTAGAACTATTATAACAATTTATTTAAAATTACTTTCACTTACAAAATAGTTTGTAAACAAAAAGATTCAGAAGGTAACTATAATTTTGGAAAAATTTATGTGCTTTATTTCGTGGTGAAAGTTTAAAGATGATAAAAATGAAACAATAGTTTATAATCTTTTGTTAAAGGCCGGTATCTAAGTAGGGTAATTTAAGATAGTTTAATGCATAGTTTCCCATAATATAGGTACTATATTAATTTATTCATACATAATTTTATTTTCAAGTTTGCAGTAGATGCATGATCAAAATTTCTGAAAAAACTAATAATAAATGATAGATTTTTCATGAATTATTGCCGTATTACAATTCACCGAACCGTTTGTTTGTTCTAGTTAAATGTTTAAAGCTAGGATGTTAGGTAAAAAGAGTATAAATCAAGTACCTAATTAAATTTTCAGGAGAATAGAAAACCTTATTTTTTTTTTTTAATTTATTTAACGTCGTATCAACTACAACGGGGTCATTAGCGACAACGTTGGGGTGTAACTATTGTACAGTGGAGGATGAAATGACTTTTTGTAACGAATGAAAATATGCCGTGCTTGAGTGGGATTCAAACCCAGGACCGCATGATGAGAGGCGAGCACGTTACCAACTGCGCCAATGTGGCCGGCAACCTTATTTTGTTTATTCACTTTATTTTTTTAAATGATTAAATTTTTTTCCCTAATTTGTGTACGTTGCAATCTGTTCAGTTCAGAACAATAAGCAACCCCATGACCCAATGAGATGAGGATGATGTGTATGCCGTGTAAATGAGGTGTAGTCTTGTACAGACTCAGGTCGACCATTCCTGAAAGAGTGTGGTTAATTGAACCCCAACCATCAAAGTACACCGGTAACCAGTGTCTAGCATTCAAATCCGTATAAAAGTAACTACCTTTACTAGGATTTGAACTAGGAACCTTCGTCTCCGAAAATCAGCTGTTAAACAGCTGATTTTGGCAACGACTTTACCTCTAGACCAACCCGGTGGGTTAAATATTTTTAAACCACAAATTTTTCGGTTTTCTTTAAGGTTTTGATACGAAGGTCTTTAGTTTATTTTTCTTTTACGACCATTTTTATCCTTGTAAAGTAACTTTAGCATTCTTTCACTGTTGACCATCCAGTATTCATTCTCATCATATCCTTTTTTAAGGTTGCCAGAACTCTGATTCTTTTGTACAAACTCCTCAGAATCCGACAACTTGTTTGCGGAATGTTAAGCAATGGTGGATTTCCGACTGGAGCTAGGACTGTTTAAGAGGTATCATGCATCCTAAAGTTACTTCAAAGTAATAAAGGTGGGGTCACATTCCGATAACGCTTGCGTGATATTTTTGGATTATTGGTTTCTCTTGCCCTATCTGAATATACTGGGAAAGAAAGAACTGTTTTCGTGTCGATTTTGTTAAATCATAATTTAATCCCTAAAAACTTGTTCAAAAACTTGAGCCCAAAAACTTGTCTAGTGACTAGTCTCTGTGGGCGCGCGCGAGCGCGCGCGCGTGTGTATGTGTATGTGCAAAATATCTCAAAAACGGAATACCGTACGAAGTTGGAATTTGGAACTCAAGTTAGGTACCACTAGAGAACCCGATATGAACATTTTAATCAAAATCGCTCAACCGAAAGTAGTAGTTTATTTGTGTGATTAGTCTCTTTTTGCAATTTCCTAAAAAACGGCTACCAAGACTTTTTTTTAAGTCACCTCATATACTACATGTTTTTTTTGTTTCAGGAGACACGGTAAGCTCCATGTCTGCTAAATTTTTTAAGGGGTGTGTCTCGTGGTAAAAAAAATTATTTATTTTAAGATTGCGGCCTTAGTATGCACAAAAGTGTATATAGGCTAATCAAAGTTATTGAAAATAAAATAATCTACAACTTTCATTTCAAACTTTCCTTATAGAGTCAAAATTGTGTGATTTTCCGTATTATTAAGTTCTACAGAGGTTGATTTATATTTGGCGTCACCCATTTACGATTAAAATTTGGTTATGCTTTTCCTCTTACATTGTTTACTGAATATTAAAATATGAAAGTCATGTTTTTCATTCTGTTTAACAGCTGATTTTCGGAGACGAAGGTTCCTGGTTCAAATCCTAGTAAAGGTAGATACTTATATACGGATTTGAATGCTAGACAGTGGTTACCGGTGTACTTTGATGGTTAGGGTTCAATTACCCATACTCTCTCAGGAATGGTCGGCCTGGGTCTGTACAAGACTACACCTCATTTACACGTCATACACATCATCCTTATCTCATTGAGTCATGGGGTTGCTTATTGTTCTCAGTTGAACAGATTGCAACGTACGAAAATTAAGAATAAATAAAATATCTTTCATTATTTTTACATTGACTAGAGAAAGTGCAGCTGTATTTTGTTATTATGCACTTTTTTTTTTGGGTTATCCGAGCATTATGAAATCCGAACAGGTTCCGGTCCGAATAAGTAAGAATTAGAGGATTTTGTGTATTATTATTATTATTATTATTATTCGATAATACTGCACGTAAGTTAATGCATCAAAAGTAAATACCTTTTTTTAAAAGTATAAGATATTTTATCCTCCCATTAATCATTTTCTGAATATTCCGTCTAATTGATTGATATTTTATAAGATATACGATAATTTGGTCAAAATTCCAGACAGGATATAAGTTTTTAGATGTTTAAGAATAGTCACGTTTTAGTTTAAATTGCGGTATACTGATACGCCCAGTAGGATTTTGTGGTTGTAGAGAAGAGTATAGATGTACGGTGCAGTATATAGAGACACGTAAGATGAACGTTTCTCCCCAGTCAATTTAATACGATACTGAGTCACGGATTTATTACTTAAGCCTTCATCCACTCTCTTCATTCGACTAGACACAGACGCATGGTCAAAAGCCTAATACTGATATTTTCTTCGACAACATTTCTTGTTGTTCTCATTCGGGCTGCGGTCGAAATGTTGTCTAAAGCGTTAACAATCGATTATCGACTGTACCGTGGACGTGGGACTACAATCGAGTATCATCTTATGAATCCTTTATTCTGAAGTGGATATACTAAAGGGCACAGACCAGAAGAGAGCTTATAATTTTGTTACTGTATTGCTCCTTATAAACTATCTATGTAACATAATACGTTTTCTTGTACACCTGAATATAATACATAAAAAAAAACAATTGACTGTTACGTGGAATAAATCGGATTCGCTTATTTCCGAATCTAAACAATTCTATAGTTTCTCAATTTTTTTTTTCACAAAAATTTGTTCATAAAAAAATCGATACGCTCATTATTACACAATGAAATTTATAATTTTATGAACCGGAACAAAATTATATTTTGTAAGTCATACTTTTTTTTTTAATTGATGAGCTTAGTGGATGAAGAGCTATGTAACATTTTTTTCAACAACTTAGTTTTTGTGATTGATGAAGATTTAAAATCTGTCTCTACAGTTTAAGGAAATATTAGCGGATAAGTGGTAGTGGTATACGATTGTAGCCTAATATTCTGCAGTACATTAAAGTGTCAAGATTACCTTGACGCCTTCCACCAGAATGAACTCCAGTCTTAGAGACACTTTGGAAGAATAACAGTTAACTGTGGTATTATATATTTATCTTGACCAGCTTTTTGCTATTTTTTAAACAAAATTTTGTTATGAAACATTAGGTCTTCTATTTTTAAATGACCGTTTATCTATCCTGAGAGAATATAATGTACGATACACATTTTTTGAGGATGAAGGTGTCAAATGCGTAAGAAAAATGGTACTGAAAAGTAATGTTCACACAAATTTTAATTGCATAATGAGGTGGGTAATATGTGTTACCAAAATGAAAGAAATTAGGCAATTCATAAAAACATAGGATCGTTAGAATTTTGCTTTAGAATTTTTGTTACATAACACCTTCTTCCACTAAGTTCTCCAATTCCTATAAATGTGTACGTTGCAATCTGTTCAATTTTGAACAATAAGCAACCCGATGACCCAATGAGATGAGGATGATGTGTATGACGTTTAAATGAGGTGTAGTCTTGTACAGACTCAGGTCGACCATTCCTAAGAGAGTATGGTTAATTGAACCCCAACCATCAAAGTACACCGGTAACCACTGTCTAGCATTCAAATCCGTATAAAAGTAATTACCTTTACCAGGATTTGAACCAGGAAACTTCGTCTCCGAAAATCAGCTGTTAAACAGCTGATTTTGGCGACGACTTTACCTCTAGACCAACCCGGTGGGTGATCGTGTAATACTGTATCGACTTTTTTAAACTGGATTATTATAACAATAGTATACCATTATACAGGTGATTTTTAAGTATGAAACGGCTTCATATGACGTAACTGAGACGTAATTGACGGAAGAAACTTATGCGGATCTGTGTAGTATTAAAAATCCAACTTTTTGAAATTTTTGTCCGCCATCTTGGATTCAACTTTATATTTTTATGTTTTTGAACCAGGAACCTTCGTCTCTGAAAATCAGCTGATTTTGGCGACGACTTTACCTCTAGACCAACCCGGTGGTTATAAGTCATACTGTATACGAATAAGTTACCTTGGAAGTAATATTTCGTTACTTATGTGTTTTTGTACGTATTATAATATTAAAGGTGTTTTAACAAACGTATAAAAATTTCATAAATCTGAACATTGAAATGTATTAAACCGGGAAGTAAATCGCTATTTTATTTGATTATAAAAGTAATAGTAAATCCGAAGGTCTCGGGTTTGATTTCTGGCTAGGGTATTGAATGTAATGTTATTATGTTTCAAAGATATTTCATATGAAATATATTAGCATTGTTACGATTTTATAAGAAAATCTTTTGTAACATAATTAACCTTAGACAGGATAGTAGTGCACAGATTTCCCTGTACCTGAATGAACTAAATCATGACCTTCTATCAAAAAAATAAGCAATCAGAAACTCTTTTGATAACTATTGTTAAATTGTGCCTAAATTTTTACTTTGATTTTGATTACGGTACTGTACTCTGAGTGGGACAATTTCTGTACATGAAATTCAAAATTATTTAAGGGGAGTTCATACCGCGTATCCCGCCAATGTTAAATTAGAAAAATTTGAAACCCATTATCTCAGTAGCTATTAATGTTTGAAAGCTGGCTGTAACTTTGAGAGATTATGAATGTATACAAGAAGAGGCTACTGATCCTCACACATTAAAATGTAAAAACTTTTAAAAAAGTTATGAATTTTTTTTGACAGGGTCAATATTTTAAAAATATTTTTTCATAAAATTCCACATGCACAATACTGAAAGAGGATCCACAGTACCACAAGAACCTACTTGTTGTTTAGGTCATCAGCCAAAAGGCTGGTTTGAACCTGTAGAGGTTTTACTAAGTAAAACGAGGAGTGAGGTGGTTTACCATTGCCTTCCTCACTGAGTGGAAAAGTACGCTTATCAGCATGCCGGGCCCTCTGAAAAGCACATAGTTTCCACTCTGCAAATGACACCTTCACTTCATTCACCGCAGGGTCTGGCTGTATAATAAAATTCATTACTTTCAGAGGAGATAACTCTGATTAGTGTCTTTTACACCTCTTCCTCTTCTGTTCTTAAATGATTCAGTCATTTAATTTTCTGACCATGTGATAAGAAACAGAACTATTTATTTTAGCCCTGCAACGAACAGATTGAGTGTAAATAATTTGACACTCTACCTGTCTGTTATGGGCAAAAGAACCTACTAAAGACACAATAAAAAATTCATTTCTTTATGTTTTGTGGTTTCTGAGAAAATGGGTATTTTGTAAGAAAAATATGTTTACAAATTAAAATAAATAATATTCAATTATAATAAACACAGAATAACACCAGAAAAACTGACTTTTCTCTTTTCAACCATTATACAAAATCAATTATATACAACCTATGTAAAAACATAACGAACAAATTCAATAGAAAACAAAGGAAAAAATGACATTTTCCACAGCCCTTTAGATTGTGTGGTTTCAGAGTAATAAATAAATAATTGTCGCAAAATTTCACTGTCCAAAATTCAAAACCTGAGACCTATTATAAAAAAAATATTTAAAATACTTATAGAGATCATAAATATGCATATACACCATTATTCCAAATTAAACAGAAAATTACAAATATATATATATATATATTCAATAAAATTCAAAAAATTGATCATGGAATCGAATTTTCGGTATGAACTCCCCTTCACGGGAGCTAGACTTCTGCTTAATTAACCCTTAAAGTAAGTCTGTTTCTTATTTATCCAATTCAGATCCCGAACGGATCTAGGCTTAGTTGTTACAAAAGTAAACAAAACAAATATCTAAAAGAGATTGATTGGTAAATAAGTGTTAAAAATTTCAACATTCTTAGCAAAAACATACTAAACACGATATAATTTATGCAATGACTTGTTAAAAAAAAATAATGAAAGAAAATTTAAACAGTTAAGGAAACCGAAATGAACTGTATAACCTACTATAGTTACCGCAGCATGGATTAGGCTCGGTAATATCGTAGGCTACAGAAACAGTATTTTATTTATTTACGGTTAGTTAAATATGAAACTGGTGTAACTAGTTTTAATTATACACTTCTAGTATAAGACTGACTGACTGACTATTATTTATTCTAGTTTTATAGGCTACGTATAACAACTAGGGCTTAACAAACTCAACTGTATAGGAGTGAAATGAAAATTATTACCGTCCAGTATAGGTTACGGAATAGTTACTAAAACTGCACAGTCATAATTATATTAAAAGTCTGCTCTATTCGTTGTTAGCCTACATGTTAAAATACCGTATGAACGAATGTTCCGATTGAATCGTCTGAATTTGTTACACTAATAACACAAAGAAATACTGTCTCACATTTTGTAATAAGTATACTACATTAATTTTATGTACTCCGTTTATAAAGCAATTAGTAAATCAAATTAACGGGTGTTTCAAAAAGGACGCACTTCGAAGTTTGAGAACGCTAATTTATTACATTAAGTAATTACAAATTATACAAATTTTACGGTATGAAATTATTATCTTTATAACATTCAAATTACCTTTAAAACTTCACAATAAATGTTCAAAATGACTTCCTCCGCTTGTAATGCAAGTTCGGACACGTTTCATAACATTTGCAGCCACTTTTCGTAGTGTTTGCTCATTAATGTTTGTAATCTCACTTTCAATATTAGCCTTCAATTCTTCAATTGTATGAGGATTGTTTTTAAAAATCTTACTCTTTAAATTCCCCCAAAGAAAAAAATCCGCAGGAGTAAGATCTGGGGATCTTGGGGGCCACAATCCTTTTGATATCACACGATGGCCAAAAAATTCTCCTAACATATTCAGCGTTTCAGTAGAAGTATGGCACGTTGCGTTATCCTGCTGAAACCAACAATCTCGATCGTGTAATTCTAACAACGCTATAAATTGTTCAATTAAGTTGCGGTACACCACACCATCTACAGATGTGTCAAAAAATAAAGGCCCAACAATACGACGCCGGGAGATCGCACACCAAACACCAATTTTACGTGCTTGTAGTGGACGTTCATGAAATGTGTGAGGATTATGAGCGAGCGCTCCATATTCGGCAGTTTTGGCTGTTGATGTAACCATCCAAGTGGAACCATGCTTCGCCACTGAAATAAACACGATCCAATATTTCAACACCGTTGTCATTAACAAGAGAACGTATCCAACGACAATACTGTATACGTTTCCCTTGGTCAACTTCTTTCAGTTCATGAACGACACCGATGCGGTGAGGATGCAGATTTAATTTTTTTGTAGCCCTTAAAGCGGAAGATAGTGATAATCCAGCCTGTGAAGATAACTTTCTACGTGATTTGCCGGGTGAGGTAGTCAAATGTTGTTTCACATCGTCGAAAACTTGTTCTGTTAACACTGATGGTCGACCTGTGCTTTTCCGATCCTGTACACTGCCAGTCTCACGAAATTTATTAATCAGACGCGATATTGTGGTGTTATTAGGTACTTCAGAATTGGGAAATTTTAACCGGAACTCGTCTTTCACTCGTTCGTAAGATTTATATGCGCAATAACTTTCAATAATAAAAACACGTTCATCCTTTGAAAAAACCATGTTTGAACTTATACAGACACTACAGACACAAATGAATACTGGGATAGCACTAGTACATGTCAGTAATACACAATGGGTCAACAATGAGTATGGTAGTGCCAACTGTTATTTGGGGGGAAAAAATATTCCCTATGCAGAAAATATTAACCCTTAAACTTCGAAGTGCGTCCTTTTTGAAACATCCGTTATAACTTTAATCTTATCGATGAAGGATCAGCTTTTCATAAACAGGCTTATGGAATCAGTTTTACTTAAAGAACTTGTCTGTAAATTAAGTACAGTCAACTCCCGATTATCCGCGTAATTGGGTGGCACGAGTGCCGCGGATTATTCGCAAAATGACGAAAAAAAGCGTAGGCATATACAGTAGTGTATACGTATAAAATCTTTATTAATTTTTTGTTATTTAAAGTACATTAATATGTACAATAATGAAAACACTAACTAAAATTACAAAATATATATTTTTTTATTCCTAATTTGTGTACGTTGCAATCTGTTCAATTTAGAACAATAAGCAACCCCATGACCCAATAAGATGAGGATGATGTGTATGACGTGTAAATGAGGTGTAGTCTTGTACACACCCAGGTCGACCACTCCTGAGAGAGTATGGTTAATTAAACCCCAACCATCAAAGTACACCGGTAACCACTGTCTAGTATTCAAATCCGTATAAAAGTAACTACCTTCACTAGGATTTGAACCAGGATTCTCGTCTCCGAAAATCAGCTGTTAAACAGCTGATTTTGGCGACGACTTTACCTCTAGACCAACCCGGTGGGTTATTACAAAATATAACATTAAAATTTTAAATGTTGTTAATTATTTTTTGTCCCTAAAAATGTTTGTTTACTTTAAATTTTTTAAACTAGTAAATACAATGTATTTAGAAAAAAAAAATAAAAGTATTGTTTACTTACAAATTATGTGCAGAAGCTATGTTGTTATAGAAGTTACAACGTTTTAAAAAAGTCAGTCATCTGCTTTTGTTTTTTTTTTTTGAGTTAAAACACTTTTTCTTGATTTGGGACAGAAGTTTTCTCAACATAAGTTTGTCACAAAGCAAAGCGTGTGCTTTAAAAATTTAAGCATGTGCTTTACTTAACAAAGCGCGTATTTAAAAATTTAAGCGTGTGCTTTACTTTTCAAAGAGCGTATTTACAAATTTAAGCGTGTGCTTTACTTTACAAAGCGCGTACTTCGTGTGCTGTACAAATTTTATCTTTAATGTTATCACATTACAAGAAATTTACTTAACGTTAACGTTAAGAAAAAAGAATGAAAAAAAATTCATCCGACGTGCGTGGATAATCCGCCCGCGGATAATCGGGAGTTGACTATATTTAAATTTTACCCCAGAGTTGTAGTTGTCTTTGAATGTTTTTTTGATCCATAGATGAACTCTTTCATTAATGAATATGTTTAATTCTTAATTTTGTTTAATTTATATTAATTTTTATAAAGTAATTAGCCTACTTTCATGAAATAATTAATTATTAAACAATTAATTTCAAAATTTTTATGTGAAAATATCATTTTAACGTATTGAAATACTACAACAGAATTTCCGCTCATCCACGCCAACTGTTACACAAAATTTCCTCCCGTCATTTACCAAACAACGTTTAACCCTTTATAGGTCTGTGATAGGTATACTTACCACTGGCAATAAGGTCGATTTTTTTAAAATAATAAGCTATGCAGTTGAACCCTATTGGTATTTTATGGTTTTGTTGATGTTCTCTGGTAAGTAGACTATCCACGTATTGAAATTAGCACACAGCGACCATTTTATTTGTGAGTTACACGAATGTGGTAAGGATTCATGCCAGCGTACGCTACCATGTTGTTTTGTTGTTACTTTTGTACAGTGCTTAGAAAATTCCAGTTTTTTACGGGAAAGCAAGCATTCATGCTAATATAAAGTTAAGATAAGTTATTCACCACATTTTTCTGTTATATAGGGCTACAAGTTGTTTTAATAAGCGTTCTTACCACTAAATATTATGTGATTCCCATTTCAATAAACATTCCTTGGTAAGTACACTTACCAGGGCTTGACAAAAAATAAAGAAATATTTTACTTTTCTGGCACTAGAAGTACATTATTCAAGTCCCTATAAAACAAAATTTAACATTTTACAACTTGTATATTTTCCCCCTAGTACTGCCCTATAAAGGGTTTATGGTGATTAAGGAGGAAGTGGAAGTAAATTTGTTTTAGAAACTATTTTACGTCACTAAAATGTTACGATTTTTTAGTTCAAGAATTCAGTCACAATTCATGATTCATGATTTCTCGGTAAATCATTGACTTTTTCCTCCTTCCCACGTAGCCTATTGTATCTGGATCTTTACCTTCTCTGTTCTCCTTTTCTCTCCAATAAGCATTCACTTTACCAATTTATTTTTTCCAGCTTTTTCAAAAAGTCCTGTCTTTTTCTTTGGTATTTTTCTTGTTTTTGTTCTCATTTTTCCCTAATTGTTTATCATATTTTCTGTTCTGGACATTCTCGCATCTTTTAGACGCTGTTGTTTAACTTTGTTAGTGTTTTTTATACCCGCAGGAATTACCAATCCATACGATTTGCTTTTAAACGTAGTTTTTAGAAAAAATATTAAATATCATTAAATCCTAGTTATTTTTACTTTTTTTAAGGTGTTTGTTTAGGTCATCAGCCGAAAAGCTGGTTTGAACCTGTAGAGGTTCTTTTAAGTAAAACGAGGAGTGAGGTGGTTTACAATTTCCTTCCTCACTAAGCGGAAAGTACACTTATCAGCATGCCGGGCCCTCTGAAAAGCACATGTTTTCCACTCTGCATATGACACTTTCACTTCATTCACCACAGGGTCTGGCTGTATTATGAAATTAATTACTTTCCGAGGAGATAACTCTGATTAGTGTCTTTTACACCTCTACTTGAGGTGGTTTACTATTGCCTTCCTCACTGAGTTGAAAGAGTATGGCATGCCGGGCCCTCTGAAAAGCACATATTTTCCACTCTGCAAATGACACCTTCACTTCATTCACCGCAGGGTCTGGCTGTACAGTGAAATCCATTACTCTCAGAGAAGATAACTCTGACTAGTGTCTTTAACACGTCTACCTCTTATGTTCTTAAATAGTTCAGTCATATAATTGGCTGACTATGTGATAAGAAAAAGAACTATTTTTAGGTAGCCCTGGAACCAACAGATCGAGTGCAATTAAATTAACACTCCACCTGCCTGTTATGGGCAATAATTCAATTACCAAGAACAATGAATTATTAATTGTAAACTATAAAAACTTAATTGAATTAACAGTAAATTAAATAGTGTGATATACGTAGGATACGTTTAATGAAACTTATGTATCTACATAAGAAGGATAACATAATTAGGTTCATGTTTGTTATTACATTATATAAATGTAATAATCGGTAGAAATGTTGTAAGCGGACACAATAATTAATAATGAACAAAACCGGTGCCAAAACGGCATGCAACCATTATCTTTGTCAAGATAAAAAATGCACTAGTGTAGGCCAAAGGTACTGATAGGCTAATGCAATGGGATACTGTGCAATAATACATAAATATAATACATAAATATATAATACAATATTGTATAACTACTGTACTTCGTGTTAGACTTCCCTTCTCTTGCATTTCTAACAAGGACACAAGGACGTCTTGTGACCCGAACCAACCAACAAAGCACACCGGCTTCACTACAGTAATCACATCAGTGCTGCTTACCTGGAAACTTCGAGATTGTTATTGAATTTAGCCGATTTAACTTTACAATCAGTTATGATTAACTTTTAGTAAATAACGGGTGTTTCAAAAAGGACGCACTTCGAAGTTTGAGAACGCTAATTTATTACATTAAGTAATTACGAATTATACGGTATTAAATTATTACCTTTATAACATTCAGATTATCTTTAAAACTTCACAATAAATGTTCAAAATGACTTCCTCCGCTTGTAATGCAAGTTCGGACACGTTTCATAACATTTGCAGCCACTTTTCGTAGTGTTTGCTCATTAATGTTTGTAATCTCACTTTCAATATTAGCCTTCAATTCTTCAATTGTATGAGGATTGTTTTTAAAAACCTTACTCTTTAAATTCCCCCAAAGAAAAAAATCCGCAAGAGTAAGATCTAGGGATCTTGGTGGCCACAATCCTTTTGATATCACACGATGGCCAAAAAATTCTCGTAACATATTCAGCGTTTCAGTAGAAGTATAGCACGTTGCGTTATCCTGCTGAAACCAACAATCTCGATCGTATAATTCTAACAACGCTATAAATTGTTCAATTAAGTTGCGGTACACCACACCATGTACAGATGTGTCAAAAAATAAAGGCCCAACAATACGACGCCGGGAGATCGCACACCAAACATCAATTTTACGGGGTGTAGTGGACGTTCATGAAATGTGTGAGGATTATGAGCGCTCCATATTCGGTAGTTTTGGCTGTTGATGTAACCATCCAAGTGGAACCATGCTTCGTCACTGAAATAAACACGATCCAATATTTCAAACACCGTTGTCATTAACAAGAGAACGTATCCAACGACAATACTGTATACGTTTCCCATGGTCAACTTCTTTCAGTTCATGAACGACACCGATGCGGTAAGGATGCAGATTTAATTTTTTTGTAGCCCTTAAAGCGGAAGATAGTGATAATCCAGCCTGATAAGATAACTTTCTAAGTGATTTGCCGGGTGAGGTAGTCAAACGTTGTTTCACATCGTCCAAAACTTGTTCTGTTAACACTGATGGTCGACCTGTGCTTTTCCGATCCTGTACACTGCCAGTCTCACGAAATTTATTAATCAGACGCGATATTGTGGTGTTATTAGGTACTTCAGAATTGGGAAATTTTAACTGGAACTCGTCTTTCACTCGTTCGTAAGATTTATATGCGGAATAACTTTCAATAATAAAAACACGTTCATCCTTTAAAAAAACCATGTTTCAACTTATACAGACACTACAGACACAAATGAATACTGGGATAGCACTAGTACATGTCAGTAATACACAATGGGTCAACAATGAGTACGGTAGTGCCAACTGTTATTTGAGGGAAAAAATATTCCCTATGCAAAAAATATTAACCCTTAAACTTCGAAGTGCGTCCTTTTTGAAACACCGTTAGTTATGAAATAATATAGTAACAATAACATGTGTAGAGAAATGTCCAGCGAGCCTTCTCTACAAATTAAATACATAAATATTATTGATACATAATTATTACCTGCGGTAATTATAAAATTTTAAAACATATAAAATGAATATTTACCCGGAAATATACTAAAAAATCTGGTGTGAAACACTCACACAACTTTCTCTTGCCAATGCAAATAATGACCCATATAACCTAACATTAGTAATAAAACATTAGAAATAAACAACAAAACTAACCTCAAAAAACATAACCTTATTTTAATCATGAGTGAAAGACGCGAAATGAAAACCGAACTTAGTTTGGCTTAAAAATACGGAAAATCACTCTTTAACGCTAAACTAGGCTCTGTACAAAAAAATGCTTTAAATAAAAGTTGTAGATCTCTTAATTTCCTATAAATTTTATTTTATACACTTTTGTCGTAAAATGCATTCTAAGGCCGGAAATATTAGAAAAATAGATTTTTCACACGTTTTCGTGAGAAAAAAACAGAAAATTGCTAATTACCGCTAAACTAAGCGTTATACAAAAAATGTTTGAAATAAAAGTTGTAGGATTATAAATTCTCTACAACAAATATATAATTTTTTGCGCTAAAATGCATATTAAAGCCGCAATCTTAAAAAGAATATGTTTTTACGTAAAAACAGCCTCACGCAGAATTTCGGCAAACATGGCGCCTACCCTATCTTGTAGAGAATAAAAAATTGAGTAAACCAGGCCGATTTTAAAAAAAAATCGTAGGACCAGTTTTTGAGAAAATCGCAAAAAAGTGAAACATTATACGAATAAAACTACTACTTCCGGTTGACCGATTTTGATGAAAATGTTCGTGTCGGGTCCGGTAGTGGTATGTAACTTAAGTTTCAAGTTTCAAGTTCGTACGATGTTCCGTTCTTGAGATATTCTATTAACACACAGACACACAGACCAATTGCTAAAAACAAGTTTTTTTGGGTTCAGGGGGTCTGAAAACGAGTAGATCCGGTGAAAACTCGATTTCTTAAAATCGACATGAAAACAATACTTTCCTTTCTATATATTCATATCGGCAAGAGAAAGTAAAAATTGAACGGTATTTTGAAAACAAAACATAATAATTATTAAAAAAGATTATTTACACTCAACGGTAACTAGAAAAAATTTTGATGATACATGCTTGTCAAGCTTCCAGTTACGTGCGTAACCAACCACCTTAACACATTTCAGCCTCTACGAGACAATGTTCAGAGAGAAAAATAGACACTAAAAATTAATCTACATATTTAAATTTTGAGGCCAGACGTCTATTTCTTATTACCTTCCCTTGATGATTCAACTTTAAGTTTACGAACACAATCATTCATTCAAAAATAACAATTTTTATTTAGTTTAACGGTTTAATACATGAACGTAACCATTTAGAGAAAGAGTAAAAAAAGCCAATATTGATTACTGAACAATTTTGTTTGTAAATTTTGTCTTTGTATGTCACTGCCAATCAGTTACGATAAAATGTCACAAACATGCAAAAAAATTACAATTAAACAGTCCAACATAAAACAAATGATTAATTGAAATGTTTATAATTGATTGAATAAGACGTTATTACTTCACGGCAGTTGCATATCAGTCTAAAAATATAATAATAATTTTAAAAAATAGGCTTAACAATGTAAATAAATAGAAGCTGAAGGGTCAAACTGATTTGTATTGCATTGCAAAAAAATTGATAATAATTATTAATTTTATACTTTAAAAGGAGATGAAAGTTCATAGTAATTACATCGTCTTTTAAGGAATATTAATATTACTACTAAACAATAATTTGTTTTTAATGTTTAGTTAATTGACCTATTTTTATGGAAAATAAATAATCCTTCATTTTAAAATGAATATATTTACTTTACATCATCATAATATTATAAGCTATCAAGTATTTTAAGACTTCTAACGTTTGTAGCGTTTAAAGATCTCCCTTTTAATGTCTCCATTAAGTTTTTTTAATCTTTTTTACACTAGTAGGTAACTCTGTTACCTAACTATCTATCTCCTATCTAACTATCTCCTAACGTTTTAAGATGCCCAAAACGGGCATGTGGAGTGTTATTTTAATTGCACTCTATCTGTGTGGTCCAGGGCTAAAAAAAAATAACCCTTCTTATCACATAGTCAGCCACTTATATGACTGGACTATTTAAGAACAGAAGAGGTAGAGGTGTAAAAGACACTAGTCAGAGTTATCTCCTGTGAGAGTAATGAATTTCACTATGCAGCCAGACCCTGTGGTGAATGAAGTGAAGGTGTCATTTGCAGGGTGGAAAGTGAGTACTTTTCGGAGGGCCTGGAATGCTGATAAGCATACTCTTTCAACTCAGTGAGGAAGGCAATGGTAAACCACCTTACTCCTCGTTTTTTACTTAGTAAAACCTCTTGAGGTTCAAACCAGCCTTTCGGCTGTTGACTTAAACAACAACAACAACAACAACGTTTTAAGGACTTAACGTACTTTAGTACTTTTTGCTAAAAATGAGTATTTTAGTCTCTTTTAAGTCTTTTAGTTTCTTCTAAAGGCTCCGTTAAGCCTTTTTAATGCCCGTAACAGACAGGTGGAGTGTCAATTTATTTACACTCAATCTGTTCGTTGCAGGGCTAAAATAAATAGTCCTGTTTCTTATCACATGGTCAGCCAAATAAATGACTGAATCATTTAAGAACAGAAGAGGTAGAGGTGCAAAAGACACTAATCAGAGTTGTCTCCTCTGAAAGTAATGAATTTCATTATACAGCCAGACCCTGTGGTGAATGAAGTGAAGGTGTCATTTGCAGAGTGTAAAATATGTGCTTTTCAGAGGGCCCGGTATGCTGTTAAACGTATTTTTTTCACTCAGTGAGGAAGGCAATTGTAAACCACCTCACTCCTCGTTTTACTTAGTAAAACCTCTGGAGGTTCAAACCAGCCTTTTGGCTGATGACCTAAACAACAACAAGCCTTTTTAACGTTTTGAGAACTCATAATTATTGTAGACTCTTTTAACCCTTTATAGGTCTTTGGTAAGTATACTTACCATTAGCAATAAGGTCGATTTTTAAAAAAATTAAGCTATGCAGTTGAACCTTATTGGAATTTTATGGTTTTATAGATGTTCTCTGGTAAGTAGGCTATCCATGTATTGAAATTAGCGCGCAGTGACTATTTGCTTCGTGAGTTGCACGAATGTGGTAAGGATTCATACCAGCGAATGCTACCATGTTGTTTTGTTGTTACTTTTGTACAGTTCTTAGAAAATTCTAGTTTTTTACGGGAAAACAAGCATTCATGCTAATATAAAGTTGAGATAAGTTAATCTACAAATTTTTCTGTTATATAGGACTACAAGTTGTTTTACTAAGCATTCTTACCACTAAACATTATCTGATTCCCATTTCAATAAACGTTTCATGGTAAGTATACTTACCAAGGCTTAACATCTACAAAACAGAAATATCTTACTTTCAGGCACTAGAAATACATTATTCAAGTCCCTATAAAACAAAATTTAACATTTTACAACATGTATATTTACCCCTATAAAGTAGTACTGCCCTATAAAGGGTTAACGTCTCGTTTAAGAAATATCTGTTAACTTTTTTAATAATTTAAGAACACTTAATAATTTTAGTTTGTACTTAAGTCTTAAACGTTTAGTCTCTTTAACGGCCCCTTTAAGTTTTTAAAATCTCTTTTAATGTTATAAGAACACATACTTTCTGCCAAAAATTATGATTTTACTCTTTTTTTAATTCGTTTATAGTATTTTATTTAACTACATTATTATTCTGTTCTAAATTTTCATAATCAGTTTACTAATCCAACCATTTAAAATCTTTCGAAGTGGGTGATATTTGAATGGGCCAACGGAAAACCGTTGCAAATAACAAAAATAAATTTTTACAGAAAATGAAAAATACCATCTGATTCTTAGCTGTGTAACAATTTTTCACTGTATGACGATTTTGTTTCAAGAATTTCCAATATTTTAGTTGTAATTCCACCCATTAGAATTCACTAATATGATCAAATAGAGGATTTATAGAACGTATTCCACTGAAACCTCACTTTTGTAAATTTTATCAGTTGCAACGTTTTTCTGTTGAGCCATTCATTTGCCCAACGGTTAGCCTACATAATAAATCTACCAACAGGATAACTAAAAGGCTAATTATAATTTGTGACATTATTTTTGTTATTAATGTAACATAAGTTTTTTTTGTGATTCCTAATTTGTGTACGTTGCAATCTGTTCAGTTTAGAACAATAAGCAACCCCATGACCCAATGAGATGAAGATGATGTGTATGACGTGTAAATGAGGTGTAGTCTTGTACAGACCCAGGCCGACCATTCCTGAGAGAATATGGTTAATTAAACCCCAACCATCAAAGTACACCGGTAACCACTGTCTAGTATTCAAATCCGTATAAAAGTAACTACCTTTACTAGGATTTGAACCAGGAACCTTCGTCTCCGAAGTAACATTAGTAAACCAAAAAATGTAAAAAGTGTTGGAATTGTTCACCAGATTCAGATAACCATACATTTATCCGAAAATTGAATTTGTAAAATGTAATAAACTAAATTCTGAGTTTTCGCGTTGGTTATTGGTTTAGCTTTTTTATTACCGAATGCAATTTTTCGTGTTCGAGATTTTATTGAGGTTACATTTTTTAACTCTACTGTGTATATAAAAGAAAACAGTTATAAATTACATTGAGTCAATTATATTATTACATTAAAGTTATTGTATCTACTTTTTTTTTATTGAGTGATGATGCCTACATAAGCCTTGGGCTTGTGCGTAGGTAATAATATGTGGTGATTGTTGTTGTTTAGGTCATCAGCCAAAAAGCTGGTTTGAACCTGTAGAGGTTTTACTAGGTAAAACGAGGAGTGAGGTGGTTTACCATTGCCTTCCTCACTGAGTGGAAAAGTATGCTTATCAGCATGCCGGGCCCTCTGAAAAGCACATATCTTCCACTCTGCAAATAACACCTTCACTTCATTCACCACAGGGTCTGGCTGTATAATGAAATTCATTACTTTCAGAGGAAATAACTCTGATTAGTGTCTTTTACACCTCTACCTCTTCTGTTCTTAAATGATTCAGTCATTTAATTGGCTGACCATGTGACAAGAAACAGAACTATTTATTTTAGCCCTGCAACTAACAGATTGAGTGTAAAAAATTTGACACTCCACCTGTCTGTTATGGGCAGATATGGTGATTAACATATGAAAAAAATGCCAGACCTGACCGGGAATCGAACCCGGGACCCCGGCATAGTAACCAGTTGCGCTGACCACTACACCACGGGCCGGCCGTGTGCTTGTTAAAATATGAATGAATTTAATTAATTTTAAATAAATTGAAAAATAAATTTAATCGTAAGAAAAGTAATGAAAGACTTATTAATTAATCTAGTACATAATCGAAACAAATGAAACTTTAATATTAGGGTTGGTTCTAAATTGTGTCATTGTATAAAACGCTAGAGGAAAATATGGCGGCAAATAAACAGGTCAGCGCCATCACGCTACAGGCAAGCCCTGGAGTATTATTTGGTATATTGGAGACTACGAGTAGGTTAAAGGATTAATTAATTAAAGTAGAGTATATTAAACAAAACTCTATTATTATAAATGACTCTACAATTACGCATACCTGATATGGCAGTTCGTCCATAACGCCTTCGGGTAATTTATCATAACAGAGCTTTGTTCATTTACTTTTCAATACGATATTGAAAATATTATTGATGTTTAAATATTAAATAAAATACAGTTATATTAATATTTTGTCGAAAGGAAATAACTTATGTAGGAGACATTAAGGGGGTAGTCAACTCAGGAAGATGATTTTTTAAACATTTTTATTGTTTTTTGCATTTATTTAAAGTTTATTAACATTTTCTAAATCACAGCATGTGTTTACTTTGTTTGTACGTTGACAAAAAGTTATAAAAATATCTGTTTAAAATAATGCTCACTAGCAAGGCGAGTGAAATAATTCCTTAAACTTAAAATTAATTTTTCCGGAAATGTGTTTTTGCATGATTGTACATTCTTGGGAAGTAAATATTTTGGTTTGTACTGGAGGTATTTAGATGGTTTTTTCAAATGTTCATAATTTCTTGCTCTATTATCTGTTGAATGGTTATTACAAAAACTTAGTAGAGATTTAGTTAAAAAACAATTTGTGAATACTTAAAACAAATATTTTTGAAAATATGGTTTGCTTCAATTAATTTCTTGTAAGAAACAATACACACAATAGCATACAACAGATAATAAACAGCAGTTTTCTGTATTTTTTAGCACAAGAATCATTTTGATATCTTTCTTGGTTCCTGAGATATTTGATTCCCCGTAAAAGCCCGCTTTTCCACCCCCACCCTTATATTAGGGGCTGTAATTATATTTTTGGCCTGGTTCAAGTGGTAGATCATTACCAGTAAATTACTCTTTCATTTAAAATATATAATGATAAATTTTAGCCTGTAGTTTTGATTTTAATTTTCTGGGTTGACTACCCCCTTAAAAATAAAGTAATTATTGAATTTCAATCATCAAAATTTTCATTGGATTTGTAACTAAAACTTTAAAATAAAAAAGTTAAACAATTTAGTTATGTAATAATTAAAAAATTTCAGTACTAAAACACATCATTCATGATTTAGTAGAAAAGATAATTCACAGGAATCTTTCCAAACGAACGAACAAGTTTAAAAAAAACAAACATTCGATTTTAATACAAAAATCTATTAAAATCAATCCGAAAGACATTCCTAGCATTCGAACTGGATAACCTGTTTACTTCAAATATTATAAACTGCAAGGAATATCTTTTTAACGTTTTTAGTGGCATTAAAACAAAACATTGTTTTATATCGGTAGATAAAATGCGAAAAAAATGAAATCTTAAATCAGTGAGCTGACAAACTTGTTTTGTATTTGGAAGAACTAATGTCGAAGAAGAGATACTGAACTTCCTGTTAGCACATGAAAAACTATAATTTTTACTAAAATAGTTTAATGTTTATTAAATTTTCACCTCATATAAGGGTAAAGATAAATAAAAATGTAATATTGCGTGAAGTAGTATGTGTTAAAAATATTGACGAATTAATTTAATCTGATAAGAAACTTATGCCTTAAGAGAAGACTGTAATATGTACCCCGCCAATGTTAAATTTAATATTTTTAGGTAGGCTACATTTTTTATAGAATTGGTGAAAGATAGAAAACTGAAACTTTACACACTTATAGTGTTGTAGAGTGGTTTTAGCTTCTGACATTTTTTCAGATTGCAACGTACGCAAATTATTAGGAATTACAAAAACATATTAAGCACTTAGTAATGTATAATCTGCCCATAACAGACAGGTGGAGTGTCAATTATTTACCTTCAATCTGTTAGTTGCAGGGCTAAAATAAATAGTTCTTTTTCTTATCAAATGGTCAGCCAATTAGATGACTGAATCATTTAAGAACAGAAGAGGTAGAGGTGTAAAAGACACTAATCAGAGTTACCTCCTCTGAAAGTAATAAATTTCATTAGGGCCTATACAGCCAAACCCTGTGGTGAATGAAGTAACGGTGTCATTTGCAGAATGGAAAATATGTGCTTTTCAGTGAGCCCGGTATGCTGATAAGCATACTTTTCCATTTAGTGAGGAAGGCAAATGGTAAACCACCTCACTCCTCGTTTTACTTAGTAAAATCTCTACAGGTTCAAACCAGCCTTTCGGCTGATGACCTAAACAAAAACAACTTACTTTAATTTCTTTTTGTTTTTTGACTAGTTTTTGAGAAAATTGCAAAAGAGTGAAAAATTACACGAATAAACTTCTACTTCCGGTTGACCGATTTTGATGAAAATGTTCGTGTCGCGTCCGGTAGTAGTATGTAACTTAAGTTTCAAGTTTCAAGTTCGTACAATGTTCCGTTCTTGAGATATTCTGTTCACACACACACACACAGACCAATCGCTAAAAACATGTTTTTTGGGTTCAGAGGTCTGTAAACGAGTAGATCCGGTAAAAATTCGATTTCGAAAAATCGACATGAAAACAAATACTTTCCTTCCTATATTTTTGTATAGGCAAGAGAAAGTAAATGCAGTATAAAAAATTGTGCAGTCTAGGGTTAAAGAATTTACTTACACTTATTTACTTTTATTTGACAGATCTTTGTGATAAGCTTTCCTTTCGTTATAATTAAATAACATTGTCATAATGTAAGCCTATCCTAAGCTACTATATATTAGAATCTGCAAAGTCTTTGCCAAGGTTTTCCCACGATATTTCTTGACAAGTTATTCGAATAAATCGAAAGAAGTAAAACATTACGTAATCCATCCTTCAATATACAACACTATTTACAATTCTCTTATTATTTTTACCGATACGTAATGTAATTTTACATTAATTTATTTTTTTACTTTGTGGTTACTTACATATTGTAACGTAGTTAATTACAGAAGTAATTAAATAAATAAGAAACCAGTTTTGAATACGATTGAAGATAATTTAATATTTATTGTAAATGCATCTATAATTTTCTATATCATAATTTACACTCTTCTTTCAGTTCCATACATACAATTTTTTATGTTGCGTAAACTATATGTTTGAGTGTCTTATTATTTAAAAAGGTTATTCAGTTCGTGATATAAAAACAAGACTTTTATTAATAATGTACTTTAGTGTTGTAATGTTAAAGATAGGAAAATAGAGGATGCTGTAATACTTAGAAGGCGACTTCTACATCAATTTATTTCGTAGAGTACTGGGTAAAACGTAAATAATACAATTTTTTATTATTTCAGAATCAATACAAATTATTTATATTTTTCACTATATATTATTACTTTCTCTTGCCTATATGAGTGTATAGGAAAAAAAGTATTGTTTTCATGTCGATTTTTAGAAATCGAGTTTTCACCGTATCTACACGTTTTTAGACCCCCTGAACCCAAAAACCATGTTCTTAGCAATTGGTGTGTAGTGGTGGTGGTGGTGGTGTGTGTGTGTGTGTGTGTGTGTGTGTGTGTGTACAGAATATCTCAAGAACGGAACATTGTACGAACTTGAAACTTAAATTTTAAGTTACATATGACTACCGGACCCGACACGAACATTTTCATAAAAATCGGTCAACCGGAAGTAGTAGTTTATTCGTGTGATTTTTCACTTTTTTATGATTTTATCAAAAACGGGTCCTACGATTTTTTATGCTCTACAAGATAGGGTAGGCGCCATGTTTGCTGAAATTCTTGGTGAGGCTGTTTTCACGTAAGAAAATTGTTTTTTTTTTAAGATTACGGCTTTAGTATGCATTTTAGCGCAAAAATTTATATAATAGAAAATGTAGAGAATTAAAAATCCTACAACTTTAATTTAAACATTTTTTTTGTACCGCTTAGTTTAGCGGTAGCGATTTTCTATTATTTTCTCACGAAAACGTTTGAAAAATCGATTTTTTTAAGATTTCGGCCTTAGTATGCATTTTACGACAAAAAGTATACAAACAAATTTATAGGAAATTAAAAGATCTACAACTTTTATTTAAAGAATTTTCTCTACAGAGCCTAATTTAGCGTGAAAGAGTGATTTTCCGTATTTTTAAGCCAAACTTAGGTTGATTTTCATTTTGCGTCTTTCACTCATGATTAAAATTAGGTTATGTTTATTGAAATTAGTTTTTTGTTTATTTCTAATGTTTTATTACTAATGTTAGGTTTATTGTTAATTATTTGTATTGGCAAGAGAAAGTTGTGTGAGTGTTTCACACCAGATTTTTTTCATTTCTATTTGATTTAGATTCATTTCTCGAAGTACTCCGTTTTATTTTCGTGAATCACCTTGTTTAATAAGTTATTATAAATCTTTTTTTTATTAAGGTATTTAAAGTCGCATCAACTGCTTGGTTATTAGCGATTACGGTGGGTTATGAAACATTAACTGTGGGATTTGACACGTGAAAATTTCCAGACCCTGGCCGGGAATCGAACCCGGGACCTCCGCGTGGCAGGCTAACACGCTAACCACTACGCTACGGAGGCGGTCTATTATAAATCTTGTTCAAGTTATCAATATAATTAAGATAGATTTAATTTATAGACATAACTTACAACTATTTAAGAATTAAAGAAGTACAGAAATTAGACCAAAAGATTCTACACAAGGTAATGAGCCAGGAGATAATGGAGGGACAATTCATGTAACGAGGAAAACAGTGTAGGGAAAACAAAAAGTTGATGGAGTTAATAATGAAAAGAAGATTAAATTCTATAGATTTCTGCACAACGTCGATGACAATTCTTTGACAAACAAATTTTTACTTTCTCTTGCCTATATGAATATATAGGAAGGAAAGTATTGTTTTCATGTCGATTTTTCGAAATCGAGTTTTCACCGGATCTATACGTTTTCAGACCCCCTGAATCCAAAAAACATGTTTTTAGCGATTGGTCTGTGTGTGTGTCTGTGTGTCTGTGTGTGTGTCTGTGTGTCTGTGTGTGTGTGTGTCTGTGTGTGTGTGTGTGTGTGAACAGAATATCTCAAGAACGGAACATCGTACGAACTTGAAACTTGAAACTTAAGTTACATACCACTACCGGACGCGACACGAACATTTTCATCAAAATCGGTCAACCGGAAGTAGTAGTTTATTCGTATAATTTTTCAGTTTTTTGCGATTTTCTCAAAAACTGGTCCTACGATTTTTTTTAAAATCGCCTTTTTTACTCAATTTTTTATTCTCTACAAGATAGGGTAGGCGCCATGTTTGCTGAAATTCTCGGTGAGGCTGTTTTCACGTAAAAACGTTGTTTTTTTAAGATTACGGCTTTAATATAAATTTCAGCGCAAAAACTTATATAATAAAAGTTGTAGAGAATTTAAAAACCTACAACTTCTGTTTCAAACATTTTTTTGTATAACGCTTAGTTTAGCGGTAATTTGCGATTTTCTGTTTTTTTTCTCACGAAAACGTGAGAAAAATCGATTGTTTTAACATTTCGGTCTTAGTATGCATTTTACGACAAAAGTGTATATAATAAAAGTTATAGAAAATTAAAAGATCTACAACTTTTGTTTAGAGCATTTTTCTCTACACAGCCTAGTTTAGCGTGAAAGCGTGATTTTCCGTATTTTTAAGCCAAACTGAGTTCGATTGTCATTTTGCGTCATTCACTCGTGATTAAAATAAGGTTATGTTTTTGAGGTTAGTTTTTGTTTATTTCTAATATTTTATTAATAATGTTAGGTTTATTATTAATCATTTGCATTGGCAAGAGAAAGTTGTGTGAGTGTTTCACACCAGATTTTTAAGTTATGAAATATCATAGTATGTCGGTTGTGATTTAAAGAAGTTAGAAATCCTTGAAAAATTTGGAATAAACCGAAACAATATTATATTGGACAGACGTAAACATAGGTTGCTGATTTTAAGAGTTTAGAGGAAGAGTAAAAATATAAACAGATAAATAAATATAAGTATAAACAGAATACCCACTCGAATGCTGAGAATGCGGACTGTAAAAAAATATTTTAGAAATATTTAAAGTTAATATTGATGTAGCTTAAGAAGATCTACCTACTAACAGAAAAAAATATAATAAGATTTTATTAAAAAAAAGAATTAAAATTGACACTTTGTTTGAAGCCACCCAGTACAAATTAAGAAAATTATGCACAAGTTGATGGAGTAAATAAAGAAAAGAAAATTGATTCTATGGATTTCTGCACAGCGTCGATGACAATCCTTTGACAAAACAAATTTTTAAGACATAAAACATAATAATATGTCGGTTTTGATATAAAGAAGTTAGAAAAACCATGAAAAATTTGATATAAACCGAAACAATATATTCGACAAACGTAAACACAGGTTAATGATTTTAAGAGTTTACATGAAGAGCAAAAACAGAATAGTTTATAAAAATATAAACAGAATGCCCACTCGAATGCTGAGAATGCGGACTGTAAAAAAATAATTCTAAAATATTTAAAGTTAATATTCACATACGCAGATGATACTATCTTTTTAGCAGCTTCAAAAAGTTGCATTGAAACTACTCAAAATTTACAACACCATGTGAACATTCTTGACACATGGTTTAATAATTGGCGTATAAAGGTGAATGCTACAAAAACAATGCAGAGTACTTTTACTCTCATGAAACAAAGATGTCTCGCTGTATTCTTGCGCGATCAACCGCTTCCACAAACCGATTCAATTTGATATCTCGGCCTGTACATTGACAGACGCTCGACCTGCAATAGACACGTTCAAATAAAACGGCAGACTCTGGATAACAGACGAAAACAACTATTTTCCTTGATATCGCGACGATCAAAACTTCCACTTCATTTAAAACTACAAGTATACAAATCTTTTCTGAAACCGATTTGGACTTATGGTGGCCAAATTTACGGCGCAGCAAAACATTCAACTCTACAACGAATTCAACGATTTCAATCCAAATTGCTTAGCCAAATAACTGACGCACCCTTTTACGTTACTAATCACACATTGCACAACGATTTACATGTTCCATATATTAACGACACATTTTATCACATCTATTCTCGGTTCAAACGCATACTTGATTATCATAAAAATCATCTCATTAGAACGGTGGCATCCCCAAACTTACCCGGAAATCCGCAACGCAGACTGAAACGACGATGGAGTAGAGATATCATAGCGCAGATGTAAATTCTATCAATTTATTATCCAAGATTAATCCACCGTTGGAATGGCACTATTGAGTGGCGGTCTCCTTAATGTCTTAACGCCATTTTTGTTTTTGTTAATAACATCACATTCACTGGTTGTATTTTGTACAGTTGTGAATAAATAAACTAAATTTAAAAAAAAGTTAATATTGATGTAGGTTAAGAAGATCTACTAACAGAAAAAAATTTAATGAGATTTTATTCAAAAAAAAGAATTAAAATTAACACTTTGTTTGAAGTCACCCAGTATATGTAAAAAAATAATGCGGGAGATGATTGGTTGTGCAAGGTGTTCCTTGAGTTACGTACATTGATAACCTGATACTGATGCAGGTCTATTATATGGTATCCCTACAACAATTTTTTCTTTCTTTATTTTTATTATTAAGAAGGCAGTGATAGGTTTAGCATTTTAACGGCGTTTGAAGATGATTTGCCTTAGGGGAAGCGAGTAAATAATTATGTAGTTGTTGCTGATGATAATGTTAAAGGTAGAAGGCAGGAAAATACGTATTGCATAGTTTAAGCGTACATAATATATATAAAACATTACCTCATCTGCATTGTTGGCTGTATTTATATTATAAATTTAACCGAATTACTGCTACAGCTTTTTCTTTTCTGTTTTCTTAGAATTAAATGAGTGGTCTGTAATATTCTATTACATAATGTTACAGTATTGCATTCTCTGTACTACAGTACACGGTTTTATACTATGAAAGACTGGTTAGTGAAAAAAATCAATTATAGGTCTTTCCATGTTTGAAAGCGCATTGTCGTAAATGTTTCACCATGATTTATTGTACTATTTATGTAGAAATTTTCTCTGTTGTCTGTTATTGTTTTCCTCCAACAGAAAGATATTATTATTATTATTATACACGTTGTAGACCCTTATGGATCATGTAAAGCTTCAACGGTTCTTCCTGCGGGTTCTCCATGACATCTGCATCTTCTCACTCATGGCTCTTTTCCTCTCCTCTGTCCACGTAGTGCCGGTCTTCTTGGCTCTGATCTCTGGCTGCACTTCCCACTCGTCTATTCTTTTTCTATACGTATCGCGGTCTGTCGCGTCTTCAGAAGTGAGTTGAGCGTTGTCAAGCTCTCTTCTTACTTGTTCGGCCCATTTCATGCCTTTAAGATTTTCTGTAGCAATAAGAATCTGGTGGGTAAGTCTGTGTTCAGAAAGTCGTTGTATGTGTCCATAGAATTTAAGTCGTCTTTTTCTTATGTCTGTTGAAATGTTTGAAATTTTCTGTGTGGTTCTGTTGGTTTGTAGCCGGTATCCATCGTCAATTTTTCGTGGTCCAAGTATTTTCCTGATGATTTTACGTTCTTCACAGAAAGATATTTATTTATTTTTACTTTCTCTTGCCTATATGAATATATAGGAAGGAAAGTATTGTTTTCATGTCGATTTTTCGAAATCGAGTTTTCACGGGATCTATACGTTTTCAGACCCCCTGAACCCAAAAAACATGTTTTTAGCGATTGGTCTGTGTGTGTGCTGTGTGTGTGTGTGTGTGTGTGTGTGTGTGTGTGTGTGTGTGTGTGTGTGTGTGTGTGTGAACAGAATATCTCAAGAACGGAACATCGTACGAACTTGAAACTTGAAACTTAAGTTACATACCACTACCGGACGCGACACGAACATTTTCATCAAAATCGGTCAACCGGAAGTAGTAGTTTATTCGTATAATTTTTCAGTTTTTTGCGATTTTCTCAAAAACTGGTCCTACGATTTTTTTTAAAATCGCCTATTTTACTCAATTTTTTATTTTCTACAAGATAGGGTAGGCGCCATGTTTGCTGAAATTCTCGGTGAGGCTGTTTTCACGTAAAAACGTTGTTTTTTTAAGATTACGGCTTTAATATAAATTTTAGCGCAAAAACTTATATAATAAAAGTTGTAGAGAATTTAAAAACCTACAACTTCTGTTTCAAACATTTTTTTGTATAACGCTTAGTTTAGCGGTAATTTGCGATTTTCTGTTTTTTTTTCTCACGAAAACGTGAGAAAAATCGATTTTTTTAACATTTCGGTCTTAGTATGCATTTTACGACAAAAGTGTATATAATTAAATTTATAGAAAATTAAAAGATCTACAACTTTTGTTTAGAGCATTTTTCTCTACAGAGCCTAGTTTAGCGTGAAAGCGTGATTTTCCGTATTTTTAAGCCAAACTGAGTTCGATTGTCATTTTGCGTCATTCACTCATGATTAAAATAAGGTTAGTTTTTGTTCATTTCTAATGTTTTAATACTAATGTTAGGTTTATTGTTAATTATTTGCATTGGCAAGAGAAAGTTGTGTGAGTGTTTCACACCAGATTTTTTTGTTTTATTTATTTATTTAACGTTGCATCAACTACAACGGTCATTAGCAACGACGTTGGGGTGTAACTATTGTACAATGGAGGATGAAATGATTTTTGTAACTTATGAAAATATGCCGTGCCTGAGTGGGATTCGAACCCAGGACCGCATGATGAGAGGCGAGCACGTTACCGACTGCGTCAATGCGGCCGGCAGAAAGATATTTTGTTTGGATTTATTATTTGTGCAACTTGTTACTGAATATATTTTATAGTAGCATGACCCGCGCAGCTTTGCACGCGAAACATTTTGTGTACTAATTAATTTTTTAAAATAAATATGTAACTGAAATTGTGTAACTGCTAGATCGACTGTATACTCACACACACAGTTTTGATAAATTTCACCACGCATGTCCTCGCTAGTCTTCAACAGTAGAACACACACACACACAAATGACGTTTTCACAATTTCCCCTGCGTACGTCTCTCACCTTTATCAATTCCTTCATCTACTTTAACAGCAATATGTACTCACATGTACACACACACACATACATATTTATGAAAATCTACATTAGGGCCCTTAGGGTTATCATTTTCGAAAATTTTAAAAGAAATTGTTGCTGTAAATATAAATGTGAATATGCTGTCAAAATTTCATGAAAATCCGTTTAGTAGTTTTGGAGACGAAGGTTCCTGGTTCAAATCCTAGTAAAGGTAGTTACTTTTATACGGATTTGAATGCTAGACAGTGGTTACCGGTGTACTTTGATGGTTGGGGTTTTATTAATCATACTCTCTCAGGAATGGTCGGCCTGAGTCTGTGCAGGACTACAACTCATTTACACGTCATACATAACATCCTCATCTCATTGGGTCATGGAATTAGTTATTGTTCTGAATTGAACAGATTCCAACGTACACATATTAGGAATTAAAAAAAACAAAGTAGTTTTGGAAATTAGCCTGCACAAAAAAACATGCTTTGTCTTTATAATACAGTATTAGTATAGATAATCTGTATTAACAAAACCTTGTTGTAAGAGTTTAATACAAAAAACTGAAAAATATTGCCATCTATATTTTTGGATTCCATTTTGTAATATCTTGATCTACTATCGGTTTCATAATCATAGACACCCGAGTTTGAACCCAAAGCATCTCCAAAACTATGAGTTGGATTTAAACACATTTTACATCAAAATTTAGCTCATTTTATTCTGCGTTGACCTACAATAAACCTATATTTTTAATTTTGTTTAAAAATTGTCATATTGAGGTTGGAAGACAAAAAACCCGGTATTTTTGCTACCGCAACAAATTTCATGCATTTAGAGGCGTGTAACTCGATAATTATTAGACCGGAAAATTTGAAACTTTAACACAACATGAAAAATTATATGCTTACAGCGTGTACGAAATTTTAAATTCGTACGGTATTTAAATTTTAGTTTATTAAAAATATTCTGAACCATTGCTATCTCGGTAACCGCTCGATCGTTCGTCACGGACAAACTATCGTTTTATTCAGCGTAAAAAACTTAGTACAAATATGTTAATAACATAAAATATTGATTGGCCAATGTTATGGTAGAATATTAAAAATTTTGAAAAATAGACTGGGTAATGCGGGGGTGGGCGCTACTATCCATGTTATCAGATGTGTACATGAAATACTGTCGGACTGTCTACTTGAATTGACAGACTGCATTGTCAATTCAGGTAGACATGCGTATTTATCTATCCATTTCTGGACAACCCTCCGCCAGCTACGCCTATTCCGAAGAAATTTAAGCAGCCTAGTGGCTCCGAAGCGCTACCTAGGAACCCACACCCCTGAGAGGACAACCCAACTGAGTGGGTGCGGTCACTCCCCTCAGTACTCGTGTAAATGTTGGACGAGTCACCGTCGAGCTCGTTACGCAGCTAAATGCTTTGCACGTGGCTCTACCACACATGGATGTACTACGAATAGCACACGGAGGTGCTACAGCCAGCGCCCGTTACCTCAAAGCAGGTGAGGATTGGGTAGCTAAACTGCAGTTCTATGGGCACGCTCTGTGTAGTCTTGGGCGTGCCCCCGGTTCATTAGGAACATGCGTTTTTGCCTATCCATTGCCGGACATCCCCTCCGCCAGCCACGCCCATTCCGGAGGAATTTAAGCAGCATAGTGGCTCCGGAGAGCTATCTAGTAAACCCCAGCCCCTGAGAGGCCAACCCAAATGAGTAGGTGCGGTCACGTCCGCAGGGCGCCCCACTCCCCTCAGTACTCGTGTAAATGTTGGACGAGTCACCATCGAGCTCGTTACGCCGCTAATTGCTTTGCACGTGGCTCTACCAGACATGGATGTTCTGCGCACAAGCGTGTACTACGAATAGCACACGGAGGTGCTACAGCCAGCGCCCGTTACCTCAAAGCGGGCAAGGATAGGGTAGCTAAACTGCAGTTCTATGGGCACGCTCTGTGTTGTCTGGGGCGTGCCCCGAATTCAGGTAGACAGTCAGATTCAGGCTCACTATTGTTTAGTAAGTATAACAACTATAATTATTAACATTGAAATTATTAGAATTATTCATTGCGGGCCGCAAAACATCAGTTACCGGGCCACATGTGGCCTGCAGACCGCTTGTTTGAGACTGCTGCTCTAGAGGGGGCTGCTCTAGAAGGGGGTGTTCTAGGGGGGGGACTGCTGCTCTAGATGGGGTGCTCTAGGGGGGACTGCTGCTCTAGAGGGGGTGCTCTAGAGGGGGTTGCTCTAGAGGGGGTGCTCTAGGGGGGACTGCTGCTCTCGAGGGGGCTGATCACCTAAACAACTACAACATAGAGATTACAAAGGAAATAATCATAGATATCTACACCTTATTAGACTATTTACCTATTTTGGGAATTATAAAGTTTATAAAGTATTTTACTTAATAGAACTAAAAGAAATAAATTGTATCAAATTATTTTAAATCTATAAAAAACAACACTTGTTTACAGGAAATCTAACGTGTAAAATTATAACAGATTACGTAGGCCTGTCATGTAAAACAAACCATTATGTATTAGAACTTAACTATAAATTTGCAATGGAAATAAAATTTTTATTCTCAGATTTATGAATTTTATATTGCAGTTAATATAATTGCATAAACATAAGTAAAAACTTTTATGTAGCCTACTTATTTACGACTAGAGCTGGATTTATTATTTCAATTTATATTATTATTATTATAGAATTATATGTCTATATTACAATAAAATCATAATACTGATGTAGGTTTTAATAACAATAATACTTAATACACACACGCACGCACACGCTTACTCAGTTATATGCATCTGCA
This sequence comes from Catonia carolina, assembly GCA_035578175.1. Classification (NCBI taxonomy): domain Eukaryota; kingdom Metazoa; phylum Arthropoda; class Insecta; order Hemiptera; family Achilidae; genus Catonia; species Catonia carolina. Next base: position 437,522,535 of record JAQMRL010000001.1, on the reverse strand, counting down.
TATTAAGATATAATGTTATGTTTTTTTTTAATCCTGTGTGGTTGTAGTTCACTCTTGTGGGCTCAAATTCAAGGTTTAATTTACTAGTATTATTTAAATTGTTTGTAACAACACGCATGGCCCACTCAAAATTGTTGTAATAATATAATACAAGTAAAAATAAAACGTTACTTCTAATTTTATATTGTATATTTTTAATTTATTTCGAAATAATCACCTCCTATTCGGTATGTTAGTGGAAATATACAGATAAGGAAAAATTTCTTAATACATTATGTTTGGAGTTTAGAATTATACGGAAGTGAAACGTGGGTGATAGGGGCTGTAGAATAGAAGAGGATAGAAACTTTTGAAATGTGGTGTTATAGGTAAATGTTAAAGATTAGGTGGGTGGACAAAATAAGTAATTTAGAGGTTCTTAGGCGAGTGGATGAAAAAAGAAGTATATGGAAGCATCTTACCAAAAGAAGGGATAGGCTTGTGGGGCATATCTTAAGACATCCAGGTATTGGTATATCAATAATTAAGGGTAATATTGAGGGAGTAAATTGTAGAGGGAGGCAAAGATTAGAATATATAAAGCAAAAACAAAAAATGTAGGGTGTTACAGGTTTGTAGATATGAAACGACTTGCGCAAGATAGAACAGGTTGGAGAACTGCATCAAACCAGTCGAGAGACTGATGACAAAAAAAAGTGTAAATATCTTTTCAATGTTTAATGAAGTGGTAAATGTACGTAAATGTTTACAAAAAAATTGTGAATAACCGAATAGCGGATGCTAGAAAGGGTATTAATACACAATTTTCGAATAAATGAAACACGGTTATCAAGGGTTTATTGAATCTGATTCATAACTAGAACTAACAAAAATTAATTTAATTTAGATGATTATTGACAGATCCACCGGGTTGGTCTAGAACTAGAGGTACAGATATCAGATGAATTAATCAGACAGAGAAGAGCCCAGCTGATAGGCCACATACTCCGACATGACAGTATGTTGAAAAGAATAATCGAAGGAGTTGTGGAGGGGAGAAATTTGCGGGGAAGACCCAGATTGGAGTACATGAAGCAGTTACTGGAGGACATGGGATGTGCTTCATATTGCGAGTTGAAGCGGAAAGCAGATGACCGAGGAGCATGGAGAGCAGCTGCCAACCAGCCTTATGGCTGTTAACTAGAGAGAGAGAGAGAGAGAGAGAGAGAGAGCCGAGCGAGTGAGAGGGAGATATGTGGCATAACTACGCATGCGCCCAAAGGTCTTTACCGTTATAATCAATATCTGAAAACATACTACAGTCGTTATCTTGGTTGTTAGTTTACTGCGTGCATAAACGCTTGTTCACAACAATGAGTAAAATTATACAATGTTATTGAAATGGTGCGTATGGCATGTGCGAATGAGAGCGTTATGCATTCTCTCACTGCCACAGCTAGAGGACTTTAGTTCATCTGAATACTGTAAAGTCGTCGCCAAAATCAGCTGTTTATCAGCTGATTTTCGGAGACGAAGGTTCCTGGTTCAAATCCTAGTAAAGATAGTTCATTCATTCATTCATTATAACAAGGGCGTTCGGGCTTCTCCAGCCCCTCCTCACCGCGACCTAAAAGATCTTTTGTGATTGCCCCCATTCCTAGTTTATGCAAGGCCCGCACCTTCGATAAAGCGCAGGGTCTGCCTAGGATTTAATGCACTTACCTGAGCAGGTGTTAACACATTCCCACCCAACAGTGCTATACCTTTGCAGCCACCCACAATGCAACTGCAAAAATATAAATGTGCGACCCACTGAGGCGCCTTACAATACGCCTCTCCGCACAGACCTCCATGGCCCATATTTCATCTTGGAAGACGGTCATGTTACACCCAAGGGCCAGGGAAGTCATTCCTCCGGACCCCCAGGCCCCCAATCCCGCTCTTCCACTCATCACAGGGCCTTCAATATACCAAAAGGTAGCCCCTTCCGGCCTCACCGGCCTACCCTCCGCCCACTCCTGACGATCAAAAATTTTCATCCTCAGTGTGTCGGAGAATTTGTATGATCTGCTCATACGGTCCCAAGGACCACATACCACACCCATCCCTTCAAACCTTGAAGATCTCAGTGTGGCCCATCTCCACTGATGGGACGCCGATCCCGTCCTCCAGCCTCAAGGCAGTTCCAATCGCCTCTCCCCTCACTTGCACATGAAAAGGAGGCAAATCAACCATCGCCTCCATAGCGGCCGTTGGACCAGTGCACATTGCACCACATATCCCTAGGCAGGCCAGTCTCTATAGCTCCTCAGCCGATCCTGCGCCGTCCTAGATCTGTTGTTGGCCACCATACAGCAACTTCGTACGTGACCATTGGCAGAATGATGCCCACATAAGCCCATTCCACCATACGAGGCCCAAGCCCCGGAGTCCTCCCAGCAGACTCTCACATATCCATAAGGCCTTTATAGCCTTCTCCACAGTCCTGGACCTGTGGCCTTACCAGGTTAGGCCACCATCCATGACAGCCCCCAGATACTCTAACTCAGGGGAGTAGTTTAAATCCACTCCTTCCAGAGTCACAGCATCCATAGCTGTTTTTCATAATTTCAAATGAAATGGGTACCATCTGGTCCCCCCTTGCAGCTAGGGAGATAATAGGTCCGCCCCTGCATAGCCCCGCGTACAGAGGTAAGGCACCATACTGTAGGAGGAGCCAGGTATCCTACAGGCACCGTTAAGACACTGATTAAAAGCCCCAGTGCCATCCACCCTTGGGCACGGTACGACTAACACCACTTGGGTTGGGCAAAAGCTAAAGTAGGAGAAGTTGCCTCTAGCACGGATAGAAAAAGTGCTAGATGCCGAGGACAAGGATAGGGATAGACATACAGACTGAAGCCCAGCATCTCAGCTCACCTCGGCAAGACCACTGCGTGGCTGAAAAGTAGCCATAAAAAGCCGAGGAGTTTCCAGAGGCACGGGCACGAAAAACTGCTACAGAAAGTAAGGGAGCAGGTGTGCTCTCTTGGACGTGATGCTTCGGCACATGCAAGCCAGCCGATCACTGACTTGCTTCGCCTCCTAGTAAAGATAGTTACTTTTATACGGATTTGAATGCTAGACAGTGGTTACCGGTGTACTTTGATGGTTGGGAGTTCAATTAACCATACTCTCTCAGGAATTGTCGGCCTGAGTCTGTACAAAACTACACCTCATTTACACGTCATACATACCATCCTCATCTCATTGGGTCATGGGGTTGCTTGTTGTTAAGGTCATCAGCTGAAAAGCTGGTTTGAACCTGTAGAGGTTTTACTAAGTAAAACGAGGTATGAGGTGGTTTACCATTGACTTCCTCACTGAATGGAAAAGTATGCTTATAAGCATGCCGAGCCCTTTGAAAAGCACATATTTTTCACTCTAACAATGACACTTTTACTTCATTCACCACAGGGTCTCGCTGTACAATGAAATTCATTACCTTCAGAGGAGATAACTCTGATTAGAGTCTTTTACACCTATACCTCTTCTGTTCCTAAATGATTCAGTCATTTAATTGGCTGACCATGTGATAAGAAACAGAATTATTTATTTTAGCCCTGCAACAAACAGATTGAGTGTAAATAATTTGACACTCCACCTGAATGTTATGGGCAGTTATGGGGTTGCTTATTGTTCTGAATTGAACAGGTTGCAACGTACACATACTAGGAATTAAAAAAAAAAGTATTACACGAACACATATTTATTATTTTATTGAATCGATTACTAAAGGTGAAGTACCAGTTTGTATTACAATTTCAATTACGTACAATACAATACAATACAAATTTATACCCAAATACATAATATCAAGTACAGTAAACCAATTTAATAATAAACATGACAAGGATTAGGTGACCTTTATCAAGCAACTGCTGTTTATTTATAAGGCTGATGCATCGGATCAGATCGACCTACTGCCACTCAACAGTTATGCAATTTTAAATTTAGTTATTTCAATTTCATAGCCTTAATAAATTTATTTTTAAATTACATAAAATAATTGAAACGCTTTACTTGTTAATAAGTGCATGAAATGAACTAGACCTTTACATTTTTTTAATTAATTTAACCACACAATTTTTTACCGTATCTGTGTAATATGTAACATTATTTTTATTATTAGCAATTTAATGTTGCATATTTTTTCTTTGCTGAAAAATCATATTTTTTAATTTCAGACAGTTAATTTTATTACGATTTCTCTTTTCAGTGGTTTTATGTTGATGTTTAGGTCATCAGCCGAAAGGCTGGTTTGAACCTGTAGAGGTTTTACTAAGTACAACGAGGAGTGAGGTGGTTTACAATTGCCTTCCTCACTGAGTGGAAAATTACACTTATCAGCATGCCGGGCCCTCTGAAAGCACATATTTTCCACTCTGCAAATGACACCTTCACTTCATTCACCACAGGGTCTGGCTGTACAATGAAATTAATTACTTTTAGAAACGATAACTCTGATTAGTGTCTTTTACACCTCTGCCTCTTCTGTTCTTAAATGATTCAGTCATATAATTGGCTGACCATGTGATAAGAAACAGAACTATTTATTTTAGCCCTGCAACAAACAGATTGAGTGTAAATAATCTGACACTCCACCTCTCTGTTATGGGCAGTGGTTTTACTTACGGGAAAAATTGAATACAATATTTTATTCTTGTGAAAAACCTTGTAAGGTTGTTTCTTTTTTGGTTTTACTTCTAAACTGCTTTGTAAATTACTGCTAATGCAAACAATAAAGGGTGATAGATAAAAATATATGTCAGATTTAACTGTAAATCAAATCGTGGCCTAAAACCAATCGCACTGATCGCTACACCTCGAGTTAACCATCTTGTAACGTTTAGAATGCTGTAGTAAGATATCTCGTCGCACTATTTCTTTTCAATAAAAGCTAAATTTTTACTAATTTCATATTTTCAGTCATTATAAATTTGTAACTTTTTATACTGTATGATGTTCCAAAATGCGCAAAAAGTGAGTAAAATTAAATTAAAATATTTTCTTCTTCTTTTTCTGCCTTTCAAGGATTATGCATCTCTGCCTGTTCTGAACCTCTCAAATCTGCCCATCTCTTTCTCGGGCGTCCTCGTTCTCTCCTGCCCTCCGACTTATAGTCCTGTGTCTGCTTAGGTATCATATCCTCCCGAATTCTGTTTACATGCTCTAACCACTGCATTCTGTTCTGGGATACCTTGTTGTTTATAGAGAAGATGTTGAGTTCTTTCCTTTTCTCGGTATTCCTGTAACGATCTTCTCTACTACACCCATATCTATGTCGAAGAAATTTCATTTTAGATGCTTGCAATCTACTCTCATCTAGCTTTGATAGCGCACCCAAGTTTCACTGCCATAGAGTAGAGTCGGCACCGCTAATGTTTTATAAAATCTCACGTTCGTGTTTTTGCTGGTGCTATTTTTTTAAAGTGCGGTGGATAGTTCCGCATATTTGCTGAAATCGGTGCATCTTATTGTAAGTATCTTTATCCTGTTGGTATTAATGTTGCAACCTAGATACTGAAAGTGGGAGATCTGTTCCAATATATTATTATCTATAACAATTTTACTTCTGACTGGCTCCTTCCCCCTAAATGCCATTACCTTTGTCTTCTTAGTCGAAACTGTCAACTTATTTTCTTTGCAGAGTTTGTTCAGCATGAAAAGTGCTCTCTGCTGGTCATCCTCATTCTCCTGTAGCACTATCAGGTCATCGGCAAATAATAGGTAGTTTACAACTCTATCTTCTCCTATGAGAATATCAGTGTGTATTTGAGACTTCCATCTTCTGATCACGTCATCCGAATAATTATTAAACAAAGTGGGTGATAGACCACACCCTTGTCATACTCCGCTATTAATAATTACTTCTTCAGAATTGGAGTTCTCCAATTTTATTAAAATATTTTAATAAAACAAATAAGTAAAGACTAGGAAAAATAAGCAATATGGACTCTTTTGAGGGACGACGTTCCGAATTATTGAAATTCCGAAATAGCGAAATTTGATATTATTTTAACCTCTACTTCATTGGCTCGCTGCTTTTGCCAATACCTCCTTATGTTTTCAGATCTTGCTTTTCGTTGTTCGTCAGTTACCTGCAAAACTCTAGCCACCTTGTCCACATTAAAACATTTTGCATTTAGAAATGCCCTTATCTTTGGTTTATTTGTCGCATCTTCAATCCTCAGTCCAACTTCGTCAAGATCCTCTTTAATTGCTGAGATGTATCTTCCACCAGATTTCACACTGATTCCTCTGGTTATAAGTTGTTTTAATAACCTATTCTCTGGCATTCTTAATATGTGAAAGAAATAAGAAATTCTGCGCTTTTTCATTAGACTGATAATCGGTTCCACGACTTCATACACTGTTTTATTTTATTTATAAACCAGTTTCAAGAATTTGTACATCATTGATTTTAAGAAACAGTTAAATAATAAAATAAATACAAATAAATAAAAAGCTAAAGGCCGGCCCGTAGTGTAGTGGTCAGCGCAACTGGCTACTATGCCTGGGTCCCGGGTTCGATTCCCGGTCAGTTCTGGCATTTTTTTCATCTGAAAAATCACCACATATCATTACCTACGCACAAGCCCAAGGCTTATGTAGGCATCATCACTCAATAAAAAAATAAAAAAAATAAATAAAATATAAAATCAAATTGTACATTTTACGAAAATAAGAATGAGAGTTAATTTTTTTAACGTCCGACTGTTTTGCAATTACTGCTAATGCAGACGATGAGAAGGGTGATAGATGAACTTGAGTGATGAAAAATTGCCAGACCTGACAGGGAATCGAACCCGGGACCCCGGCGTAGAAGCCAGTTGCGCTAACCACTACGCCAACAGGCCGGCCGAATGAGAGTAAATCCTGGCTAACACCATCATATATTATGAGTTCGATGGTGTGATCACTATCATACAAAAATTTAGCCTTTTCAAGTTCAACGCTAGACGATGTACTTTATCATTGCTAAAATGATCATATTCATTAAAAAAAAAAAAATCTGGTGTGAAACACTCACGCGACTTTCTCTTGCCAATGAAAATAAAGAACAATATTGTAACCTAGGTAATAAAACATTCGATTTAAACCAAAAAACTAACTTCAAAAAACTCAACATAATTTTAATCATGAGTGAAAAACGCAGAATGAAAATCAACCTTAGTTTGACTTTGAAATACGGAAAATCACTCTTTAACGCTAAACTAGACTCTGTAGAGAAAAATGCTCTAAATAAAAGTTGTAGATCTTTTAATTTCCTATAAATTTAATTATGTACACTTTTGCCGTGAAATGCATACTAAGGCCGAAATCTTAAAGAAAATAGATTTTTCACACGTTTTCGTGAGAAAAAAACAGAAAATTGCTAATTACCGCTAAACTAAACGTTATAGCTACAAAAAAAAAAAACGTTTGGACTAAAAGTTGTAGGTTTTTAATTCTCTACATTTTTTATTATGAAAAGTTTTGCGCTAAAATGCATATGAAAGCCGCAATCTTAAAAAACAATTTTTTACGTGAAAACAGCCTCACCAAGAATTTCAGTAAGCATGGCGCCTACCCTATCTTGTAGAGCATAAAAAACTTAGTAAACCAAGCCATTTAAAAAAATCGTAGGACCAGTTTTTGAGAAAATCGCAAAAAAGTGAAAAATTATACGAATAAACTACTACTTCCGGTTGACCGATTTTGATGAAAATGTTCGTGTCGTCTCCGGTAGTAGTATGTAACTTAAGTTTCAAGTTTCAAGTTCGTACGATGTTCGGTTCTTGAGATATTCTGTTCACACACACAGACACACACAGACCAATCGCTAAAAACATGTTTTTTGGGTTCAGGGGGTCTGAAAATGTGTAGATCCGGTGAAAACTTGATTTCTTAAAATCGACATGAAAACAATACTTTCCTTCCTATATATTTATATAGGCAAGAGAAAGTAAAAATAAATAAGATATAAATATTTGTGTGCCTTACAAATATGGAAGAATAATCGATCATTTTAAAAAAAAAAGTAGAACCCAAAAAGTCTTAGATTACTTTACATCCCAAATAATATTTCAGTATAAGTTCATGTATAAAAATAAATGTAAAAATAAAAAAAATAATGTAGCACACAAACCTTTCTAATAGTTTTGTTACATGAACACTGTCAAGTGAAAGGCTACTTACAAATACTTAAATGTAACTACTTCAAATTCTTACAAATTCACTGAATTAAAAGTTCAATTAAGTTTAAATAGATTTACTCAATAATTGTTTCATTTAATCGAAGAATTTACAAATGAAATTTCATACCATAAGATATTTTGTAAGAATTTTTTTAAAAGTTTCTATTTTTCACTTTTTATTTACTTCAACATTCTTACACGCATTGATTGTACTAGAAATATAACTTTTTCTAAACATTTTTTTTAACTTTAGAAAAAGTTATATTCAATTATATATTTCAATTTAAATTAAGTTATTTTGTTATTTTAAATTTAAACAAATATATTGTAAATAAATAGATTTATTAAAATTATTCATAAAACTACACTTGTTTTTTTATGAAAATATAAAAATTGATTTTAATATTTCTGGGTGAAATTAATTTTAATTCAAAATCACATGAAGTAAGTCTTTTGTTGAATATTGAGAAGTTAAAAAAGTTGGTATAATATTTATTTTTTAGAAATATGGTAAGTGTTGTATAATATTTTATTATTTTGAAGAATTTTATTGTATTATATTTTAAGATTATTATAAATTAAACTGTTATTAATACTAATATTTTTGTAAATGAAATTATGTACAGAAATAAAGAATTATTATTATTATTATTATTATTATTATTATTACTTTCTCGCACTCATTTAAAGTATACGGAAATTAATTATTGCAATGGTGTGAAAATTTCGATATCTTGATTTCAACTGCTATTTTACGTAGGCCTATATCATGATTTCTTGAAACCCCCAAAAAGTGGGTTTTAGAAGATTGTCTCGCTCTGTCTGTGTGTGTGTTAATTTTATTCATAGTCGATTAAATATGACGAATCGATTGAACTGAAATTTTAAATCGATAGTTTTCTTAACTAACCTCAGTGGTTTGTTTTGGAATTAACAATGTAGCTCTAAAATCAAGAGTCTTGGGGATTTCTGGGTAAAGCAGATGCCGTTCTTCAGGATGCAGAAATGGGCTGTTAGGGCCGTCTTAGGAGCTAAAAGACGTGATTTATGTAAACCCTTTTACAATGAACTAAATGTATTAACGTTTTCATGCATTTACATTTTTATGAGAGTACGTATTATTTCTTCAAAATAATGAGCATTTCTTCTTGAAATTTAAATATATCCATTTGTACCCAACTAAACACAAAAATTGTTTTAGAATTTTGTCCAAGATACGTAGATTTACCGGATGGGAAAAATATCGTACTATGCCTCTGTTAAATTTTATACCAAATCATTTGAAGATCTTTCTATACTTAGTTTTAATATTAAACTCAAATAGTTTCTGGTACAAAAACAATTTAATAATATAAATGAATTTCTTAATTTCCGCTGAAATCAATTTTTAGAAAACAGGGTTTAATTGTTTTGTCTGAGTGTACATGTTCATAGTAAGTTTTTGGAAATTTTTGACTCCATAGAATATTTTTTATTATTTTTACTTTCTCTTGCCTATATGAATATATAGGAAGGAAAGTATTGTTTTCATGTCGATTTTTCGAAATCGAGTTTTCACCAGATCTATACGTTTTCAGACCCCCTGAATCCAAAAAACATGTTTTTAGCGATTGGTCTGTGTGTGTGTCTGTGTGTCTGAGTGTGTGTCTGTGTGTCTGTGTGTGTGTGTGTGTGAACAGAATATCTCAAGAACGGAACATCGTACGAACTTGAAACTCGAAACTTAAGTTACGTACCACTACCGGACCCGACACGAACATTTTCATCAAAATCGGTCAACCGGAAGTAGTAGTTTATTCGTATAATTTTTCACTTTTTTGCGATTTTCTCAAAAACTGGTCCTACGATTTTTTTTAAAATCGCCTATTTTACTCAATTTTTTATTCTCTACAAGATAAGGTAGGCGCCATGTCTGCTGAAATTCTCGGTGAGGCTGTTTTCACGTAAAAACGTTGTTTTTTTAAGATTACGGCTTTAATATAAATTTTAGCGCAAAAACTTATATAATAAAAGTTGTAGAGAATTTAAAAACCTACAACTTTTGTTTCAAACATTTTTTTGTATAACGCTTAGTTTAGCGGTAATTTGCGATTTTCTGTTTTTTTTCTCACGAAAACGTGAGAAAAATCGATTTTTTTAACATTTCGGTCTTAGTATGCATTTTACGACAAAAGTGTATATAATAAAAGTTATAGAAAATTAAAAGATCTACAACTTTTGTTTAGAGCATTTTTCTCTACAGAGCCTAGTTTAGCGTGAAAGTGTGATTTTCCGTTTTTTTTAAGCCAAATTGAGTTCGATTTTCATTTTGCGTCTTCCACTCATGATTAAAATAAGGTTATGTTTTTGAGGTTAGTTGTTGTTTATTTTTAATATTTTATTAATAATGTTAGGTTTATTATTAATTATTTGCATTGGCAAGAGAAAGTTGTGTGAGTGTTTCACACCAGATTTTTTTACTTTGATATGAAACTTTGATATTTACTTTGATTATTTACGAAACAATTACTTTACGAACTTTGATTACAAACACAAAATTATTTACAATTTACATAAAAATATTAGGCCTACATACTCAGTAAACATTAAAAATAATTGAACATTGTGACATAATAGAAATATGTAAAACATTACAAAACTATTAACAAAAACAAAATATAACGCATGAAATAACAAAGAACTATACAAAAAAATCCAATTAATAGACACTGAATATAACAAAATATCGTAAATACCTATTCAAAATAATAAATATACTCGTATAGTATCTTTCAAATATCCATAGAATATTTATATAAAAATTTGAACGATATACGAGTATTCTATGGATATTTATATTCTATGGAATAGAAATATTCTATGGATATTTATATAAAAAATTTGAAAGATATACGAGTATATTTATTATTTTTTGATCTTCTTCCCCATAAAATTCATTATTGTAGGATTTCCGTAACAAACGTCCTGTTATAATTTTGAACTAGTTATTATTTATTTAAATTTTTTGTCGGACAATAAATATTTCCTTTTAATTTGGTTGACCTCCCTGTAAGCCTATTCGATACCACTTTATTTATTTCACTGTATGATAAAAACCAGTTCCTTAATCTCTTATTAATTTTATATTACAGTAGCTTACGTACGTTTTTTTTATTGTATGCCTTTCTTTTGAGTCATTAAAATCACATTACTAGTGACTATATTTGTATCTCTTTGATGTACTAGTACATTAAAAATAAATCTGGCTACTACATCATACGTATCTTATTGTTTTTTTTTAACATCTCGCATTCGAATATAGATCTACTGCAAATCGTTCCCTTTCTAAACGGTTATCAAACTCGATCGTAGTGTCTGGTAATACTAAGAAAATATTTATTTTATTTCCGGTTTTCATAATCAGATATTATTGTTAAAAATTATGCTTATTAAGTGACCACCTCTGTGGCACAGTGGTTATAGTGCTACGTTGCAAAGCAAAATACTATGTTCGATTCCCGGCCAGGGTCTGGAAAATTATTACAAGTTTAAATCCACCCTTCTTTAACCCAAAGTAGTCGTTAATGACCTACCTGTTGATAAAAATTGAACAGAGTTTCATTTATTTATCTATTTTTTTAAAATTTATTTATTTATTTAACGTCGCATCAACTACAACGGTCATTAGCGACTACGTTGAGATGTAACTATTGTACAATGGAGGATGAAATGATTTTTTGTAACGTATGAAAACATGCTGTGCCTGAGTGGGATTCGAACCCAGGACCGCATGATGAGAGGCGAGCACGTTACCAACTGCGCCAATGCGGCCGGCTATTTATCTATTTATTTCATTTGAATTTTTTACAAAAGGACCTAAGTTCCAATTACACCAAACAACGCACAATATAGTAATACACTTTAAAAAGGAAAGTGGGGTAAAACCGACCCTAATTATAAACTGAAACTAAACATTCATTTAGATTATTATTATTGTTGTAATGTTGTTTATATTTTTTGACTGTTTTAAATGTTCTGGCACATTCTCTTTGAAACCTTTAGGTTCCAAACAAGGTTGTTTTCGTGGGATAGCAGAGCCCATCAATGAAAACTAAGAGGAGTGGATTTTATTCGCCAGAATTGGTTTTCCCAGCACTCCTCTAAACTAAAAAAAAGAAGTTAAACCTTTACTAATAAACAGGTCTTATTAGATACAATATTTTTATTCTTTTACAACGAGAGAAAATAACAAAACTGGTTATAAAATGAAAATTTATAAGTAAAAATAATAAAAATTCTTCGGTCAGTTTACTCTAGCAATACCATAAAATAATAATATGTATAAAAATTATTATAATTTTTATGGTATTATAATAATAAAAGTACTTATCAAAAATTATAACAAATTCTAGAAAGAGTCCCTTGTGTTGAAACATTATTATTGTAATATTGTTTATATTTTTTGAATGTTTCGAATGTTTTGGCACATTCTCTTTGAAACCTTTAGGTTCCAAACAAGGTTGTTTTCGTGGGATAGCAGAGCCCATCAATGAAAACTAAGAGGAGTGGGTTTTATTCGCTAGAACGGTACCTAGTAGGCTAAACATACTTGAAATTAGAATATGGTAGTAGGCCTATTCTCACTGCCTCATTCAATTTTAGCTTTTCTGTTATCGATAATTTTCCATTATTGATAAAATCACCCAATGTTATCGCACTATGTTATGAACTTTTCTCGTGGAGTAGATATGAATTATTTAAACAGGGAACTCCGATAAAGTTTGTTCTTGTGTAGTTTTCAGTTGATTACTGTACGAAGTTGCGTGACTGGTTGAATTTACTTAAAAAATGATAGCGTTTTTTTTTCTAGCCGAATGATTAGAATAGCCCGAAAGATCTAAAAATATTTAAACTCTTTAATTTCTTCAAACCTGTATTAACTGCTAGATCATTAGTTACTACAGTAAGTTACAGTATAGTATTGTTGGTGTTTAACCCATTATAGGGCAGTACTACTGCCCTAGGCAGTATACTGCCCATAACAGACAGGTGGAGTGACAAATTATTTACACTCAATCTGTTCGTTGCAGGGCTAAAATAAATAGTTCTGTTTCTTATCACATGGTCAGCCAATTAAATGACTGAATCATTTAAGAACAGAAGAGGTAGAGGTGTAAAAGACACTAATCAGAGTTATCTCCTCTGAAAGTAATGAATTTCACTATACAGCCAGACCCTGTGGTGAATGAAGTGAAGGTGTCATTTGCAGAGTGGAAAATTTGTGCTTTTCAGAGGGCCCGGCATGCTGATAAGCATACTTTTCCATTCAGTGAGGAAGGCAATGGTAAACCACTTCACTCCTCGATTTACTTAGTAAAACCTCTACGGGTTCAAACCAGCCTACAGGCTGATGACCTAAACAACAACAGGGCAGTACTACAGGGAAAAATGTACTACATGTTGTAAAATGTTAAATTTTGCTTTGCAGGAACTTGAATAATGTATTACCGGTGAGAAATAGTAAGATATTTCTTTGTTTTGATGTTAAGTATACTTACCAAGGAACGTTTATTAAAATGGGAATCACATAATGTTTAGTGGAAAGAAAGCTATTAAAACAACTTTTAGTACTATTTTATAACCAGAAAATTTGTAGAATAGCTTATCTTAACTTTATATTAGCATGAATGCGAGCTTTCCCGTTAAAAAATTCGAATTTTCTAAGCACTGTACAAAAGTAACAACAAAACAACACGGTGGCATACGCTGTAATGAATCCTTACCACATTCGTGCAACTCACGAAGCAAATGGTTGCTAGGCGCTAATTTCAAAATGTGGATGGCCTAATTACCAGAGAACATTTTATAAAACTATAAAACGCCAATACGGTTCAACTGCATAGCTTATTCTTAAATAAAATCGACCTTATTGCCAGTGGTAAGTATACTTACCAAAGACCTATAAAGGGTTAACGTGTTATATTTCAATATCATAGGGTGGAATCGAACTCAGTAACTTTCGTTTTATAACCTATCACCCAAATGACTACACTAAAAAATAGCATTTTTAAAACATACTTCCAAAAAATTAGTTTTTTCTTGAATTTCAATTTTAAAAGCGACCTTGTTTCAATTGATCTTTATCAGGGTCAGTTTCAAGGTTTAAATTGTCTAATAATCGATCCTCTATTAGATTTGATTTATATTTAAAGAAAAAGTGACATTACGTTTTGTTTAATAACAGGTAGATAGTAAAATTATTTACACCTCACCATCGGTAGCAAAATGTTTTTTGTTTTCTGCTTTATAACCAACACATTAAAATTTAATTGACGATATTTTAATCAGGGCTTAATATTAGTTAGACTATTATAAATCGGTACAATAACATCAATCGGTGAACTTCTTTGTCTAATTTTTTCTCGTTTTTCTTTGGTGCCGACTCCATCACTTATGATAAATCGCTTACTTTATGGGTGCCCACCAGGTTGATCTACAGTCCAGCCTCTCTTAGTTTGCTCCTAAAGTAAACAAATAATGATGTCACTGAGCATGCGCATTATATCAAAATGTGTACAGGCTGATTAAAAAGTAACAGCAAAGTACTTTCAAAAGTATTTAAAAACAAAATACTTTTAAAAGTATTTTATCTAAATGAAATTGTTAGGCCTACATCATAATATAATGACTGAAGTATTTAGTACTTTAAGTACTTATAACTTAAAAAATACTTAACTTAATAGCAATACGACATCCGTAAAGTCGCAGACTCTATCGTGCACTCTGTAGTAGGTGGCTTTGTTTGTTGACAGTAGGAGCAAACTAAGAATGGCTTAACTGTACAGTAAAGTCGTTTAACAGCTGTTTCGAGTCGAGTCAGCTGTTTAACACATGATTTTCGGAGGCGAAGATACCTATTATAACGGGTGTTTTATTAAGGACGCAACCCTGATTATAAGAAGATAGAAGTAATACATTGGTAAATTTTCTGTCCCCCAATCGGTATGTTGGCAACAGTGTACTCTAGGCCAACTACCTGAGACAGTTAAAATGTTCCAGTCAAGCATTAGTGTGGTGACAGCAGTTGTTTCGTTATATTGTGTCAGCAATCGTTTTTTCCAAGGAAGAACCGGGTGTTTTATTAAGGACGCAACCCTGATTATAAGAAGATAGAAGTAATACAATGTTTTCATTGCAATTTGCTATTCATTCGTAAAATAATAATTTAGATTAACTAATAATTTGTAAAGTACGGAAAATAAAAGTATGCCGTAGATTGTGGCTTTTAACATAGGGTTGCGTTCTTAATAAAACACCCGGTTCTTCCTTGGAAAAAACCATTGTTGACAGGATATAACGAAACGACTGCTGTCACCACACTAATGCTTGACTGGAACATTTTAACTGTCTTAGGTTTTTGGCCTTGAGTACACTGTTGCCAACATACCGATTGGGGGACAGAAAATTTACCGATGTATTACTTCTATCTTCTTATAATCAGGGTTGCGTCCTTAATAAATTAGTTCGGAACAGGCTTATGCCTAATCCTTGATAGTAAGAAGAAGAAGAAGAAGAAGAAGAAGAAGATTAGCCACTTTGTCACATAATCTATTCAGGTGGTCGTAGTATTTTAGTCTTCGTTTTCTGATAGTTTCCATTTATCCTTCGTTTTTCTTGTAAAGCTCTTCTTGTTCTCGCAACCTCTATTGTCCGTCCACTATCTCGTACTCACTATCTTTCGGACGGAGAATTTTTCTCTTATATTTATCTGCTTCTCTTAGGCTAGCTTTCCCGGTCCACTTAAGATACTCACTTTGGTATATACAGTATTATAATATCTTATCTTGGCTTGTATTGAGAGAGCTTTTTTCTAGTACATGTGGTGAGTTCTTCAAAGTGCAGCGGCCATCTTTCCTCATCTACTGTTGTTCGCTTCTTTATCGCTGGTCCTCGGATGTATTATCTCCCCGAGGTATCAGAAGCTATCAACGTTTTAAATTTTTCTATTGTGTTTTAATTTATTTATGCGTATTGTGGTACAGTTTTTAATAACATATAATATTTTAAAAAATAGAAAGCTTTCTATTTTATATTTAATTTTATATTTAGTTTATTATTCAAGTGGTCATAATTAACTTTCAGTAAAAATATAGTTTATGCTATATAGTTAACTTAAGGTAACAATTTGGAAAAATAGGCAGCAATCGTTAAAAACTAAAGAAAAAAATCATAATTACATTTTTGAAGTTCAAGATCTCAGTATTAACTTTACATTCATACGATAATGATTTACAACAATTTTAGAATCTTTTTGTAATAGACTAGTATCTATTTATATTTTTTTTAATTTCCTGTAGGCTATTATTTATCCTTAAGAGTGAGTATCAGTACTGTATCCATCTAGACAGTATTCATTTTTAGTGAAAAATATATTTCTTTTGGTGAAATAAATTACACAACCTTCAACTACAAATTTACCATTACTAATGGTTGTCTTAATCTTTAATAGTTGGTTTGAAATACTTTTTTATTCCCTGTTGCCTAATTCAAGGTTTCACAGAAACCTTTGATCAAATTCTTTAAGAGTTGAGGTTAGAAAATTAATTTTATTTTTAACTTGGCAAATGTTAAAAAAAAACTATTTAGTTGTTAATCAGTCTTTTCTTTCTAAATTAATTATTAGTTTAAATAAATTTATAAGTTTTCATAAGTTTACTTTTGCATACGACTTCTTGACATTAAGTCCTATACTTCCTTGGGAGTCATCTGGACAAAATAAAAAAAACTTTTAAAACTTTTATCCATATCACTTTTATTCTGTGGTAACGTGCTGGCCTCTCATCATGCGGTCTTGGGTTCGAATCTCATTTAGGCACGGCATATTTTCATACGTTACAAAAAATCATTTTATCCTTCACCGTCTGCATTAGCAGTAATTGCAGAACAGTCGGACGTTAAACCAAAACAAAAACTTTTATTCTGTAGCAAAAATTGAAGTCGTTGGGTTTAGTTTTGTAGGGCTTTAATAATTCTAAGTATAACCACCTCTGTAAGATAGTAATTTACATGCCTAAATTACGCTGAACTAAAAAGCAGAAGATCCTAGATTCGATTTCTGATCGAGGTTCGGAAAATTATTAATTTTCACTATTTATTTTTAATTATTAATTTAACACTAATTATTTCAAAATGTGGATACCCTACTTACCAGAGAATATCTATAAAACCATAAAATGCCAATAGGGTTCAACTGCATAGCTTATTCTTTAAAACAATCGACCTTATTGCCAGTGGCAAGTATACTTACCAAAGACCTTGTTTAGGCCATCAGCCAAAAGGCTGGTTTGAACCTGTAGAGGTTTTACTAAGTAAAACGAGGAGTGAGATGGTTTACAATTGCCTTCCTCACTGAATGGAAAAGTACACTTATCAGCATGCCGGGCCCTCTGAAAAGCACATATTTTTCACTCTGCAAATGACACCTTCACTTCATTCACCACAGGGTCTGGCTCTTTAATGAAATTCATTACTTTCAGAGGAAATAACTCTGATTAGTGTCTTTTACACCTCTACCTCGTCTGTTCTTAAATGAGTCAGTCATTAATTTGGCTGACCATGTGATAAGAAACAGAACTATTTATTTTAGCCCTGCAACGAACAGATTGAGTGTAAATAATTTGACACTCCACCTGTCTGTTATGGGCAGTGACCAAAGACCTATAAAGGGTTAATACGTGAAAACAATAATATTTTTCTACTCTTTTAATATTTTTATATCTTAATATAATAAATTAATTTTATACCCACTTAATTGAAAATGAATGCCCCTCCCTTACATCAATTATTCATTTAATCGGTTTAAACGACTCAACAACTTTATGAATAAATAATTTCTGTATGCATTATATTATTTGTAAATTTATTGATATTTAAATACTGTTATTATTTTTATTTCTTTTTTCAATATCCTTTTTAAGTATTCTGTACGGGCATTTGAAAGCACATTTATTTATTTACAATGTAATATGTAATGTATCTCGGTATTGTGAACCTACGTATGTAAGCAGGGAAGCTATTTATCATATAGTCTATCTACTGTACAGTTGAGCCGTTCTTAGTTTGCTCCTACTGTCAATAAACCAAAACCAGCTACTACAGGGTGCACGCTAGAGTCTCCGACTTTACGGATGTTGTATTCCTATTAAGTTAACTATTTTTACTTTCTCTTGTCTATATGAATATATAGGAAGGAAAGTATTGTTTTCATATCGATTTTTCGAAATCGAGTTTTCACCGGATCTATACGTTTTCAGACCCCCTGAACCCAAAAAAAATGTTTTTAGCGATTGGTCTGTGTGTGTGTGTCTGTGTCTGTGTGTCTGTGTGTGTGTGTGTGAACAGAATATTTCAAGAATGAAACATTGTACGAACTTGTAACTTAAAACTTAAGTTACATACTACTACCGGATCCGACACGAACATTTTCATCAAAATCGGTCAACCGAAAGTAGTAGTTTATTCGTGTAATTTTTCACTTTTTTGCAATTTTCTCTAAAACTGGTCCTACGATTTTTTTAAAAATCGCCTGGTTTCTTTAAATTTTTATTCTCTACAAGATAGGGTAGGCGTCATGTTTACTGAAATTCTTGGTGAGGCTGTTTTTACGTCAAAAAATTGTTTTTTTAAGATTGCGGCTTTATTATGCATTTTACTGCAAAAATGTATATAATAAAAGTTGTAGACAATTTAAAATTCTACAACTTTTATTTCGAACAATTTTTTGTATAATGCTTAGTTTAGCGGTAATTAGCAATTTTCGGTTTTTTTCTCACGAAAACGTGTGAAAAATCGATTTGTTAAAGATATCGGCCTTAGTATGCATTTTACGACAAAAGTGTAAATAATTAAATTTATAGAAAATTAAAAGATCTACAACTTTTATTTTGAGCATTTTTCTCTACAAAGCCTAGTTTAGCATGAAAGAGTGATTTTTCGTATTTTTAAGCCAAACTGAGGTCGATTGTCATTTTGCGTCTTTCACTCATGATTAAAATTAGGTTATGTTTATTGAGGTTAGTTTTTTGTTTATTTCTGATATTTTATTACAAATGTTAGGATTATTGTTAATTATTTGCATTAGCAAGAGAAAGTTGTGTGAGTGTTTCACTCCAGATTTTTTAAATTATAAGTACTTAAAGTACTAAAAACATCAGTCATGATATGATGTAGGCCTAACAATTTCATTTAAAAAAATGCTTTTAAAAGTATTTTGTATTTAAATACTTTTGAAAGTAATTTGTTGTTACTTTTTAATCAGCGTGTACACATTTTGATACAATGCGCATGCTCAGTGACGTCATTATTTGTTTACATTAGGAGCAAACTAAGAGAGGATGGACTATAAGAGTACTCCGCGCGAGGCAAGCGCCTATAGGTTGTAAACGATAGTTTTACTCCTATGGCGCGTATCAACTTCTCCGCTTGACAATTATCTTGCACTGCGTTCCATCATAAAAATATCTACATCCAGCTAAAATAAACATTATACTTTAAGCGTTTTCAGTTATACCATTCTGATTACTTGTAATTATTGTAGTTTCATAAAGAGACTCCTTAATGAAATATTTTAACAATTACATTTAACAAAAAAAATTTGTTCTACTTTTTAATGGTTACCACCATTTATCTTTCCAAAACTCAACACATTCACTATCACGAATGTTAACAAAACACAGCTTACAAAACTTTTTAACTTCAGCCTACGAAAAAATCGAAACGAACCGATACAATACCATAAGATAACTAATGAAACAAAAAATGAGTTCAGCACGGGCAAGCGCCCGTTGTATTAAACTAGTCACAGACATTAATTTTAATGATATGAAGTAAACAATCTGAAATTATAAACAACGAATCACTGGAATTGTTTGCTCTCCTGTTATAATTCAAGCGCATTAGTCTTATATTATTACTTGTGACCAAAAATAAAACTGAGTCTTTATTAAAAATTTACTAATCATAAATAATGATGTAATAATAGTAAATAATGTAATGAAAAATAACAATGTAAGAGTAATAATAGTAAAAGTTTTAGTAATTAATGGTAAAATAATGTTCGATTTATAAAATATTTTCGAACAGATGAATTGAACGTGTTTTCATTATAATACTATTAAGCTTAGACATTATGAGTATTAAGCTTAGAGCGAATTAGAGTTGTATGGAATTGTGTTTTTGATCATGCTGTGCTTATTTTTAATTAATACGCATGCTCAGTTGTGTTGCTGGTTGCCTACGTCGGAGTACTCTTAGCATAGACAGACTCTAGGTGCAGCTGAGGTGGTTTAAAGTTGCCACTAAATAAAATAGTGTAATATAATACAGTTGTATATTTTTCCTATTAATATTTGGGTGTATCTAATAAAAGAAAGGTTTTTATTTTATCTCCAGTAAGGTAGGATACTTAATTCTGAGCATACACCATGCCGATTGTGCTGTTATAATATAGTTTCATTTCCTGTGTAGTAGAATACATAATACCAGATAGTACAGTAACAGCTTAAAGCCAATTATATAAAATAACCTGTTGTGATCTTTTTATACAGTTACAATATTTCTTCTTATCCTAAGCTACGTCATCTTCCCCCTCAGTTTTTCACCTCTCGTTTGCATCACACGATCGCACATTTATTCTATCTTCGTACTATAACTAACCGCCCACGTTAATCCGGCTAAGGCCGTTCCCTAAACAACTAAAGAAACAACTAGTGAATCGACTCCCACTTGTACGGACACCTTCCGTTTATTCTTCATCGATACCATATTATTAAAACTCCATACAACGAGACGATGAACCAGCGGCAACGTTCAAATATTTTGTCCATATTGCGTAGTAATAACAACTTTTTATTTTTTTAAAATTCCTAATATGTGTACTAACCACCTAATAGGTGGAGTGTCAAATTATTTACACTCAATCTGTTAGTTGCAGGGCTAAAATAAACAGTTCTGTTTCTTGTCACATGGTCAGCCAATTAAATGACTGAATTATTTAAGAAGAGAAGAGGTAGAGGGGTAAAAGACACTAATCAGAGTTATCTCCTCTGAAAGTAATGAATTTCATTATACAGCCAGACCCTGTGGTGAATGAAGTGAAGGTGTCATTTGCAGAGTGGAAAATATGTGCTTTTCAGGGGGCCCGGCATGCTGATAAGTGTACTTTTCCATTCAGTGAGTTTTGGCAATGGTAAACCACCTCACTCCTTGTTTAACTTAGTAAAACCTCTACAGGTTCAAACCAGCCTTTCGGCTGATAACCTAAACAACAACAACAACAATATGTGTACGTTGCAATCTGATCAATCAGAACAATAAGCAACCCCATGACCCAATGAGATGAGGATGATGTGTGTGACGTGTAAATGAGGTGTAGTCTTGTACAGACTCAAGCCGACCATTCCTGAGAGAGTAGGCCTATGGTTAATTGAACCCCAACCATCAAAGTACACCGGTAACCACTGTCTAGCATTAAAATTTGTATAAAAGTAACTACCTTTACTAGGATTTGAACCAGGAACCTTCGTCTCCGAAAATCAGCTGTTAAACAGCTGATTTTGGCGACGACTTTACCTCTAGACCAAACCGGTGGGTTTAACAACTTTAATTTCTTTTTTTAACGTCGCATCAACTGCAACGGTCATTAGCGACGACGTTGGGGTGGAACTTTATGCAATGTAGGATGAAATGATTTTTTGTAACGTATGAAAATATGCCGTGCCTGAGTGGGATTCGAACCCAGGACCGCATGATGAGAGGTGAGCACGTTACCAACTACGCTAATGCGGCCGGCAAATTTAATATTAAGATAAAGGGTTTTATAAGCTCGACTCTCTTAAACATATTTGGCTTTTGCTCATGATTTGATGTTATTTGTAGAATCCGGGGATGATTTTTATTTACAGGAATTATATTGTAACATTATTCTAACGGGTGTTTTATTAAGCACTCAACCCTGATTATAAGAAGATAGAAGCAATACATCCGTAAATTTTCATTTGGCCAATCGGTATGTTGGCAACAGTGTACTCAAAGCCAACTACCTATGACAGTTCAAATGTTCCAGTCAAGCATTAGTGTGGTGACAGCAGTCGTTTCGTTATACTGTGTCAGCAATGGTTTTTTCCAAGGAAAAACCGGGAGTTTTATTAAGGACGCAACCCTGATTATAAGAAGATAGAAGTAATATATCCGTAAATTTTCTGTCCCCCAATCGGTATGTTGGCAACAGTGTACTCAAGGCCAACTACCGAAGACAGTTAAAATGTTCCAGTCAAGCATTAGTGTGGTGACAGCAGTCGTTTCGTTATATTATGTCAGCAATGGTTTTTTCCAAGGAAGAACCGGGTGTTTTATTAAGGACGCAACCCTGATTATAAGAAGATAGAAGTAATACAATGTTTTCATTGCAATTTACTATTAATTTGTAATATAATAATTTAGATTAATTAATAATTTGTAAAGTACAGAAAATAAAAATATGGCGTAGATTGTGGCTTTTAATATAGGGTTGCGTTCTTAATAAAACATCCGGTTCTTCCTTGGAAAAAAACCATTGCTAACACAATATAACGAAACGACTACTGTCACCACACTAATGCTTGACTGGAACATTTTAACTGTCTTAGGTAGTTGACCTTGAGTACACTGTTGCCAACATACCGATTGGGGGACAGAAAATTTAACGCAAAAAAACTTAAAGTTGAAGGAATAATTTCAATCGCCTTGCTAGTGAGCTTTATTTTAAACAGATGTTTTATAATTTTTTTGTCAACGTACAAACAAAGTAAACAAATTTTGTGATTCAGAAAATTTTAAACTTCAAATAAAATGCAAAAAACAATCGAAATTTTAAAAAAATCATCTTCTTAAGTTGACTACCCCCTTAAGGGGAGCAGACTGATTTTAATAAAAATATTGATTTTTCAATTTTACCATATATTGATAAATCGTTTACTCCTATTTAAATTGGTATATAACAAGACATTCGTTGTTTTTTTCTGTTGAGAAAAATTATGTTTTTACGTTGATGGGGTACGTAGTGTTTATTTCGATATTTATTCACGTTTTTCATTCTTGTAAATAGAGATTAATATAATATGTTACTGCTCTAACATTACGGAGCTCGTGTTCACATAAAAACAATAATTTCTAGAACGCATACGAATATGCTGTAAAGCAAGATAAATATTGGTGTATTTTTATTTGGAGGTTAATTACTATTGGCAATAGGTGTTTCTGTTGTGGTATTTTGCTTTTACTTTATCCGCATTTTCCGCATATTGTATTTTTTGACTTTAGGTACACTTATTTTAGGAACCATCCCACCTAGGAGTGTGAAATTTCGCACACTACATTTTAGTACTAAGGTGTGTATTTACTCCAGCGGTATTTCAAAAACTTTGGAATTTTTATTTTTTGGATGTCTTTTTTATTAAAAAAAATATGTGGGCTACATTTGAAAATTTTTTGAGAATAAAAATAATTTTTAGATTAAATAAAGAAAACTGGAAAAGCTCTGGTACAAATTTGTAAAAAGGTACTATAGATACGTGTGCCAAAGCTCAGCTTTGTAGCTTTAACGGTTTCTACAAAAAATCTACCTAAGTTAGTATTGCAGGTATAGGGATAATGAAAATGGTCTGCTCCCCTCCGATCCGAAAACGATAATAACAGCTGTACAGAATCGCAAAAAAATTTCCGATAAACAAGCTCCACCTTTTCTAGAAATTTATCCTGTGAATGAATTCGTAGATATTAATCATAATTGTAGGCTGTCAGTTTTATGAAATAAACTAGTTTCTGTTGTAAAAATTATTATTTATATGAGTATTTATATTTGTTCAATTAAATTAATACCTAGCCTTATATGAACCGGACAACTTTTTAAGGTTATAGCCAATTTGTATAAATGCACTGCAGTTATTGCATCAAAAATTAAACAAATGCATACATAATTCAATAAGCAGGTTTTTATATTTTCATTTTAATACCACTATATTAGGTACTTGATTTGGTTAGCTTAAGTTTTTTTTTTTGGTTTAACGTCCGACTGTTCTGCAATTACCTACTGCTAATGCAGACGGTGAATGATGAAATGATTTTTTGTAACGTATGAAAAAATGCCGTGCCTGAATGGGATTCGAACCCAAGAGCGCATGATGAGAGGCGAGCATGTTACCAACTTCATCAATGCGGCCGGCTTGGTTAGCTTTAGGACAAATTCATACCTACTACGTATAATGATAATTGTTTTTTAATCCCTGGTATATATATAAACATTTCATTTTATTAAACATTATTTTCCTTTGTTTGCACCACTACATAATATATGATATATAATGAAGAGCCATAAACAAAACATCTTCACCGAGTTTCAGCCATCTAGCTTTTCCGTAACTTTGTAAACGGAAATATAGGTGTAAGGGTGAACACCCTTTGTTACCCCTTAACGATGGAATGTCAAAATTATTTAAGTTCACTTTTTCTATTAACCCTAAAGAGAGTATTCCCTCCAAATTTCAGCTATTTCAGCTATTGTGCAAGAAGGAGTATTAGTGATGAGTGAGTGAGTGAGGGCTCTCCCAATTATACGAGTTTAATAGCCAATTATATGTGGCTTTTTAATTATGAGACTCAGGTTGTAAAAAAAAATTATTTTTATTTAATACATAATCACTTATTGTCACCTTCAATACACACTCCTTCACTATCCCTACAACACTCCATGCAAATTTTCCATTGTTGGAAACAGTGCTGGAAGTCATCTTCTGTCAGCTCCTTAAGGACACGTGCCGCTTTCTATTTTACAGCTTCCACAGACTCAAATCTTGTCCTTTTAATGCAGATTTCACCTTAGAAAATATGTAGAATTCACATGGTGCAAGATCTGGTGAATAAGGTGGATGGTCTAACACTGAGATGCTGTTCTTGGCTAGGAACCTCTTGACAGATAACGCGGAATGAGCTGGCGCATTGTCTTGGTGGAGAACCCATGATTTGTCCTTCCACATTTCGGGGCGTTTTTTCTCTTTGACGTAGTTTAGAAAGTACCTGAAGGTAGTAGTAATATTGATTAATTGTTTGACCTTCAGGAACCCAGTAAAGGTACACAATTCCATGGATATAAAAAAAACAATCATTATTGCTTTAAATTTTGACTTGCTCATTCGAGCGTTTTTGGCTTTCGGTGAAGTTCGGCTCTTTCAGTGCATGGATTGGCTCATCGTTTCCGGATCATAAGTAAAAAAACCACGTTTCATCACATGTTATTATCGTTTCCAAAAAATTTGGGTAATTTTTAATTGCGTACAAAGTGTCAGTACAAACATTTTTGCGAGCTTCATTTCAATCATTTTTGAACGGCACGCATCCTGAAAGAGCTGACAGAAGATGACTTCCACCACTGTTTCCAACAATGGAAAATGCGCATGAAGCGTTGTAGGAATAGATAAGGAGTGTATATTGAAGGTGACAATAAGTGATTATATATAAAATAAAAATAAAATTTTTTACAACGTCAGTCTCGTTATTTAATAGCCACACCTCGTATCTCGTACATACGGATAAAAGTATCGATAAAGCTTGTTAAAATACATATAATATTTTCTGTTTGCACATTATGATATTAGTAATGTGCTAATGATTTGAAATTACTTATCTTAATTCACCATACAATAATTTAAACTGAGAATTAAGATCACTAAATTTGTATTTTATTGAAATATAAAATTAGCAAAATGAACACTGCAAAAATAAATTTGTTTTGCTACTGTTTGTTATCAAGGTCAGACGCCTTAACCAGTTAATAACGAAGTACAACACCCACTGATTAAAAAACTAAATGTATTTAGTACTCAGCCAGTGTATTCTGTATTTGTTCTAAGGTATTGGTAAATTAATTAATCTTGGTTTAAACCTAGTAGTGGGTTTCGGATAGTTTTTCTACCTATAACGAGTAATAACTTAATAAATTAGTTTAAACTTAAAGTCCATTTATTATTGTTTACATTCATTAAGAACAATTGTGAGGTAAGGTTAATTTAAATTATAAATGTTATAAATTTAATTAATGTAAGTCTTGTAATTAATATGCTATAAATTGGAAACGTATACTATAATATATTATGATTGCCAATTAACTTTTGTGTAGGATTTTATTTTACATTTATTTTTATAAACAATTTATAAAATAGACTGCTTCTTATTCTGTAGTGTTAGAATGCTCCTACTAGACCGCAAATCTCAAGAAAGTGGGTTTGATTCCCTACTACGCTGTGAAAATAACTCGATGTCATTATGCGATGTAATGTCGCACATGAGCTATGGAATGCGCGAACACTGGTAGAATTATAATTTTAAGGGGTATCCGGTTTTATTTTTCATACTAATTATTTTGAGAAACTGTGTAAAAATTAATATGGTAACAAGATCGAGGAAAAGACGGGATCGTTCGCGAATGTTCCAGAATTCCATTCATAAAAATAGTTAAGAAATAATAAAAATAACAATACACAATAAGATCAGTTTTGTAAATGATAGTTGTAACCATAAAAGTGTGTCTATTCATTCATAAGGGTTGTAATAACTATCATAAAGTTTAGGTATTGTGTACAGCTATTATGAGGGAGGCAGGTTGTTTACGTTTTCTATTTACAAAAGACCTTTTTGTTGACCTATTAACAATGGATTTTTCTAGCATTCATAAATAAAGAGTTATTTTTGTACTTGAGTAGATTTCTCTCCTTTGTTCTGGAACGATCTTTGTGAATGATTATAAAAGGAGGCCCCCGAGCGCGGTCCAGTCAGTATTCGTGTGATCTTTGCCGAGTGATTATCGCGGTGTGTCTACAGGTTACGCATCCGAGCAACGATTGTTATACCGTCTCTTTGTTGTGTGTGTATTGTGTAAAGTCTTTTTGTGAGTGTATTGTGAAGTTAGTGTAGTTTTAGTGGAATTCAATTTCTATGTGTTGTATGTTTGTATAATCTATAAAAGTGATTGTAAGTTATTTATTGTTATTATCTAGTTTAAGTGAATTATTAAATCATTTATTGTATTATTTAATTATAATTAGTTTAATCATTTATTTTGTAATATTTTAGTCTAATAAATATTTGTAATTTGTAAACTTTAGTGTATTAATTATTTAATAACCTAGATCCCGAAACGGACCTTAGCAATAAGAGTCACAATATTTTCCATTTTTACTTCCACTCCCCTCCCAAAAAACAACAAAAAAGAAGAAGGGTTCGACATTAAAATGTTGTTAGTTTGCTTCCAACTTTGACCAATTTATGCGAACTACGAGAATTATAATAGTCCGTAACAAGACTACAATGCTTATTACCAGCTACATTTATAGGGCTGCACTTTAGCTTTCTCTCTGTGCCAGCACAAATGCCTAAAACCCCTCTAATTGTGGTTGATTCTAATGCAAACTCATAAGATAAAAAAGAACAAATTTAAAATAGAGAATTCATCAGTAGAAGCCTCCCGTGCATTATCAGGTATTTTAAAATAAATGATGCTTAAATTTACAAATTTTAACTAAAAAAGAAACGAAAAGGAAGCAGCTTTATGAATTTAAATTCTTTCATGGGGAAACGATATAGTTCACGAGGGGGTGCCATTCAATAATAACAAAAGAAAGAACCGGCCCGTGGTGTAGTGGTCAGAGCAACTGGCTACTATGCCGGGGTCCTGGGTTCGATTCCCTGTCAGGTCTGGCATTTTTTCATCTGTAAAATCACCACATAGGTTATCATTACCTACGCACAAGCACAAGGTTTATATAGGCATCATCACTCAATAAAAAAAAAACAAATATTTTTTATTTAACAAAAAATTAAATTTCGTAATAATGGTTTACCCTTGCCCATAACAGACAGGCGGAGTGTCAAATTATTTACACTCAATCTGTTAGTTGCAGGGCTAAAATAAATAGTTCTGTTTCTTATCACATGGTCAGCCAATTAAATGACTGAATCATTTAAGAACAGAAGAGGCAGAGGTGTAAAGACACTAATCAGAGTTATCTCCTCTGAAAGTAATGAATTTCATTATACAGCCAGACCCTGTGGTGAATGAAGTGAAGGTGTCATTTGCAGAGTGGAAAATATGTGCTTTTCAGAGGGCTCGGCATGCTGATAAGCATAGTTTTTCACTCAGTAAGGAAGGCAATGGTAAACCACCTCACTCCTCGATTTACTTAGTAAAACCTCTAAAGGTTCAAACCAGCCTTTTGGCTGTTGACCGAAACAACAACAATGGTTTACCAGGATTAGATGTAAATTGTCTAACCGCAGGCTTCAACTTATTACTCTTGTTTAAGAAAACGCATTGTCGGTGAAAGCTTATCACAGATGATGTGGATGTCCCTATTTTGTAATTAAATTAAATTGGCCTTCGGGCCAGCCCAGTCAGTCAGCTGGTACATAGTCGCTATTAATTGTTAATCAGCACTGGTTGGACTAGCGACTTTGTATGGTGACCAGCTGACAACCATTTGTGAACAAACTCCACTGGGGGTCCATGTTAAAAAAATGCCTTATCACGTCAAAAAAATACCGCAAAGCAGCCATTAAATTAGGTGATTGTCAGTAAAGTACAGTTTCCAATAACAAATAAATGCTAAAAAAGATATTTCAAAATATTTAATTTTTTATTTTAATAAGAATATATGTAAATTGTTGTTTAGGTCATCAGCCAAAAAGCTGGTTTGAACCTGTAGAGGTTTTACTAAGTAAAACGAGGAGTGAGGTGGTTTACCAATGCCTTCCTCACTGAGTGGAAAAGTACACTTATCAGCATGCCGGGCCTTCTGAAAAGGACATATTTTCCACTCTGCAAATGACACCTTCACTTCATTCACCACAGTGTCTGGCTGTATAATGAAATTCATTCCTTTCAGAGGAAATAACTCTGATTAATGTCACAATACACCTCTACCTCTTCTGTTCTTAAATAGTCCAGTCATTTAATTGGCTGACCATGTGATAAGAAACAGAACTATTTATTTTAGCCCTGCAACGAACAGATTGAGTGTAAATAATTTGATATATAGATATACGTATTGTTTTGTTTAATTTTTTTCATTCTATCATCATGGAGGGTGCAGCTGCATTCTCTTACCCCTTCTGGATAAGCTATGGGTTAATTCAGGGTAGCTAGGTTCTAGTACGTTTTCGCATTGATTAATTTTAGTTCTATAGTTAATTATTTGTAGTTACTCTTACTCATATGTTAATGTTACACTAATTAATTACTACGTAATATTTATAGAAACCCCTAAGCGTAATCTATTTTTATTTTTTATTTTATTTTTTTTTATTTGTTATCGGGACTGTACTTTGTTAACAACTACCCAATCTGATTGCTGCTTTTTGCTGTATTTTTTTGACGTGGATTAGAGATGAGTTTGAACAAGGACCCCCAGTAGAGTTTGTTCATGTATGGCTGTCAGCTGGTCACCATACAAAGTCTCTTGCCCAACCAGTGTTACTTAACAAATAATAGCGACTTTCTACCAGCTGACTGACTGGGCTGGCCCGAAGGCCTAAACGTAATCTGTAAATCCAAACTGGCGTTATGACTGCATATAGTTATAGCTGCCCATAACGGACAGGTGGAGTGTCAAATTATTTACACTTAATCTGTTAGTTGCAGGGCTAAAATAAATAGTTATGTTTCTTATCACATGGTCAGCCAATTTAATGACTGAATCATTTAAGAACAGAAGAGGTAGAGGTGTATTGTGACACTAATCAGAGTTATCTCCTCTGAAAGTAATGAATTTAATTATACAGCCAGACCCTGTGGTGAATGAAGTAAAGGTATCGTTTGCAGAGTAGAAAATATTTGCTTTGCAGAGGGCCCGGCATGCTGATAAGCGTACTTTTTCACTCAGTGAGGAAGGCAACTGTAAATAACCTCACTTCTTGTTTTACTTAGTAAAACCTCTACAGGTTCAAACCAGCCTTTTGGCTGATGACCTAAACAACAACACATATAGTTATAGGGAATTACTATTTTTTCTAAAGATATTATTTAGCTTTTGTCTAATAATCTTCAGTAAATTAAAGTAAGTTTGGGATTGTAAGACGTGTCCCTACGTTAGTCGCCTGTCGAGATGTAAGCCTAAGGATCAGTATCGCTCGCACATCATTCCTGTACGGAATCTGAACGCTGCGCTGTTTATTGTTATAGTAGACTACAGTAGAAGGTTATGTATGAAGCCTTGTTCATTTATTTTCATTTTTACTTTCTCTTGCCTATATGAATATATAGGAAGGAAAGTATTGTTTTCATGTCGATTTTTCGAAATCGAGTTTTCACCGGATCTATACGTTTTCAGACCCCCTGAACCCAAAAAACATGTTTTCAGCGATTGGTCTGTGTGTGTGTGTCTGTGTGTGAACAGAATATCTCAAGAACGGAACATCGTACGAACTTGAAACTTGAAACTTAAGTTACATACCACTACCGGACGCGACACGAACATTTTCATCAAAATCGGTCAACCGGAAGTAGTAGTTTATTCGTATAATTTTTCAGTTTTTTGCGATTTTCTCAAAAACTGGTCCTACGATTTTTTTTAAAATCGCCTATTTTACTCAATTTTTTATTCTCTACAAGATAGGGTAGGCGCCATGTTTGCTGAAATTCTCGGTGAGGCTGTTTTCACGTAAAAACGTTGTTTTTTTAAGATTACGGCTTTAATATAAATTTTAGCGCAAAAACTTATATAATAAAAGTTGTAGAGAATTTAAAAACCTACAACTTCTGTTTCAAACATTTTTTTGTATAACGCTTAGTTTAGCGGTAATTTGCGATTTTCTGTTTCTTTTCTCACGAAAACGTGAGAAAAATAGATTTTTTTAACATTTCGGTCTTAGTATGCATTTTACGACAAAAGTGTATATAATAAAAGTTATAGAAAATTAAAAGATCTACAACTTTTGTTTAGAGCATTTTTCTCTACAGAGCCTAGTTTAGCGTGAAAGCGTGATTTTCCGTATTTTTAAGCCAAACTGAGTTCGATTGTCATTTTGCGTCATTCACTCATGATTTAAATAAGGTTATGTTTTTGAGGTTAGTTTTTGTTTATTTCTAATATTTTATTAATAATGTTAGGTTTATTATTAATCATTTGCATTGGCAAGAGAAAGTTGTGTGAGTGTTTCACACCAGATTTTTCATTTCTTAATCCTTTTTTTCAAGCCACATAGGACTACATAAGTCCATTAAGAGGAGACTGTCGGATGGTTTTGACTGAAAATTTTGATTTTTGGTTTTTTATATTTTTCAATAGTTTAGACCTAGATCTACCACAAAAACATTAAATTACAACAAAATAATTATTTTAATGAAAAAAATTAAGTTTTTATCAGGTTTACTCTTAAAATTAACATGTCGCCAAGAACAAATATTTTTCATATTTTTATATTGTCCGTTTTAGTGCAAAAAGAATTTTAGTTTTTTTTTAATATCTCAACTATTTTTAATACCTATTCTTCGCTGTTAGTGCAGCTTTCTAACCAACTGTTGATGGAAAATTAACTTGTTCATGTTCATTTTGTTTTTATTTGTGCTTTTTCCCGTAAATTTAGATTTTTGACACTTAGGTACGTTTTTCTCAGAAACCATTTAACCTACCAGGCTAAAATGTTTACCAGTTAATTATCATGTGCATGCACATTTACTGACATTGTTTTTATTACCTCAGGTGCTCAAAAAATTAGTAATATGCAAAAAACGTAGAAATTTTTTTTTAAAATTTTTATGTTATTCGTTATTCTTTTAAAAACTTTATGGTCCAACAGATTAAATTGAAAAAATCTTAGTTGCTAAAACCACCCTACGACTATAAGTGTGTAAAGTTTCGTTTTCCTATCTTTCACCAATCCTATGAAAAATGTACCTAAAAATAGCTAATTTAACATTGGCGGGATACAAAGTACAGTCTTCCCTTAAAGAAGAAACACTTTATTTCAATTTTTGTTGTACTGGAGTAGGCTACTTTTCCTGATGTTTCTTTCCTTGATTCTTCGCCAGTATTCCTTCAATATTTATGATCTCTTCTGACATTCTTCATCAGAATACACGATTTTCTGTCGTTCGGTCGATCTCTTCTGTTAAAGTCTTGTGCTGTTCAGTTTGTGGTAATTTCTGGATTTTCTTTTCAGGTCCTCAAGTGAGATTTAGATTTCGTTCATGTTCTGTTCAATTTCTTTGATCCAGTGGGGCTGAGATTTTCTGTTTAGGAAATAGTTGATGATTTGTGTGGAGATTCTGGCGGAGTCACTTCTCAAGAGATGTCCAAAGGAAGTAATTCTCTTTTTCCTTATCTGATTTGCTAGAGGTTCTGAATTTCTGTAGACTTCTTCGTTCGGGACGGGCTTCCAAATCCCGTCAGAGAACCATCTGTTGTTCAGGCATTTTCTGATGATCTGACGTTCTAATTTTGAGAATTTGTATTCCAAGTTGATTCTCCTGAGGCTGGAGATCATTTCACTTTGAATGTGATTTTCGGAAGAACCACAGTTTTATAATGTCGGAGTTTTGAATTTAAAAATCCCTAATCCTTTATAACATGTAAAATGAAATAGATTTTTGTAAGAAGCTTTTGGAAGGATCATCGTTAGCTTTTGACACTATTGCCTTATCAGTAAAATATTGCTATGTTAGTGTCATTACATAATTAAGAACACCACATGTTCTAACCAATGCTTGTTTGAAAATTTTTTTTTTATTCCTAATTTGTGTAAGTTGCAATTTGTTCATTTTAGAACAATAAGCAACCCCATGACCCAATGAGATGAATATGATGTGTATGACGTGTAAATGAGGTGTAGTCTTGTACAGATCCAGGCCGACCATTCCTGAGAGAGTATGGTTAATTAAACCCCAACCATCAAAGTACACCGGTAACCACTGTCTAGTATTAAAATCCGTATAAAAGTAACTACCTTTACTAGGATTTGAACCAGGAACCTTCGTCTCTGAAAATCAGCTGTTAAACAGCTGATTTTGGCGACGAATTTACCTCTAGACCAATCCGGTGGGTCATGTTGGAAAATTAAAAACACAATTTTAATTACTAACAGTACAAGGAAATAAAATGGTGAGACCTTTTTATAAATTTCAGTTAATAATTAAGTGATAAAATTTGTTTACATAAAAATTCAATTAATTAAATTCTGATATTGTTTGTTAAGAGAAAGAGAAAAATGATTAATTAACTTGTTATTGTTGTTATATAAATAAATTTATAGGTAAAATATTAAATGCTATTGTTGATTTATGTTTTTAAAATAGTGTGGTAATTGTTGTGACAACTTGAACTTTCTACCCACACATACATCTTTCTGTAGTACCTACTAATATTTTATAAAAGACACACTTGTTTTCCTTTACCAATATATCGTAAAATAATAATTTAAATTTATAATATATATAGTTATAAAAATTTACCACACATTACCATAGAAGTTTTATATTTATATATTAATAAAAATTTTATAAGGAATCTTTTAGTTCTATCCGTTATAGGCCTATAGGTAATATTTCAGTTATAAAATTAAGTTTAACAGAAAAATTTTAATTGATGTAGGATAATACAATTCGTTAAGAAATAATTTACGTTTTAATGCAAATTATAAGATTAATTATCTTTTGGAATGTTAATTTATAATGAAAAGCATATGTGCAAGTATTGTTTTTTATTTTTTATTTGAACGATTAATTTTATTTATTTAGTAGTTTTATGTTAACTGACCTTGAGAAAGTTGAAATAAATTTAATTAAGTTTTTATTCGACTAAATAACTTAATAATAATAAAATCAACATGGTTGATTAGCTTTTAAACAGCATAGATGTTATTAATAGAATTCTTGATGACTATTAGCAAAATGAACAGTTTTAGAAATTTATTTTCCCACTTAATCTTGTGGAGAATGTGGTGTTTGGTGAAAAGGAACAAAGATAAATTTATTAAAGTATATAGCTGCAAAGAGAAAGTCTAACATCTTGTTACTTAGGTTAGAATATTGTTAATTTTTATATTTTAGAATTTAATTAATTTTTTATTATCAGAGTGACATTGCTGATACAGTTTTGGATCAAATCAAATACTAGTATTTAAATCCGTATAAAAGTAACTACCGTTCAGCTGTTCTTAGTTTGCTCCTACTGTCAACAAACAAAAGCCACCTACTACAGGGTGCACACTAGAGTCTCCGACTTTACGGATGTCGTATTCCTATTAAGTTAACTATTTTTTAAATTATAAGTACTTAAAGTACTAAAAATATCAGTCATGATATGATGTAAGGCTTAACAATTTCATTTATAAAAATACTTTTAAAAGTGTTTTGTATTTAAATACTTTTGAAATTATTTTGTTGTCACTTTTTAATAAGCGTGTACACATTTTGATATAATGCGCATGCTCAGTGACGTCATTGTTTGTTTACATTAGGAGCAAACTAAGAGAGGCTGGACTGTACCTTTACTAGGATTTGAACCAGGAACCTTCGTCTCCGAAAATCAAACACCGGTTTGTTCAGAATAAAATTTTCTACATTTTTTATTGAAAATTTTAACTGTTTCTTGGTGAAATAACACAGTTATCCTTGCCCAAAGATGAAAAAATGTGATTTTCACTCCATTTTTTGCATTTGACACTGGTTTTCTCAAAAACTATTTAACTTACAGATCTGGGACCTGTTTTATTCAATTTATCAGATCAAAAACCATAAGAAATGATTGAATTTGCCCCTTAATCTACCTTACCACAATTCCAGGAAGACCTCATTTCACCTGGTGAACTGAAATCCAGGCGAAACTTTCGCTAGCTGTAACTCGCTAACGAAGCGTTTTCAGACCTATGTTTATATAACATTTTTTCATTATTTTTACTAGTACAATGTGCTGTAGAAGTGGGGGGAGAACTTCATGAATCACCCTGTATATTTATCAGGGCTTAACATAAAAATGTCTTATTGTTCTGGCACTAGAAAAACATGATTCAAGCCCCTATAAAACAAAATTCAACATTTTACAACAGAATATGGTTAATTAAACCCCAACCATCAAAGTACACCGGTAACCACTGTCTAGTATTCAAATCCGTATAAAAGTAAATATATTTACTAGGATTTGAACCAGGAACGTTCGTCTCCGAAAATCAGCTGATTGATAAACAGCTGATTTTGGCGACGACTTTGCCTCTAGACCAACCCGGTGGGTTAAAACGGAAAAGACCCTTTATCTTGCTTAAATTTTTATACCAACTGGAACATCATAACTTCAATATGTCGTAGCCTAGGAATTATAATCTACAAACATTATTTTTGATTTCCAATTTGTTTTTTGTTTCAGAGGTATGAGATTGTTCAGGAGGAGGTGCTCAGATCCAAGTCCTCAGTTAGTTAGTTTATCGCCATTAACACAAGAAGATGTAGATGCATCTGAAGACAAACCAAGGCAAACTAGATCAGGTCAAACTTCACCGGCTCGTACACCATTATCTGGTTCTCCTAAACCACATCGAAAAGGTATAATTATATTCCTATTCATTAAAATTTTCATCTGGTTTCTTTCAAATTCAGAAGAAATTTTTATGATTTAAGGGGATAGTCAACTCAAGATGTTTTTTTTTTTAAATTTTGATTGTTTTTTGGATTTATTTGAAGTTTAAAATTTTCTGAATTACATCATTTGTTTACTTTGTACGTTGACAAAAAGTTATAAAAAAAAATCATTTTTAAAATAAAGCTCACTAACAAGGGGAATGAAATTATTCCTTCAACTTTAAGTTTTCCGGAAATCTGGTTTTTGCATGATTGTACATCCTTGGGAATTAAATATTTTGGTTTGTATTAAAGATATTTGGACGATGTTTTTTCCAAAAGTTCATAATTTCTTGCTCTATTATCTGTGGAATGATTATTACAAAAACCTTAATAGGGATTTTGTTAAAAAACAATTTGTGAATACATAAAATAAATGTTTTTGAAAATATGGTTGTTCTTCAATAAATTTCTTGTAAGAAAAACTACATACAAGCGCATACAACAGATAATAGACAGCAATTTTCAGTATTTTGAAGCATAAGAATCATGCTGATATCTTTCTTGGTTCCTGAGATATTTGATTCCCCGTAAAAGCCTGCTTTTCCAACCTCACCCTTATATTAGGGGTTGTAATAAATTTTTTGGCGTGGTTCAAATGGTAGATCATTACTAGTAAATTATCTTTCATTTAAAATAAATAATAATAAATTATAGCCAGAAGTTTTCATTTTCATTTTCTGGGTTGACTACCCTCTTTAATAAGTTAATAAGAACAATTTTACGTATTAGGTCAAGAACCTAGAAACAGAGGATTTGGTTTGTATCGATACTGAAAGGAATAATTATTGGTAGTTTAATTTGAAAATTCCCTGTGATCTTAGTGTGTTTTTTTTTCTCCCATCAAGGAAATGTAAAAATAGGATTTTATGTAGCCAATATTAAATATCTACTGTGAAACACTCACACGAATTTCTCTTGCCAATGTAAAAAAATCATAAATATAAGTTACATGTAATCATGAGTAAAGAATGTACTGTAAAATGAAAAACATAACGTAATTTTAATCATGAGTGAATAACATAAAATAATTTCAAATTCAGAAGAAATTTTTATGATCTATAATTGTCTTCTATAATTTTGTTTTGTCCGTCCGTCACTAAACAACGTCCGTAATATGATAACAACTATACAACTTTGATGGAAATGTAAGAACGTATTATACAGATTATATCTATGGTTTGATTCAACATGCATGGCAGAACGAGTGGTAATGTTGGCAGATTACAAAACTTCTCTTTGCTCCTGAAAACTCCCTACCACACTAACTTGTAAGTAAACAATCTGAAACGTGTGTTTTCTACTAAATCCTACAACCATTTACTGTCTTCTTTTTTATATCAGACTTTACAATCTGTTAATAACATTTATAAAACCAACCAAAAATATACCACTTTCATACATTATTTCCGGATTTTCATTACAATTGACTTCGTTATAACCGAATTTTACTATAATTTATTATTTAAAAATAATCTGAGTTGGAGTAGCATTATTGAGTAGCAGTCAAAACGTCAATTTTATAGTATAACTCCATCAGATTCACTGGCTGCATTTTACAGTTGTGAATAAATTAAGTAAGTTAAAAAACCTTACTTTCATTTCTCTTTGTAAAATTATTGGTATGAATAATTTTATAATAATTAATAGCAATAAACCATAAGTAGATTAACATTAAAAAATTACAAAAATTAATTTAAATAATGCAAAATTGTTGATTACTGATGCAGACTATCCTGTACAAAAAATATTTACTGTAGTCAT
Source organism: Catonia carolina (assembly GCA_035578175.1). Taxonomy (NCBI): domain Eukaryota; kingdom Metazoa; phylum Arthropoda; class Insecta; order Hemiptera; family Achilidae; genus Catonia; species Catonia carolina. The sequence continues at coordinate 437,484,903 of JAQMRL010000001.1, read as the reverse complement.
TTTAGAGATAAAGGAAAAATTGTTTGTTCATCAACTCCTGGAGTAGATCTAATCTGTTGTTGTTTAGGTCAACAGCCGGAAGGCTGGTTTGAACCTGTAGAGGTTTTACTAAGTAAAAACGAGGAGTAAGGTGGTTTACCATTGCCTTCCTCACTGAGTTGAAAGAGTATGCTTATCAGCATGCCGGGCCCTCTGAAAAGCACATATTTTCCACTCTGTAAATGACAACTTCACTTCATTCACCACAGGGTCTGGCTGCATAGTGAAATTCATTACTCTCAGAGGAGATAACTCTGACTAGTGTCTTTTACACCTCTACCTCTTCTGTTCTTAAATAGTTCAGTCATATAAGTGGCTGACTATGTGATAAGAAACAGAACTATTTTTTTTTAGCCCTGGACCAAACAGATAGAGTGCAATTAAAATAACACTCCACCTGCTCGTTTTGGGCAGAGATCTAATCTATAATACAAAAAAATTTGTAGGTACAGGATTAATGATATGAATTTCTGATTGTTCTATTAACAGCGTATAATAATGTTGTAGAAATTTTAGTGATTATGGAAATGAGTCACCACACCTACATGTTACTGTATCTTTAGTGGAATTTCTGTTCTGTGGCTTTTCCATATGCAGTAAGGGTTCTTCCTGTACCTGGTAAATCTGACTCTTTTTCTCATAACTGCTGCCATGTACTCTGATTCAGACTTTACTGCTGGATTTATACACCCACATTTTATTATGATTTATAATGTATGAGTAAAAATCTGGTGTGAAACACTCACACAACTTTCTCTTGCCAATGCAAATAGTTAACAATAAACCTAACATTATTAATAAAACATTAGGAATAAACAATAAAACTAACTTCAATAACATAACCTAATTTTAATCATGAGTGAAAGACGCAAAATGAAAATCAACTACAGTTTGGCTTCAAAATACGGAACATCACTCTTTCATGCTAAACTAGGCTCTGTAGAGAAAAATGCTCTATAGTTGTAGATCTTTTAATTTTCTATAAATTTGATTATATACGTTTTTGTCGTAAAATGCATACTAAGGCCAAAATCTTAAAACACACACACGCACACACACACACACACACATGCACACACATACACACACACACACACACACACACACACACACACACACACACACACACACACAGAGAGAGAGACACACACACAGACGGATCGCTAAAAACATGTTTTTTGGGTTCAGGGGGTCTGAAAATGTGTAGATCCGGTGAAAACTTGATTTCGAAAAATCGACATGAAAACAATACTTTCCTTCCTATATATTCATATAGGCAAGAGAAAGTAAAAATTGATTGTTTAGGTATGTTTACCGCCTAAAATTGTAATTAATTAGGCCTATTAGAACAATTATAAAACTGAAATAAATGCAATATTAATATGGAAATAAATGATTTCCTGGTGACACTTGCTGATACTTGAATTGAAAATGGAATGATTAAATTGAACTTACAGTTAACATTATAAGATATTTTCTGATAACTTTACATTTTAATTCTATGTTATGGAATTTATTGTAGAACATTTAATATGACTGTATAAATTACTAAGGTGTTTTAAATTCTACATTATGTAAATTTAATTTAAAAAATATGTAGATGCAATAAATTTTTTTATTAGTATGTGTTACTTTTGGTTTGGGAATGCGTAAATTTGATTTAGTACAAGCCTACTTGAAGGAAACACTATGTTATTTAGTGTACAAGTGTTAAATCCTTTTACAAATAATCATTTACAAGTTAAAAAAGTAACCAACCCACCGGGTTGGTCTAGAGATAAAGTCATCGCCAAAATCAGCTGTTTAACAGATGATTTACGAAGACGAAGGTTCCTGGTTCAAATCCTAGTAAAGGTAGTTACTTCTATACGGATTTGAATACTAGACAGGTGGTTACCGGTGTACGTTGATGGTTGGAGTTTAATTAACCATATTCTCTCAGGAATGGTCGGCCTGGGTCTGTACAAGACTACACCTCATTTACATGTCATACACATCATCCTTATCTCATTGGGTCATGGGGTTGCTTATTGTTCTAAATTGAACAGATTGCAACAAACACATATTAGGAATAAAAAAACAAAAAAGTTAAAAAAAACTTATAAGACGTGGCTTGCTCTGCTTATACAGTTTTCACCTCTCCCACTACTATCCATTGATACTATTCCTCTACTGCTCCAGCTGTTTATCATCACTGATGCTACTCCCGCTGTCACAAAGAGGCAGTTAAAGGAGGAATTCTTCCACTGTCTTCAGTTGGGGCATGCACATAGGCAATTTTATACTACGTTTTTCTGTTATAGTAATAAATTACACTAAAATATGTAAAATTGAATAGGCTAAATTAAAATTGTTCATTCATTTCGTATAATGTATTTTTGTAGCCTACTGTTTATGATTTAATTGGCCTATAGTAATTTATCCGTTAAGGAAGTAGTCAAGTTAAAAATCTAAAAGTTTAAGTGGAATAAACAGCTGTAAATCATTAGCAAACATAAGAAATAATACAATTTCACTTCTACCTGGCCACATAATCACTAATTGTTTACTGTTGTGATATTAAAAATCTTGATGGCGAAATATTTCACCAGAACTTTATAAACATGACATCTGTGTGTGTAATGTTGTGCTTCTCTATGTACTGTATTCAGTGCTTTAATGACTACTAAAATATGAATTAAGTACTCTGTGTACATAATTAATCAGTTTGTTGGATTATGTTTTTATTCACATTTTTGAGATTGTTGTTGTTTAGGTCATCAGCTGAAATGCTGGTTTGAACCTGTAGACGTTTTACTAAGTAAAACGAGAAGTGAGGTGGTTTACAATTGCTTTCCTCACTGAGTGGAAAGTACGCTTATCAGCATGCCGGGCCCTCTGAAAAGCACATATTTTCCACTCTGCAAATGACACATTCACTTCATTCACCACAGGGTCTGGCTGTATAATGAAATTCATTACTTTCAAAGGAGATATCTCTGATTAGTGTCTTTTACACCTCTATCTCTTATGTTTTTAAATGATTCAGTCATTTAATTGGCTGACCATGTGATAAGAAACAGAACTATTTATTTTAGCCCTGCAATGAACACATTGAGTGTAAATAATTTGACACTCCACCTGTCTGTTATGGGCAGAATTTTTGAGATATATGAACAATATAATATCTGAGCAGGTTCCTGTCCCAATTAGTTTGGATTAGTGAGGTTGTTGTGTATTAAAATGACATTTCCAAAATCCCAATTTTTTGACTTTACTACACCCTTCAAAAATTTATTTAAATTGATTGTTTATATATTTTTTTTGAAATTGAAATATATATTTCTAAAAACCAGAATACGGTAACATAAAACACTTACCTATGTATATTATAGTGCTACTACTCCTATCATGGTAGATAAGGGTAACCATGGTAGGAGTAGGAAGTTTTAAATTTTAACGTAAAAAAATTTTATTTTACTGAAGATGTGTACAAGATACACGAAAGCGCTATAAATATTGGTAAGTGTTTTATGTTACCATATTCTGGTGGTTAGAAATATATAGGGTGATTCAAAACTATACGCAATCTCTTGGGATCTCATTCTATAGCTAAAAATAAGAAAAAAAGTTCATATAAACATATGCCTGAAAACACTTAGTTAGCGAGTTACGGCTAGCGAAAAATTTCACCTAGAACTCTGTACCCTTGGTGAAGTAAGGCCGTATAAAAATGTTAAAGGTAGTTACCAAGATACAAATACGATTGTTTCTTAGGGTTTTTAATCTGAAAAATTGAATAAAATTGGTTCCAGAGCTGTAAATGCAATACTTCCAGAGATATCTTACATAAAACACAAGAATTGGTGCAAAGAAATAACACATTTTTGTGTTTAATGTAAGATTACTTCCATAAAAGGCAAATAAAGGTGTATTTTTTCTTAAATAAATTTGTAGAAAATTTAATTTTGAAAAGATTCATGTGATTACTCAGGAAAAAAATGAATAATAGATATTGAAATTTCGCTTTATTTAAAATCAAAACAGATGCACATAAAATGCACATTCTTAACTGCATAAAATATTAACTAATATTTAGGTTGGGAGTACTCCCTTTTTATTTATGGAAGTAATCTTACATTAAACACAAAAATGTTTTATTTCTTTGCACCAGTTCTTGTGTTTTACGTAAGATATCTCTGAAAGTATTGCATTTACAGCTCTGGAACCAATTTTATTCAATTTTTTAGATTAAAAAACATAAAAAACAATCGTATTTGTATCTTTGTAACTACCTTTAACATTTTTATACGGCCTTACTTCACCGAGGGTACAGAGTTGCAAGGTTTTTATAGGGTTTTATAGGTTTTTACAGAGTTGTAGGTGAAATTTTTCGCTAGCCGTAACTCCCTAACTAAGCGTTTTCAGGCATATGTTTATATGAACTTTTTTACTTATTTTTAGCTATAGAACGAGATCCCAAGAGATTGTAGTATAGTTTTGAATCATCCTGTATACTTCAATTTTAAATAATACGGCATCTCTTAAAATCCTACATAGGATGTTTGATAAAAATAATAAATATTTTGTTTTATGTTGCATTTTAGGTCTCGCTACGTGGGGTAAGAAAGTTGGAAAAAAATGGGACCAGTTAAAAAGAAGCGATAGTTCTGAATTACTAGCAGTATCACCAGGACGTAAAAGACACTGGTCACCGAATAGTTCAAATAATTCAACACATAGTAATTCAAATGGTAACGTCAGTCAACCACAATCGAAACTCAATTCAACTAATTCAAGAACAAGAAGAATTTCACGAGTTGAATCGCTAAGAAATTTATTTGTTCGTGGCGTAAATGTACCTTCAAATAGTAGTTGTAATAATAACAACAATAATAATTGTAGTGTTAATAAAGAGTTGATAACAAAAAATGTTCAAGAGTTAGGGACAGATTGGGTAAAAGAAGAATGCCAAAGAGGAATCTCAGATTTGTATCGGTTAAATGATATGATTAACAGTAGTCAAAAGAAGAATTCATCCGGTACAGATGAAAAAGATAAGGGAACAGCACAAAGTAGGCCAACATTAAATCATTGTCGTAAACGTGCATTAACGGAGCCTTTAGAAGAAAATCCGTTAGAAGAAGATCAACAGTGCCTTTTAGAATACTTATTAAGGCATCATGCCAATCTAGGTACAAATAGTAATAATAGCAATGAGAATACTTTAAAAATGTTAAGTTATGATGATTTACTGGCAACATTTAAAGATTTAACGAAAGAAGAACAAATAAATATTTTAAAAAGTTCTTCATCATCTTCGTCATTGAATAATGATTGGGGTTCTGCATCATCTGGAATCGACGGACAGAAATCATCTAGATTATCTGTTCTTCCAGAAGAAACATCTAACAATAGTTCCTCGGTAAATTCTGTACATGGAAAAAATACAATAAAAAAACGAGTCATGTCATTAGGGAATAAAAGTTTTAGTCGAGGAAATAGTTATGAAGAATTACCGAGGCGACAAAAAACTCAAGTGAAACCAAGACCTGATTCGACACCGATCTCAAACATCGATAGTCTTTGTACATTATTAAATAGTTTTTTAACTGTTAAAGCTGACGAAAGTGGTTATGAAAGCGATTCAACTAGAAACGGTTCAGATTCACCAAGAGGATCAATCAAATCAACTACGTGTGATAATCAGTTAACACGTCGTGTTATAACAAGAACTAGTTCTAACACATCTTCTATCACAGAAGTAGATGATGGTAACAATAAAATTTTAGAAAAAAGTTCAATTAAAGATACCCAATCAAGTAACTCAAATTTATTATTATCAACTTTGAATTGTAAACAAAATTCAATTGAGGAACATATAAATGATGATGTATTTTGTTGCGACAACAACGAAGATTTAAAGATCTCTAGCGATAATATTGTACCATTTTCTAATAATACAATTTCGAATAAAACGACTAAAAAACGAGATATAAGTCCATCAATTGGTAAAATCGATTTAACCGATGAAGAAAATAAATTAACATTTTCAAGAAAAAGAAATTCAAAAATAAATATCGGTATAAGAAGAGGTGATGTTAAAAATGTAACCGGTTTTAATTCTGGGTACAAAAGAAATAATAATAATAATTTAGCTAGTGTTCATGTAACCGTCGAAGAAAATAAACAAGAAGAAGAAAATTTGAATGACTCGATGGTTTGTGGTAAATGTAAACCATCAAAATCAACAAAAGATTTAAAAATAAATAAACAGATTCGTGATATTAATACCACTACAACGACTGAAAATATTCATCATCAAAGTTCAGAAAAATTAAATTTTTATCAAAGGATTTTGGGAGGAGGTGGTCATAGAAATACTACTATTAATAACACTAATAACTCATTAACGGACTCTTCAAACCACAATAAATTAGGTTTACCTGTATCGGGTGTTAACCAAATTACTTCACCAATCGGAAGCTGTAGTGGTTTAAATGGATCTATTACTAATGATTTTATAGAAGATAAGGAATTTAAATGTATGAGATTTAAAAAGGATCATACAGGGGAGCTTGGTGTGTATATTGAAAGAAAAGATCCTGCTTCCAGACCTGCTTGCTATGTAATTTCATATATTGAACCAGGAGGAGTTATGCATAGGTCAGTACAAAAATTCATTCTCTATTTTTAACTAATTTTTTATATTTTTATTTAATATATTTATAATTGGCCTTTAACCCTTAATAGGGCAGTACTACAGGGTAAAATATGTTGTTGTTTAGGTCATCAGCCGGAAGGCTGGTTTGAGCCTGTAGAGGTTTTACTTAGTAAAACAAGGAGTGAGGTGGTTTACCATTGCCACAACTCACTGAATGGAAAAGTAAGCTTATCAACATGCCGTGCCCTCTGAAAAGCACATATTTTCCACTCTGCAAATGACACCTTCACTTCATTCACCACAGGGTCTGGCTGTACAATGAAATTCATTACTTTCAGAGGAGATAACTCTGATTAGTGTCTTTTACACCTCTACCTCTTCTGTTCTTAAATGATTCAGTCATTTAATTGACTGACCATGTAATAAGAAACAGAACTATTTATTTTAGCCCTGCAATGAACAGATTGAGTGTAAATAATTTGACACTCCACCTGTCTGTTATGGGCAAGGATGAACTAAACAACAGAATTCAAATAGCTAAAGTGGCCTTCGGTGTCCTAAACCAGTGATTCTCAAATTTATCATACCTAGGAACTCTAGATATTTCACCAAATCAATGGCGGACCACATACACTAAAAATCAGGTGTGAAACACTCACACAACTTTCTCTTGCCAATGCAAATAATTAATAATAAACCTAACATTATTAATAAAATATTAAAAATAAACAACAACTAACCTCAAAAACATAACCTTATTTTAATAACCTTTTTAAAGTGGAAGACGCAAAATGAAAATCGAACTCAATTTGGCTTAAAAAAAACGGAAAATCACACTTTCACGCTAAACTAGGCTCTGTAGAGAAAAATTCTCTAAACAAAAGTTGTAGATCTTTTAATTTTCTATAACTTTTATTATATACACTTTTGTCGTAAAATGCATACTAAGACCGAAATGTTAAAAAAATCGATTTTTCTCACGTTTTCGTGAGAAAAAAACAGAAAATCGCAAATTACCGCTAAACTAAGCGTTATACAAAAAAATGTTTGAAACAGAAGTTGTAGGTTTTTAAATTCTCTACAACTTTTATTATATAAGTTTTTGCGCTAAAATTTATATTAAAGCCGTAATCTTAAAAAAACAACGTTTTTACGTGAAAACAGCCTCACCGAGAATTTCAGCAGACATGGCGCCTACCCTATCTTGTAGAGAATAAAAAATTGAGTAAAATAGGCGATTTTAAAAAAAATCGTAGGACCAGTTTCTGAGAAAATCGCAAAAAACTGAAAAATTATACGAATAAACTATTTATTTATTTATTCCGGTTGACCGATTTTGATGAAAATGTTCGTGTCGCGTCCGGTAGTGGTATGTAACTTAAGTTTCAAGTTTCAAGTTCGTACGATGTTCCGTTCTTGAGATATTCTGTTCACACACACACACACACACAGACACACACACACACAGACACACACACACACAGACACACAGACACACACACAGACCAATCGCTAAAAACATGTTTTTTGGATTCAGGGGGTCTGAAAACGTATAGATCCGGTGAAAACTCGATTTCGAAAAATCGACATGAAAACAATACTTTCCTTCCTATATATTCATATAGGCAAGAGAAAGTAAAAATGAATGAAAGCCTGTTTAGACCTAGATGTACTACATTGCCTACTAATTAAATAGGGTGATAATAATAGTTACATAGGCCTGTGGGTAAAATATACATGTTGTAAAATGTTAAATTTTGTTTTATAAGGGACTTGAACAATGTATTTCTAGTGCCAGACCAATAAGATATTTCTTTTTTTATGTTAAGTCCTGGTAAGTATACTTACCAAGGAACATTTATTGAAATGGGAAACACATAATATTTAGTGGTAAGAATACTTAATAAAACAACTTGTACTACTATATGACAGAAAAATGTGTAGACAAATTTATCTTAACTTTATATTAGCATGAATGCTTACTTTACCATAAAAACCTCGAGTTTTCTAAGCACTTTAAAAAAAGTAACAACAAAACAACAGAGTTGCGTGCGCTAGTATGAATCCTTACTACATTCGTGTAACTCATGAAGCAAATGGTCGCTGCGGACTAATGTCAAAATGTGGATACCCTACTTACCAGAGAACATCTATAAAACCATAAAATGCCAATAGGGTTCAACTGCATAGCTCATTCTTTAAAAAAATCGACCTCATTGCCAGTGGTAAGTATACTTACCAAAGACTATACTTACCTATAAAAGGTTAAGCAAATCATTATAACAAAATGAAATTGACATGAGTGAAATAAACAACATTTTTTGTCACTTCATTAAAACAAAATTTTAAAATAAAGCTAACAAAAAAATAAAAGTTACAAAGAAGTATATGTAAAATTATTAACAACAATGTGAATAAGAAAGAAGTAAAAATTAGATTTCAAAATTTAAAAAAAATTAGATTTTCCGTTGTAGATTGTATAATATTACATGTAGACTAAAAAAACAAAAAACAGGGTTTGTAAATTCAGATTGAAATATCAGAAGAATATCTATTTTGTGTAACTTCACCGTCTGCATTAGCAGTAATTGCAGAACAGTCGGTTTTTGAATTTGTAATCTTCACAAAAAGTTAGTGGGCCAAGATTTGCTTTGAAGTTTCGGTTTCAACCTGAAGTGACCCAAAACAAAAAGTCAAGAAATCAAAGTTGGAATTTGGAAACAAAAATAGTGTCATTCGATTCCCGTTAAAGAGTAGATACAGAAATCGCTAATGACTTTCACAATAGGTCAAACGTAAGTCATTTTCAAAATTGCCACCAGCCGTGAGACTCATGAAGGGGATTCTTGTAAATAAATTAATGGAAGATTAGACTTGTGATAACTTTTACTTTTTAGGTGGGTGGACAAAATAAGTAATTTAGAGGTTCTTAGGCGAGTGGATGAAAAAAGAAGTATATGGAAGCATCTTACCAGATGAAGGGATAGGCTAGTAGGGCATATCTTAAGACATCTAGGTATTGGGCTATCAATAATGGAGGTTAATATTGAGGGAGTAAATTGTAGGGGGAGGCAAAGATTAGAATATGTAAAGCAAATTATAAAAGATGTAGGGTGTTACAGGTATGTAGATATGAAACGACTTGCGCAAGATAAAACAGCTTGGAGAACTGCATCAAACCAGTCGAGAGACTGACGACAAAAAAAACTTTTACTTTTGGAGTAAACAATGAAGATTTACAATTACGAGAATTTGAAGATTAGTATTTTGTTTATCTTTTTGTTGCTTAAATTCATTAGAAATTTTTGTCTATTCTATAAAAGATATTATACTTTTTATTTACTTTAACAACCAACATGTAAGATATTTCATATTCTTAAGTAAATATTTATTATTTTTCTTAAGTAGATTTGAAGTGATAATTTTTTATAGTTGGACCATAAAAAATTAAATTAAGTTGCCTCTAATAAGATGAAGATAAACTTAACCCTTTTATTCTTATGTTTTTTTGACTTTGGCAGGATGACAATAATATTCTTTTTGATTTTTTTGCTTTGTTTAAATCTCATTATTTGGTAAACCATTATATTTTTCTAAGTGAGCAAATTATGCAGAATTTTTCTTTGATATTTAAATACTGTATAAATAAATGTCTACATGAGTGTATTATTTTTTAAAACAATAAACTTGCGTTTAGTATAATATGAGAAAACAATGTTACATTCTACATTATGTAATATTTGAACAATATTGGACAAAGCAACTGTGAATAATCAAAAAACTACTGCCCACAAATATAATTAAAAATAATATAAATGAAACACTAAGCAATAAAAAAGGTGTGTATAAAATAGATTGTGGTAATGAGGATTGTAAAAAATTTTACATTGGTATGACTAGTCGTAATTTTCAAGTGAGGTATAATGAACATAAAAAAGCACTGAAATGTGACTACGTTATATCTAACTATACCAATCATATAAAAGAGGAAAAACATAAATTTGGTGAAATAGATGAATATTTTAATATAATAGAACAGTGTAATATAGAAAATAAAAATAAAATTGAAAAATATGAGATGTTCCATATTTATAAATATTTCAAAGAGCAAAAGCAGGACATTTTTAATGAACAGGTCAAATTTATAAATGATGAAGTGATATTGACTGCTGCTGCTATCTATAGTAAATATGAGAAAGGAAAAATTAGAGGAAATTAATTTTAAGTCAGTTTTATAGAAATGACAGAAGATGTATCATCATCATCTATAGATTTTATTATTATTATACATGTTGTAGACCCTTATGGATCATGTGAAGTTTCTATGGTTCTTTCTGCGGGTTCTCCATGACATCTGTATCTTCTCACTCATGGCTCTTTTCCTCTCCTCTGTCCACAAAGTGCCGGTCTTCTTGGCTCTGATCTCTGGCTGCACTTCCCACTCGTCTATTCTTTTTCTATACGTATTGCGGTCTGTCGCATCTTTAGAAGTGAGTTGAGCATTGTCAAGGTCTCTTCTTACTTGTTTAGCCCATGTCATGCCTTTAAGATTTTCTGTAGCAATAAGTCGTATGTGTCCATAGAATTTAAGTCGTCTTTTTCTAATGTCTGCTGTAATGTTTGAAATGGTGGATCCACCGAAACACGTGTAAGTAAAGATAAAAGTTGACGCAGTTTAAAAAGAAGGTTTGTGAAATTTATTATATAAATTCATTATATAAAATATAATGTGTCATTATAAAAGGACGTTGTAAGCCTACGTTTCTTTTAGATACTGTTCATAAATAGTTACTTAATTTTATTCTGTATTGACAAACTTATTATTAATGGTAACTTATTTTATTTGTAGGGATGGACGATTCAGAATTGGCGATGAAATAGTTAAAGTTAATGGAAGCCGTTTAAGAGGTTTAACAATACAAGAAGCTAGAACAACATTAAGAAGTACTCCAACAGAAGTAGAAATTGTTATTTGTAGAGATCCTTGTACAGTAACAATGACAGCAACAAATGTACAAGAAAATGTTAACAAAGCTGTTGTCAGTAAAAAACCACCGACAGGTTTAATTGGACATCAACAAGGTTTAGTAAACACAAACAAAACAACTGTAATTAAACAAATGCAACTACCGCAACAGTATCATAGACAAATATCTATGCCTGAAATAAAAATTGAGAAAAAATTGACCAGTAGTGATATTGGCGGTAGATTTAAACCACCTTTACCTACTGCAGCAATGGTACACAATGAACCATCTAAACCTGTGACTGGCATGAGAAAATTTTCATGTCAGCTTGATAATATATCACCAAGGCGGCGAACGGAAGCACCAAGACGTATGAGTCAAACACCGAGGCCGAAATCATTGACATTGGCAATGTTTACTGTAACTTTACATAAAGGACCTGGATATAAATCACTTGGTTTTAGTATTGTTGGCGGTCAGGATTCACCTAAAGGAAGCCTTGGAATATTTATTAAAACAATATTTCAATCTGGTCAAGCAGCTGAAAATGGAAACTTAAGAGAAGGTAAGTCTATAATCATTGGCGGGACTTGGCGGGAGTCATTGGGGGGGCAAATACCGGGGGGTCTGGGGGGTATGGAATACCCCCCAGCACAAGGGGGGGGTCCGGGGGACCTCCCCCGGAAAATTTTGAGATTTTTATTGCCTTCAATTCAATTTTAGGGCTGTTTTTAGGCTAAATTAAAAAGTAAATTTTGTTGGGATTTTAACGTTAAAACGTCATTTTAACTCCCAATTGATGTAAACCTAAAATTGATCTAAAATGGTCCAATAACAATGTTTTTAAATGTTAAAAAATAGTATTAACTTATTTAACCATTAACACATTTTTATTGGACCATTTGATTAATTAATTTTAAGTTTAAATACATCTCCACTAAGAACAGCTTATAAGAAGTTAAAAAAATTATTTTTTCGATACACTAACTTGGTTAAAAATGTATACCAGTAGAATATTGGGGGGGCAAGTGCCCCCCCTTGCCCCCCCCAGATCCCGCCAATGTCTATAATTTATTACTTCTACACTAGAACTTCAATACAACAAAATCGAGATCCAGAAAACATTCATTAACCCTTTCAAACCCAAATTTTTAAACTGTACACAAATGAATATGTGTACCAAAGAGGTAAAGAGTGTTAACTCCAATTTTGGCAAAATTGAGTTAAAACTGCGTTAAAATCAGAAATAAATGCTCTAATGCCTAAATTTTGTAGTTGATGTACAAAAGTTTTTGTAAAATCGTTATTGAATGTGTTTTACTGATAGTCCAGTAAATTTTTTTTGAATTTTGTTGAACTTGGTGTTTTATTCATCTGTTACTAAACAGTAGGCTACTGGTTAATTTTTAATTTTGTTCAAACTATGTGTGTAAAATGCCACTTCTTTATAAAAGTAGTGTTAGCATTAGGTATTTCACATAAGTTTTTTTCAACTTGTACATTTGAGTTAACACTAATGTAGAACTTATAAAAATGACTAAACGCAGAAAGCCGTTAAGATTTTAAGTCCTGTTTGGGTGGGAAGGAGTGTAGAAGTTTACAATGTTATGAAATAATAAATTTGTAAATAAGAAGCATTTCTGTAGAAACTGGGTGTAAATTTAAAGTTTCTGACACCTACTGAAATTTTGTTTAAATAATGAAAAGATAATATTGCTACTTATTGGCTCTTTTGAAAAATCACCAAAATGGACTTAACACCTTTTACTTCTCAGGTACAGATATGTGTACATGTTTTATACATTTTACTGATATTTAAGGGGAGCAGACCATTTTCATTATCCCTAAACCTGCATTACTAACTTAGGTAGATTTTTTTTTGGGAACCATTTAAGCTACAAAGCTGAGCTTTAGGACATCTTTAGGGCAGTACTTTTTTACAAATTTGTACCAGAGCTTTTTTATTTATCTTCATCCAATCTAAAAATAATTTTTATTCTCAAAAAATGTTCAAATGTAGCCCACATTTTTTTATGAAAAGATACCCAAAAAATAAAAACTCCCAAATTTTTGAAATACCTCTGGAGTAAATACACAACTTAGTACTAAAATGTAGTGTGTGATATTGCACACTCTTAGGTGGGATGGTTCCTGAAATAAGTGTACCTAAAGTCAAAAAATACAATATGCGGAAAATGTGGATGTAGTAAAAGTATAATACCATAACAGAAACACCTATTGCCAATTGGAATTAACTTCCAAACAAAAACACACCAATATTTATCTTGCTTTACAGCTGATTCCTATGCATTCTAGAAATTATTGTTTTTATGTGAACGCGATATCCGTAATGTTAGAGCAGTAACATGATTATATTAATCTCAATTTACAAGAATGAAAAACGTGAAAAATATCGAAATAAACATTACGTACCCCATAAACATAAAAACATAATTTTTCTCAACAGAAAAAGCAACAAGTGTCGTGTTATATATCAATTTAAATAGCGGAAAACGATCGATCAATATATGGTAAAATTGAAAAATCAATATTTTTTACTTTCTCTTGCCTATATGAATATATAGGAAGGAAAGTATTGTTTTCATGTCGATTTTTCGAAATCGAGTTTTCACTTGATCTATACGTTTTCAGACCCCCTGAACCCAAAAAACATGTTTTTAGCGATTGGTCTGTGTGTGTGTGTGTCTGTGTGTGTGTGTGTGTGTGTGTGTGAACAGAATATCTCAAGAACGGAACATCATACGAACTTGAAACTTGAAACTTAAGTTACATACCACTACCGGACGCGACACGAACATTTTCATCAAAATCGGTCAACCGGAAGTAGTAGTTTATTCGTATAATATTTCAGTTTTTTGCGATTTTTTCAAAAGCTGGTCCTACGATTTTTTTAAAAATCGCCTATTTTACTCAATTTTTTATTCTCTACAAGATAGGGTAGGCGCCATGTTTGCTGAAATTCTCGGTGAGGCTGTTTTCACGTAAAAACGTTGTTTTTTTTAAGATTACGGCTTAAATATCAATTTTAGCGCAAAAACTTATATAATAAAAGTTGTAGAGAATTTAAAAACCTACAACTTCTGTTTCTACATTTTTTTGTATAACGCTTAGTTTAGCGGTAATTTGCGATTTTCTGTTTTTTTTTCTCACGAAAACGTGAGAAAAATCGATTTTTTTAACATTTCGGTCTTAGTATGCATTTTACGACAAAAGTGTATATAATTAAATTTATAGAAAATTAAAAGATCTACAACTTTTGTTTAAAGCATTTTTCTCTACAGAGCCTAGTTTAGCGTGAAAGCGTGATTTTCCGTATTTTTAAGCCAAACTGAGTTCGATTGTCATTTTGCGTCATTCACTCATAATTAAAATAAGGTTATGTTTTTGAGGTTAGTTTTTGTTCATTTCTAATGTTTTAATACTAATGTTAGGTTTATTGTTAATTATTTGCATTGGCAAGAGAAAGTTGTGTGAGTGTTTCACACCAGATTTTTAATTATTAAAATCAGTCTGCTCCCCTTAAGTGTAATAAAATCACTTTTAGACCTTTAACCTTTAACCTTTAACCTTTAATGGGCCCTTTTGATGGCCTGACAAAAAAGTGTGACACGTACGCTACGCCACATTAGGACTTGATGGTATGAAAGTTCCCAACAATAAGAATAAGTCAAATCATGTTCAGGCTCCTAAACAAAATATATTCTCTTACTTAGATTTATAGCAAAAAAAAAAACTAAGTATGAATTTAATATCATTTAAGACTTCAAAAATTTTACAATTTTAAAAAATATTGGTCAAATGGATAAAATCACTATTTAGTAACAGTTTAAAAAATATACTTGTACATACATACAAAATATTCGAAGAAATGTTACTTTATTTTAGTAAATGAATACAAATATCTAAAACCAAAATTAACTGTAAAAATAAACTAATGGTTGCCTCTGTGGCGCAGTGGTCAGTATACTACACTGCAAAACAGAAGTCTCAGGTTCGAATCCTGGCTAGGGGACAATGAATTATTACACTTCACACCCAGCGTTCTTTAATCCAAAGTTGTCTCTAACATCTAAAATTTTGAGGTCTGTTATTTCACTCCAATATTACTTCTATGTCACACTGGGTTAGAAAGGGTTAACCCTTTCAATCCCAAATTTTTTAACTTTACACAAACAAATATGTGTACATTGTTTCATACACTTTACTGACATTTAAGTGAATTAAAATCACTTTTAGACCTTCAGCCTTTTTTTGATGGCGTGAAAAAAAAGTGTGACACATAAGTCACATTGGGCTTGATGGTATCAAAGTTCCCAACAATATGAATAAGTAAAAATCATGTGCAGGCTTCTTTAACAAAATTCTCTTGCTTAGATTTGTAGCAAAGCATTATTTAAGACTTAAAAAAGGTTACAATTCAAAAATATTGGTAAAATGGACAAAATCAGTATTTACAGTGTAAAAAATATACTAGTATGTACATTCAACATACTCGAAGAAATGCTACTTTATTTTAGTAAATGAACACGAATATTTAAGACTAAAACTAACTTTAACAAAATTTACTGTTGGAATAATATTATACCATAAAAGTTGGTCATGGTCCATATTTTCCTGTCTCATTTACAAGCTCCTAGAATAAAGGAATGGAAGTTAAGACAGGAGACAAATAAAAAGGCCTTCCAAGAACTAATAGTACAGAAGTTACCAAGGACTGAAACACAAAGTGCACAAGAGGAATGGAACCTCTTCAAAACAACACTAGTGGATAGTGCAATAGAAATATGTGGTAAAACAAATGGAAGAGTAAAATAGAAACAAACTAGCTGGTGGAATGAAAGAGTGAAAAAAGCTATTAAAGATCGAAATATAGCAAAGAAAAATAAGGATGTTGAAAAACAGAAACAAATAAAAGGTATAGTTCCACAAGATAAACAAAAAATAGAAGACCTCGAACAGGAATATAGAAACAATAAATTACTAGTAAAAAGAATTGTGAAGGAAGAGAAGATTAAAAGCTGGGAGTCATTTACACAAAAACTTGAAGAGGATAGCAAGGGTAATCAAAAAATGCTGTATGCATTAGTGAAGAGTAAAAGAACTAACAGGGAGGATATAATGGCAATAGAAACAGACGATGGTACAGGTACAATGATGATGGTACGATGGTTCAGGAAAGCAGAAGGAATAAGAGAGGAGATGAAAAATTATTTTGACAAACTGTTAAATGGAGAGGTGGAAGAGGATTGCGGTGCCATGGAACCCAACATTCTGGAGGGAAAATATAAAGAGGAAAACCAAATTACATGGGCAGAAACAGAAAGCGCCTTGAAACTAATGAAAACTGGAAAGTCATCGGGTATAGATGGATTGTCAGCAGATATGATCAGAGCGGCAGGTATACCGGGCCTACAGTGGTTACATCGAACACTGGGAGTAATCTGGAAAGAAAATAGGATACCAGAAGAATGGAAGAAAGGACTGATCATACCACTGTTCAAGAAAGGGAGTAGAAGAAAGTGTACGAATTATAGAGGAATTACTTTGCTGTCACACTGTCTAAAAATAATGGAAAAGATCATAGAAAAAAGACTAAGAACACATATAGAACATCGATTCGAGGAAGAACAACATGGTTTTCGATGCAATAGAGGAACAGTAGATCTTGTTTTTGCCATGAGGCAACTGATGGAGAAGCACTGGGAAAAAGGAAAGGATTTGATTGTTATGTTCTTGGACTTAGAAAAAGCATATGATAGTGTGCCAAGAAGTAAAATATGGGAATCTTTACAAAAACTGGAAGCCCCAATTTCTTTAATTCGTAAAATCAAAATGTTGTATGTGGAATGTGAAAGTTGTATTCAAATTGGAAATGGTAGATCAGAATGGTTTCGAACTAAAAGAGGTGTTCAACAAGGAAGCGCACTCTCCCCACTTCTTTTCATTGCTCTCATGGATGTAATTATTAAAGAAATCAAAGCTGTAAATCCTGGAAATTTGAATGCATTGGTGTTTGCAGATGATGTGGCCATCTGGGGAGAGACAGAGCAAGAGGTGCAGGAAAAGTTGGATTGCTGGAACAAGAAATTTAAGGAGTTCAAACTAACCGTTAGTAAGAAGAAAACAGTAGCAATGAAAGTCAGCAGAACACCTGCGCAGTGTAACATAAAACTTGATGGAGAAAGGATTGAATGTGTGGGAAGTTTTGGATATCTTGGAAGCGTCGTCTCAAATAATGGGAGTGCTGAGCTAGAAGTTCTAAATAGAGTGAATAAAGGATCCTCCTTCTTTTACCAAGTGCGGAACTTAGTCTGGGATAATACAGTTCCCATAAGAGCCAAACAGACCATGTTTAAAACATATCTTCTTCCAATAATGACATATGGCCTGGAAAGCTGTGTCTTATTGAAGGGGGACATTAGCAAATTACAGGCATGTGAGATGAAATTTTTAAGATCAGCCTTGCAGAAGACCAGAAGAGACAAGGTCAGAAATGAATATATAAGAAGAGATATGCAGGTGACCTTAAGGATGGAAGAAAGATTACGTACCTCAAGACTCAAATGGTTTGGACATGTACAAAGGGTGCCAGAGGCACGTATCCCGACAGTACTTGGACATGGAGGTATCTGGAAAGAGACCCGTTGGACGTCCCAGAAGAAGATGGACTGACCAAAGAAGGGATGATCTCCTAACAAAAGGAATGACACTACAGGATATCAGAATACAAAAGGTATATCAAGATAGAGATAGATGGAGGCATATCGTCCACTCAAATCCTACCCGGCCTGCTGGAAGGATACCCAGATGATAATGATGATGATTTACAAGATACAGCATTTTGAAATGTTGAGTCTCTTACCATTCTAAAAAGCAGTCAAGATCAAACAGAAGATTGTAAGATGAGAGGTTCAATTTATTCAGTAAAAGTCTTAAATCAATAGTTCAAATTAATTACTCATATCGGTGGTGGATCTAGGATTTTCGGGTGGGAGAAAACGTGAGTTTTCCTGACCTGTCCGACAATTATTTTCCAGTAATGCTAATTTATGAATCTGCAGTTCTTTCAAGCAGAATTGCCATTTTTTTTTGCTTTCCTGAGAATTTTTATTTTTGGCATTTTCAGTGTTTTCTGCAATAAGTCTTCGTTTCCTTAGCTATAGCATGGAAGGTTTTAATCACCCAATAAAGGTTGTGATTGGCTTGCTTGATTAATGTTGACAAATATTATTAGCCCATTTTAAATCAGCTGTTATGAAACGAAAGTCATTTTAACAAAATTTACTGTTTGAATAATATCACAACATAAAAGTTGGTGGTAAAGATACATATTTTCCTGTCTCATTTACAAGACTAACCTACCGGGTTGGTCTAGAGGTAAAGTCGTCACCAAAATCAGCTGTTTAACAGCTGATTTTCGGAGACGAAGGTTCCTGGTTCAAATCCTAGTAAAGGTAGTTACTGTTATACGGATTTGAATGCTAGACAGTGGTTACTGGTGTACTTTGATGGTTGGGGTTCAATTAACCATACTCTCTCAGGAATGGTCGACCTGAGTCTGTACAAGACTACACCTCATCTAACATCATACATATCATCCTCATCTCCTTGGGTCATGGGGTTGCTTATTGTTCTAAATTGAACAGATTGCAACGTACACAAATTAGGAATAAAAAAAAAGAAAAAAAATTTATAACAGGTATAGAAAGAACTAGAAGATGTCTTAAATTGAATGGATGAGATCTTGAGAAAGAATTACTTCATGAAAATTAATAAGAACAAAACGAACTCTTGTGCAGCAGCAAGAGTGGTTTAGAAGAGATGGGAAATTTAAAAGTAGACAATGAAAACATACAGGAAGTTGGGGAATTCTGCTATCTAGGGAGTAAAATAACAAAGGATGGTAAAAGCACAAGTGATATCAAAAGTAGAATTGCTCAAGCTAGAAAAGCCTTTCAAATGAAAAACAGCTTACTGACTGCAAACATTGATTTACAGATTATAAAAATTTCTTAAAACATTATGTTTGAAGTGTAGCATTATACGGGAGTGAAGTGTGGGTGATAGGGGCTGTAGAAAAGAAGCTTTTGAAATGTGGTGTTATAGGAAAATGTTAAAGATTAGATGGGTGAACAAAATAAATAATTTAGAGGTTCTTATTCCAGTGGATGAAAAAGAAGTATATGGAAGCATCTTACTAGAAGAAGGGATAGGCTAGTGGTGCATATCTTAAGGTACTGGGCTATCAATATTGGAGGGTAATATTGAGGGAGTAAATTGTACGGGGGAGGCAAAGATTAGAATATATAAAGCAAATTACAAAAGATGTACAGTTCAGCCGTTCTTAGTTTGCTCCTACTGTCAACAAACAAAATCCAGCTACTACAGGGTGCACGCTAGTGTTTGCGAGTTTATGGATGTCGTATTCCTATTAAGTTTACTATGTTTTAAATTAAAAGTACTTAAAATACTAAAAACATCTGTCATGATATATATAGGCCTAACAATTTCATTTATCAAAATACTTTTGAAAATATTTTGCTGTTACTTTTTAATCAGCGGTACACATTTTTATATAATGCGCATGCTCAGTGACGTCATTATTTGTTTACATTAGGAGCAAACTAAGAGAGGCTGGACTTTAGGGTATTACAGGTATGTACGTAGATATGAAACAACATGTGCTAGATAGAACAGCTTGGAGAACTACATCAAACCAGTTGAGAGATTTACTGATGACAAAAAAAAATTATAACAGATTTAAAAATAACCCCTAATGTGTGTATATTGTAATCTGTTCAGTTTTTTAAGAACAACTAGGTGAACCTGTGCAGGAAAACCCGCACAAAAGTGTAAATTTGTTTTTATAGAACTTCTCTGAAAACTTTTTTTTTTATTAACTGACGTTTATTATTAACCTTGTTTTTTTAAATTTTTATTTTAAACTGACGACTTTCCGCTGCTGCTTTGAACATTGCATGTGTGACTCCATTGTAAGTTTTGATATCTTTAAAGCTTGTAACACCCACAACATGCAAGAGAAGTAATCTGAGGTAGTACCTCTCAGTGTCTGCTGGTGAAACACCATACATTCGTCCAATAACTTTTCCAACACTGCCAATGCGTTGGTAGGCCTATACCTTAGTTCTATATACATTATCTCTGGCCTATACCTTAGTTCGTTGAACTTGCCCCCTCTCCAAACTGAAATAGCTGTGCGAGATGTGGGAGGGATAGATAGAGAAAGAGAGAGGCCTATACTTTAGTTCGTTGAACTTGCCCCCTCTCCAATCTATTTTAGACCTCCAATTTTACGGTCATAAATTGAAATATTTGATTTTGGATAGTTTTCTGCAAATCTACTCGAACAGACGATTCATTTGAGCCCACTTCGGGGAAAATTGGTGAAGGTTCATGTGGTTAAAATCGTGTTGAAAAAAAGCTGCTCGCTATTAATATATAGATAAGCCTTGCCAAGACCCAAAGAAATGAGGATGATGTGTATGACAGGTGTAGTCTTGTACTGATTCAGGTTGATGATTTCTGAGTGAGTACGGTTAAACTGTCAAGTAATGACTTAAAATTTAAACTTAAACCATATGGCTAGGTTACTTCAACCTTGAAGTAATAACTTGACCTTTTTTTCTGTCAGATACATGGAAATACGCGCATTGCCTTCATTAGCATTATAATGACTACACATTAATTGTACCAGTTTTTCTTTTGTCAATAATTTTTTTGTATTTATTAAGTGTGTATTCATTGCAGGGGATGAAATAATTGCAGTCAATGGAACAACATTGCAAGGATTGGCACATGCAGAAGCAATCGCTGTATTTAAAGAGATTAAAGGTGGACCAGTCATGCTGCATATTGGCAGGAGAGGAGATCAGTTACAAAAAAGGTTTGATCTTTTGCTTTTAGTTTAGAAAAACTTTTATTATTTAAGAAGTTATATATCAAGTGTAACAGAACTTTATTAGGCCTATTATGTTATTATTATTATAATACCATATTATATTATTATATAATACATATATTATATTATTATAATTATTATAATAGAGTTGAAGTTCCGGATATCTTGAAGATTTTCCTGAGGGTGCCTTGCACAGCTTTGAGAAGTTTCAGGCTGTTTGCTGGAGCCACAAAAAGTAAAATAGCTCCAATCAATAGATGTAGTATAGCTACAGACAATGAAATAAATGGAGATGTAGATCTGTCCCACAGAGACGGTAAAATTAAAGAAAAACTGTACAGGATACTGTGAAGGAAGGCTGTAAATACTGCGTGATCTTTATGTTATTTGTGTCTATGTGGTGTATGTTAAGCTCGGCGGCTGACTGGTTTTTAGTGAATTTATTTATTCTATTGCTGTTCTACTGTACCACCTCGCATCCTTGCGACCAGCCATAGTAGTGGGTGGAGACGGCGGGGTGTTGGGAAGTTTGGGAGCCCCTAAAAACAAAAAAAAAAAAAAAAAAAAATTAGAGAATTCTTCCAATAGTGGAAGACATTAAGCAAATAGCTCAATTAACTGTTCTTTGGGTTCTTCCTGTTCTTCCAATAAACTTTCATTCTTTCTGAGAAAGCTTGTTTACATTCTTCTGGCCATTTTGGCCTGACTTGTTTTTGCTTTGATTGCTCCGGTGAAACTTCCCACTTATTTACTTTGTATAAGTGTAGGCATTTCATCTGGCGCGTGGAGGCTTCAAATGAATCAGCTTGTATATACTACATCCACCCGTCCCTCACCTATTCTTACAGACTGTTCATAAAACTAATGTATACATTTTTCTACATTTTGTAGTGACTTTCCTTTATTGTAAATACAGTACAAAGCTAATGGTGAGTGATATAATGTATTTATAATTAATCATCAGTTATTATTGTTATTATACAGTTATAGGCTTATATGTACGCATAGTTTATTTGCAAATTAAACTGGTTTCGACAGCAGGTGACTCATCAACTACATACGCCTAACTAACAAATGAAACGCACAGTGAATATTGTCATTCAGTGTTTAATCAATTGTCGTTCAGTACAATCATTACAGTTATACAGTGTCGAGGGTTTTTTATGTGTGCAGATCGAATAGTGTGTTAGTGTGTGTGTTAGATTATAGTTCTACCTATTTTGATTTGTTAATTTTTATGGTTAAAGTATAAATTTACCTGGTGTAGTGTTTATTATTTTGTCGTTAACTAGTTTGCATTAAGCTTAAAATGTCTAAAATTGGAGGGAGTAAAGTTCTGCATAGCCAATATCGGTAGAAAATTGCTAATGTGTTACGTTTATAACCGAGGAAGCAAAGCACGGTGTTTTTACTATAGATGTTAAGAAAATTATCAAACGCGTTAGTGGAGCAACTGGTGTGTCAAAACGTTCAATTACGCGAATAAAACAAGAATCGAAAGTAATATTAGAAGGATTGTCACTGTTTTTTACGACACCCAAAAAACATTCATTACGGGCCAAACCTGTTTCAGGTTTGGATGATTTTGACAGGAGTGTTATCCATCAAAAAATAAATAATTTTTACACTGACGAAGGTGGAAAATGCTTACTAACAATACCTAAATAAATTATTAATCATCAATTAATAATTAAAAATAGTTAATAATTAAAAATAGACTCCAGACTAACGAAGCAGTTATGGAAGTACTGGGAGGGCAGGAAAACTACAACGAGATGGCACAAGGAGATCCACGAGACGATGCTGGTGAATGACATTACGGGCGAAACACTTCTCAATAGAACAGAAATGAAGCAGAAAATTGAGAATCTAAAGTGCTTGGGAGGGCCGAGGAGAACGGGAACGGCCTGGACGGAGGAACGAAAAAGATCACATGCAGAAAAAATGAAGGCAGCATGGGTCATCCGGAAACTGGCTGGAACTAAGAGAAATGCATCCCTAGTAGGATCTAACAAGAAATAATAATTATAATATTATATAAAAAATAATAATTAAAAATAGTATTAAAGACTATTAATAATCAATTAAAAAATTAAAGTAGTGCTGTTTCAAAACTGTTACCAAAATTTTGTTAATATATAAATATTCTTAGAAATAGCTTTATAAATTATACTTGGGTCTATATGAATATTATTGTATAAATGTACGCTTTATAGAAAACTATGTCATGCATTTTGTTTTGAAGTGGGCGTTTTTCATACACCTTATAGTATTATAGGCTGAACTCTCTGCAAGCCAGATGAGATGCCTATAGCTATACGCTCATTTAATTCAAAATCAGTTTTAATTTTTTCATAAAAGTTCACCCAAGATATCTTTGAATTAAGTTTTAATGGTCTAGCATCATCACTGGGTACAATGTTATCTACCTCTAAATTAAAAACTCAAAAAACTCAAAAACCGGAATGTCCTGGCTCTTGGTCCTTAACAGAGATATCAAAAAATCCTGGACACATGCCTAAATTCCAGACTGTCTGGGCTAATCTAGAACGCATGGCATGCCTGCATAATTATAGCCTATGCTATTCAGAAACCACTAAGCTTTCCAACCGTAAAAGAGTTTTTGAAATTGGTTTGAAGTTTCTGAGATTACCTCATACAAAAAAAACTAAGAAACGTTACTTCTTTATATTATTGTGGAAGAAAGGAAAGTTACCTAATTACTTACTCTTCTCCTATATAGGTTTTATCATTTACAATATATGTGTCCCAGATCTTTGTTGAAGCAAATTTATTTTGCTCTTGTACACTCACGGTTGTCGTATGGAATTGCATGTTGGGGTAGTACATACATTACTCACATTAAATCTGTGATTAATCTACAAAAATCTTTTCTATATACTACCAATGGTTACAAATAGTGCAATCGCATGAGCCTGTTCCAGGAATTTGGAGTCCTTCCTTTAAGGCATTTATTTGTTTTCAAGGTTCTGATACAATTCTTTTGGGCTTGTGGTAACCATGAAGCAATAATTGATCCCAATAAAACCAATTATGGTACTAGGAATGCTGGAAAAATTAAGACTAGAAAACCAAATAGTACATTTTTTCAGAAGTCATTTCTCTATCTTGAGAGGCGATTCGTTAACGTACTTCCACCCCATATACACAGTATTATGTAACCACATCTATTAAAACATAAACTAAAATACCATATAATATCAATCTGCAAGCAAGAACTTGAGATACTTTCCCAGGTCTTAAAATAACTGTTTTATTAGTTTTTAATTTTCTCTTTGCGACAGTTTAACTGTCTCTTTATGCTCATTTATTGAATTAATTTCGTATAACGTTAAAATATTTTCATTGTGTTAGTTAAAATATATTATTGTAAAGTAGTTATAGAGTTATAAAATAAAAATTATAATATCGCTATTATAATATAGCTACCAGTAGTAATTTAAGTTGGTAATGTTATAGTAGTTATAAGTATTTAAGTGAATTAATGTTTTTGTTCTGTATACTCCTACGCGTGGACAGAACTCTTTGTGAAGAAGAGTTTTTGCGTATAAGTATATTTAGATTAAAATATTGTACATAGCTTAGTATAGTCATGAAAATTGTAATTTTAATGTAGCTATATTTTACTAAATAAAATAAATAAAAAAAAAACATAACATACTGTATTTCTGTTTCAGAACCAACAAATCCAAATCATGTGATGATCTGGACAAATTTGATTCATGATTTTTGACTGCATTCTGCTTCTAACGTTTATACTTTCATGAGTTTTGTAAATGAATCTGTTGTTATGAGGAATTGAGAGAGGCAGTACATAACTAGACATTATATGTTATACATTTACCTATTTTGCTAGTAAAAATTTGTACACGTTTTGTTATTTGTATTGTATATTAGTGTAAATAGTCATTCTTCTGATTAATTACAGTTATTATGAGTTTAAAATTTTCTTAATGATTTTGTACAAATTAAATTCTGTATAAAAACAATAGAACTGTATTTTGTTTGTAAATTATCAATTCTTATAGATTAGTTTATTTCAAAATAACATTTTATCAAATTTCTCTTGAATATAATTAAAATGTGTTTTATCATAAAAATTACACTTATTGGTGAGGTCTATTCAAAATTGGAAGGAGCAGCTTTAATTGCCTATCGAATATTGTAAAATTTATTGCAGTGTTAACAAAAAACGTTCTAAGATCCATAAATAAAATAAATTTTTTATGAATATAAAGCAAAGTGAACAGATATAAGTAGTAATACAGGGTTACTCTAAATGATGGACCCAATTTTATGAACTCGTATCTATTTAAGTATAAATTCAAAATGAACAATGAATACGTGATTAGAAAAAGGAAGTTTCAAAGTTTTTTTACACACTTATAAATGTTCAATGTGTCCCGCACGGCAAACATCTAAACGAAAGCCAAACTCGCCCTTCATACGAGAAAGTGTATCTCCTGTTACCAAGTGCACCGCAGCAGTGATACAGTTCCGCAGATCGGCCAGAGTTATTGGTAGAAGTGGGATGTAAACTGCTTCCTTGACATCAACCCCGTAAGAAATAGTCACATAGGGTGAGATCAGGAGATCTTGATGGCTAGTAGTGTAGAGCCAGGTCTTGATTTCCCTTGCGTCCTATCCAGCGCAAAGGAAGGGACTGATTCCAAAAGTCTCAAACATAAAGGTGCCAATGGAGTGGAGTTACATATTATTGGAAAATGAAGTCCTGTGAATCTTCCATAACTTGGAACAGCCATTGTTCCAGCATGTCCAGTTATGTAATTCCAGTCACAGTTCTTTCCGTGAAAAAAAATGGTCCATAAACCTTTGTATGAGATAAGGCCAGAACACATTTATCCTTGGCGAGTCTCTTTCATGTTCCAATGCAATGGTGGCTGGCGGCCCATTGGTGCGAGAACTCTAGCGGCCGTTTCTGCAACTACCACCGCCCGATTCAGGGGGCCGATCTGCGGAACCGTATCACTCAATAACAGGAGATACGCTTTCTCGTATATTGGGTGAGTTTGGCTTTCGTTTAGATTTTTGCCATGCAGCACAAGTGGAACACATTGTACATTTTATAACTGTATAAAAAAAACTTTGAAACTTCCTCTTTCTAATTGTGTATTCATTGTTCATTTTGAATTTACGCTTAAATAAATACGAATTTATAAAATTGGGTCCATCATTTAGAGTAACCCTGTAGTATAATAATTTGAGAATGTCTATTCTATTATATTAAATAAAATAAAATAATAATGCAATATTTTATTATTGCATTGGTGACAAATTTGCGAAGCTGTAAAATGGTAATTTTACAGTACGGCAAAAAAACACCTTCCTGACTAAACTTTTGCATTTTTACCACTTTCTCTTAATTCCAATTTTTCAGTTAGATGTAAAAAAAAAAATGAATTCATATCGCTTAGTAAAGGTAAGAGATACAGATTCGCAACTTTGCCACTAACATTACGTTATGTGAATTCAATCACCTTGGCTACACTACTGGTGCCGTCACAGAATGAGGCTAAATAATATACAGTAAACTCCTGATTATCTGCGGAATTGACTGGTGCGGATACTGCGGATAATCAAATTTCGCGGATAAGCTGCAAAATTGCCGACAGCTGTTAAAATGGCTGAAAGTTCTAAAAAACAACACAAGTGCTTTAAATCAATTTATTGTATAATAAGAGAACGTATTTATGATAAAAACCTGTTTTTTTGTAATCCTTATGCGTGTACGTTGCAATCTGTTCAATTTAGAACAATAAGCAACCCCATCACCCACCCAATCATATGAGGATGATGTGTATGACGTGTAAATGAGGTCTAGTCTTGTACTGACCCAGGCCGACCATTCCTGAAAGAGTATGGTTAATTGAACCCCAACCATCAAAGTACACTGGTCGCCACTGTCTAGCATTCAAATCCGTATAAAAGTAACTTATCTTTACTAGGATTTGAACCAGGAACCTTCGTCTCCGAAAATCAGCTGTTAAACAACTGATTTTGGCGACGACTTTACCTCTAGACCAACCCGGTGGGTTCATAAAAAACTTAATCTACGTTTTGTACATTATTGTTTAAGAGGAAGTTCTGTTAACTGTTTTACAAAAAAAAAAAAAATTGGTCATTGCTTTTGTTTTTTCGTGTTAAATACTATACTGTACTTGTTGTACTACACATTATTATAGTTTATGTATTTTATTATTTATGATGATTTTTATTACATTAAAGTAATTGAACGGCTCAATTGAAAAATGTTGCAACTGACGAAATTTACAAAAGTGAGGTTTCAGTGGAATACGTTCTATAAATCCTCCTTTTGATCTTAATAGTGAATTCTAATAGGTAGAATTGTAACTAAAATCTTGGAAATTCTTGAAACAAAATCGTCATACAGTGAAAAATTGTTATACAACTAAGAATCAGATGGTATCTTTCACTTTCTGTAAAAATTTGGTTTTGTTACTTGCAATGTTTTTCCGTTAACCCATTCAATTAGAAAACTTATTTTCGTATTTATGAAATAATTCTAAGTTTCAAAACTTTTTTGTGTATTTTTACTTTCTCTTGCCTATATGAATATATAGGAAGGAAAGTATTGTTTTCATGTCGATTTTTAGAAATCGAGTTTTCACCGGATCTATACGTTTTCAGACCCCCTGAATCCAAAAAACATGTTTTTAGCGATTGGTCTGTGTGTGTGTCTGTGTGTGTGTGTGTGTGTGTGTGTGTGTGTGTGTGTGTGTGTGTGTGTGTGTGTCTGTGTGTGAACAGAATATCTCAAGAACGGAACATCGTACGAACTTGAAACTTGAAACTTAAGTTACATACCACTACCGGACGCGACACGAACATTTTCATCAAAATCGGTCAACCGGAAGTAGTAGTTTATTCGTATAATTTTTCAGTTTTTTGCGATTTTCTCAAAAACTGGTCCTACGATGTTTTTTTAAAATCGCCTATTTTACTCAATTTTTTATTCTCTACAAGATAGGGTAGGCGCCATGTCTGCTGAAATTCTCGGTGAGGCTGTTTTCACGTAAAAACGTTGTTTTTTTAAGATTACGGCTTTAATATAAATTTTAGCGCAAAAACTTATATAATAAAAGTTGTAGAGAATTTAAAAACCTACAACTTTTATTTCAAACATTTTTTTGTATAACGCTTAGTTTAGCGGTAATTTGCGATTTTCTGTTTTTTTCTCACGAAAACGTGTGAAAAATCGATTTTTTTAAGATTTTGGCCTTAGAATGCATTTTACGACAAAAGTGTATATAATTAAATTTATAGAAAATTAAAAGATCTACAGCTTTTATTTAGAGCATTTTTCTCTACAGAGCCTAGTTTAGAGAGAAAGAGTGATTTTCCGTATTTCTAAGCCAAACTGAGGTTGATTTTCATTTTGCGTCTTTCACTCATGATTAAAATTAGGTTATGTTTTTGAGGTTAGTTTTTGTTTATTTCTAATATTTTATTAATAATGTTAGGTTTATTATTAATTATTTGCATTGGCAAGAGAAAGTTGTGTGAGTGTTTCACACCAGATTTTTTCTTTTTTTTGTACATAAAACGTTTTACTTTAGGCGCCGCGGATAATCTGTTGTTGTTGTTTCGGTCATCAGCCAAAAGGCTGGTTTGAACCTGTAGAGGTTTTACTAAGTAAATCGAAGAGTGAGGTGGTTTACCATTGCCTTCCTCACTGAGTGGAAAAGTACAATTATCAGCATGCCGGGCCCTCTGAAAAGCACATATTTTCCACTCTGCAAATAACACCTTCACTTCATTCACCACAGGGTCTGGCTGTATAATGAAATCCATTACTTTCAGACGAGATAATTCTGATTAGTGTCTTTTACACCTCTACCTCTTCTGTTTTTAAATGATTCAGTCATTTAATTGACTGACCATGTGATAAGAAACAGAACTATTTATTTTAGCCCTGCAACTAACAGATTGAGTGTAAATAATTTGACACTCCACCTGTCTGTTATGGGCAAGCGGATAATCTGTAAAGTAGATAAACCGTCCGCTAATAATCGAGAGTTTACTCTATTCTCACTATATAAAAATGTAATTGCCAATTTTATGCAAAAATAATTAGCTGTGGGCTAATTCCTGTCATTAACCCTTTCTTACCCAGTCTGGGATAGAAGTCACATTGGAGTGAAATAACAGACATAAAAACTTTAATTGTTAGCGACTACTTTGATTAAAGAGCGCTGGATGTTAAGTGTAATAATTTTCTGTACCCTAGCCAGGAATTGAACCTGAGACCTCCGCTTTGCAGTGTAAGATGCTGACCACTACGCCACAGACGCGACCATTAATTTCTTTTTAAAGTTAATTTTAGTTTTAAATGTTCGTGTTCATTTACTAAAATAAAGTAGCATTTCTTCGAGTATGTTGAATGTACATACAAGTATATTTTTTTAGGCTGTAAATAGTGACTTTGTCCATTTTACCAATATTTTTGAATTGTAACATTATTTAAGTTTTAAATGATGCTTTGATATTAAAATCATATTTATTATTTTTTTTGCTACAAATTAAAAGTTAAGAGAATTTTGTTTAGGAAGCCTGCACATGATTTTACTTATTCATATTGTTGGGAACTTTTGATACCATCAAGCCCAATGTGACATATCTGTCACACTTTTTTGTCACGCCATCAAAAAGGCTGAAGGTCTAAAAGTGATTTTATTTCACGTAAAGTGAAATTTCACGTGTCAGTAAAGTGTATGAAACAATGTACGCATATTTGTTTGTGTATAGTTAAAAAATTTGGGATTGAAAGGGTTAACTTTATCCTGTACCTGGCACTGGGAAGTGGAAGATACAGTTTATGTGTAGTCCTAGGAAATCCTTGAGGAAGGCTAACCAGTAATTAGTGATTCATGTGGAGTTCTTTAAGGAAATGCTGACAGCTGTACCTATATTATCATTTGAGGCCTCTAGAATCAAAGCCCGCCATATCCAAAAATTAAAAAAATTTAGTTATGAATCTAATCCTATGTATTTTGTGCCGCTTAATTCAATGGAAAAGGCGTTTTAGTTCAAAAACCACTATTTCCCCTTCAAATTGCGGTTAAAAATTGTGTTTATTTTCAAAACACGCCAAATCCAAATGCACTTTCTCCATGTTATAAGTTCAAAACCCTCCAACTCCATTTCAACCAATGATACGTGAGATTGTAGTCACGTGACTTATAATCAGCTGACATTTTTACTCAGCTGTGATTGTTTGGTTATGTTCGCTTTTACTGTACATGTTTGATCTA
The DNA here is from genome assembly GCA_035578175.1 of Catonia carolina. Taxonomy (NCBI): domain Eukaryota; kingdom Metazoa; phylum Arthropoda; class Insecta; order Hemiptera; family Achilidae; genus Catonia; species Catonia carolina. Next base: position 437,454,000 of record JAQMRL010000001.1, on the reverse strand, counting down.
AGTGTAAAGTTTGTTTTAAAACTATTTTTGCTAAAATAAGGTGAATCTAATTCAAAATTTAACACCATGTTCGCCAAAAAGTTCTCGTGCAAGAGTTAAGTTGCTAAGAATTGCAAGTCTCAAAAAAAAATTGTTGCAAATCCAAAGCTGAGTTTCAAAACCCACTATTGTAATTTTCTAAGAAAAAATATATATAGCTGTAACTGACAGCTGTAAAATTTTGTGTATGTAACCAGATGACTATGAAAAAATTTTCCCAGTAGGCTATTTAGTTTTGAAGTTTTGTGGAGTTTTCATATTGAAACAAAAATTGGTATTTTGCTGGAATTCTTTTTTATGGAGTTGGAGGGTTTTGATTGTAGATGCCTCATTTACAGCTGTTACAATCTGTAAAGCTTACAGATTATAGTTTGCATGCCAGGATGTACTTCATTCATCCTAAGACGGTAGTAATGCATGTGGTGTTAAAATGGGAGTACCAGTTCACAGGTAATTGTAATTAATAAAAAATTTATTTATAGCAAATACTTTATCAAGTACTATATCAAAAAAATATTTTGAATGAATTCTGCATGTGAACTGGTATGCTGGCAGTCAATGTATGAACAGTAAAATTGGCAGAAGCAGTTATTCATGTGAACTGTACTCTTCAACACTCATTGAGCACAGATTAGTGATATGTCACTACAGTAGAATCTCTGTAGTCCGGCTGTGCAGTAGTCCGGCACCTCCAGTAATACGGCCTTTAAAATATTAGGTTGCCCATAACAGACAGGTGGAGTGTCAAATTATTTACACTCAATCTGTTAGTTGCAGGGCTAAAATAAATAGTTCTGTTTCTTATCACATCGTCAGCCAATTAAATGACTGAATCATTTAAGAACAGAAGAGGTAGAGGTGTACTGTGACACTAATCAGAGTTATCTCATCTGAAAGTAATGGATTTCATTATACAGCCAGACCCTTTGGTGAATGAAGTGAAAGTGTCATTTAGAGAGTGGAAAATATATGCTTTTCAGAGGGCCTGGCATGCTGATAATTGTACTTTTCCACTCAGTGAGGAAGGCAATGGTAAACCACCTCACTCCTTGATTTTCTTAGTAAAACCTCTACAGGTTCAAACCAGTGTGGCTGATGACCTAAACAACAACAAAATATTAGGCCTAAAAGTATGAAACTCACCCAGAACAGATTATGGTAAAAGTTTTAAATTGAATTAGGGAAATCAACTCTGACCTAATTACGGAGGATTTAATATAACATGTATGTTTAAGATTTGATTAAAGAATTGAATAAGCAGACCTTAATTATTGTTAAATGGAATAATTTTTGGCCTTTTATCCAAAACCTAGAACTGGGTCATACTCTATACTTCATGCTGAATTGACAACGGAACATAATTCTCAGAACATGAGCACCCCTACACCACACTAGGCGATGTCAATAGCCGATAATTATGTTTAGTACAATGACTACACAAGTACTCAGCAAACGTTTTTCAATTAGTTAATTTAATTTAAAATCACGTAGAAATCAATGCATATTCATTTGTTGTTTAAATTTATAATTAACAGTTCTAAAATTCCAACAAATCCAGCAATCCGGTATTTTCAGTAATCTGGCACCCTCTCGGTCCCGAACAGGCCGGACTACAGAGATTCTACTGTATGTGAATTTTATGTAATATTACTTTTTGGGTACTCTTCCATTATGTGGACACCACTCTGATTTATGCTGTTTTTTTTTTTCACTTCTACTCTACATAAATGAACGGAACAATAAGATTACGTAGTTTGATCATTTTACGAATGAAAACTGTAGTAATGTATTCATTGCTGATGAAAACCAACTAATTATTGAATGTAATAAAGACACCTGCCTAATGGATCTGATTCCCTATACACTTTTCCATTATGTGGGCAGTGATTTCCGCTGATTCTTTTGCTTCGGATGCTACACATATGAACGAAACGATTAGATTGTACGGTTTGGTTATTTTTCGAATGAACTACAAACAATACTGCTTGTACTCCAATATTGCTATCGTACATAAAAAAGTAAACTGGTTACTTTAATACTGCTTTTAATTTTATTTAAATTAAAAACGTTTCATATTGAAACCGCTGTGGACTTATGGGTTACCGCTTTGGGGATCAGCTGCGAAATCGAATCTTGCTATCATCCAAAGATTCCAGTCAAAAGTTTTACAGCTTATAACAAATGTTTCATGGTATGTGACAAATCATGCAGCATAGGGACTTACGTGTCAACACTGTGAAAGAAGAAATTATGCAGCTAAGTTCTAAATACGAGGCGTGTTCAGAAAGTAAGTACCGTTTTTAAAAAAAAACAAGTAAAACAATTTTTTTTCAACCCAATTTTATTTCTACATGAAAGCCCAAACCTTAAACTATTTTTCGACATAGTTTCCGCCGATGTTCAAACACTTGTCGTAGCGGGTGATCAATTTGTCTATACCCTCTTCGTAGAAGGTTCCCGCCAACAAATGTAGCCAAGACTCCATGGCAGTTTTCACTTCTTCGTCGGTTTCAAAGCGTTGGCCGCCTAGCTTGCGCTTCAAGTGCAGGAACAAGTGGTAGTCAGACGGTGCCAAGTCCGGGCTGTAGGGCGGGTGATCGAACTGCTCCCAACGAAATTGTCGAACCAATGTTTCAGTGTCACCAGCAATATGGGGCCGAGCATTGTCATGGAGAAACACAATTCTGTTACTGAGCATTCCTCTTCGTTTGTTTTGAATTGCCCGTCTTAGTTTTCTTAAGGTTTCGCAATACCTTGCCGCATTAATGGTTTCACTTCTTGGGAGAAAATCAATGTGTTGCTCCAATGTGTAGCGATAGAGAATGAAAACACCATCCATTTAGATTTACCAACTAAACTACATTGTAAATAATTGTATTCCATATCAACATCAATATCATCTTCCTCTACGCATTCTACTATCACCACTATTAATTTTGTTACCTTTTCTATTAACTGTTATTCATGTTTTTTTTTCTAGTTAATGTTTTCAAAAATTATAATTAATTTGGTTTTTCTTTTCGAAGCAATATCATTGGGTATTGTCTTCGTCATGTGAACATTTTCATGTTATTTACTTACATTTTTGTTTTTAAACTGATTGTAAATAATCTTAGATATTAGAAAAAAAACCGTTTCAAATTATGAATATAAATAAATAAAAATGAAATACATGCAGAGAAAGATAAGATGATAGACAAGTTGGACTCTGATAATGTGACGTCCAAAAAATAAAGAAATGGCAAGTAATTTTGTGGTTGTGTGGACGCAAGGTTTTACCATAATAAGTCAGTGTAATTGAATAAATGTTTTTTGTTTATAAATAACAGGTATCCATATTCAATTGACTTTAACCCTTTCAGTGCCAACGTCCTGAAAATAGGACGGGATATCTTATACGTAGTTATGACATTCGGTTTACCGGGCATCTGTAAATTACCAACGTCCGGTTAACTGAACGTTTCCAAAAATACTTTTAAACAAAAAATTAATAGAAACATGTATTTTTAAACTACCTCCATGGCGTAGTGACTAGTACGCTAGCCTACAAAGAGAAAGGTTCCGGGTTCGATTCCCGGCTAGGGTCTAAAAATTTTAACACGTAAAACCACCGTTAAGGTACCAAAACCGACAGTAGTTGCTAATGACCAAGCTGCTGCCGATGGGACTTTAAATAAACTAAAAAAACTATTTTGAACAATTTAGTGTTAGAACGATTTCTATTTTTTTAACACAATAAAAATTAATTTTTTACAGGAAATTTTATTTTTCTGTAACATTGAAATTTTGGTCAGCAATGTCAGGCTGACGCTTGCAAGTTTTCGAAATAAGGGCTGCCACTTTTTTTACACCCTTATTCAAAATAAACGGGACTGAAGATCAAACTTTTAAATATTGTTTCAGCACTGAAAGGGTTATTAACCCGTCAATTAAATGGTAAAATACTGAAATAGGAGTGGGTTTACATAATGGAAGAGTACTGCTTTTTGCTACAAATTTTCCGTCTCACAAAAAGGCTGTGATAATATACTGCAGACTTATATACAAATAAAGATATATCTTTCACATTACTGTAATCAGTTGAAATACATTTTATAAAATATAAATAAATTTTAATTATTATGATAGGGTAAAATTATTGTAAATTCATATAAATAAATGCTATAATATACCTATAATTGTTTTAATTATAGTTATCTATGTTTTACTTAACATATACTGTTGTATCACATTTGAGAAAAATATTGTTGTATTATAAAATTATATTTTTATTGTTATTATGGTATGGATTTAAAAAAAATATATATTTATATTATATTGTTTGACAATATCTAATTATTTTACAATGTGTTGTTACTTATTCCTTTTTCTTGAACAATTCAATTCAGAACAATAAGCAACCCCATGACCCAATGAGATGAGGATGATGTGTATGACGTATAAATGAGGTGTAGTCTTGTACAGACCCAGGCTGACCATTCCTGAGAGAGTATGGTTAATTGAACCCCAACCATCAAAGTACACCGGTAACCACTGTCTAGTATTCAAATCAAAATAAAAGTAACTACCTTTACTAGAATTTGAACCAGGAACCTTTGTCTCCGAAAATCAGCTGTTAAATAGCTGATTTTGGTGACGACTTTACCTCTAGACCAACCCGGTGGGTTTAAATCATTCGTTAACAAATTATTCTTAACCCTTTGCCCTCGAATGGCCAACAGTGCTGGCCACAGCTGTTACTGAGTCAGCTCATCGTTGTTTTCACAGCGGTGTGCCTCTCAGGTCGTGTACGGCCAGCACTGGTGGCCATGGCGGTTTCTCTGTTAGGTTAGCCACCATTCTGTCATCTCTACTACACCAGCTCGTATCAAGTTTTTTGTTTCAATCTGTAAATGTGATAAGGGGCCTAAGGTTTTACACATTAAAAATCCAAAATGAATTCAAAGTCTAATATTGTTATGTTTTATTGAAAGCTAATGAAATGGCAAATACAATGACATTTAAAGTTTGCTAAGTACTGTAAAACATAATAAAATATTAAATGTTAAAAATGGACAAAATTATTACTGTTACTTTAGATACTATATACAATTTCTCTTTTCCCTATGAGTGGTGCAACCTGCCGGAAAAATACTAAACAATTTTAAATAAATTGCTTAAAATGGCTACGTATCCTGGCCGGACGAGCTGAAGAGGAAATCAGTAGTGGCCAGCAGTGCTGGCTGTACGACCTGAGAGGATTATACCAGTAAAAATGACAAACAGCTGATATAGAACGCGGCCGTGTCCAACAGGGCTGGCCATTCGAGTTGAGAGTAACTTTCCTAAAATAGCTTAGAGATCGCAAAGGGTTAATTTTGTTAAGTCTATCATTTTTAGCATTTCCTTTCTAATTTATTTTATTTCCACACTTGCAGCGAAGGGCATGAGCACTTCTAGTCAATGAAATACTTTCTCATTGCAGTAAACTAACAAAAAAAAAAAAACATTACATTTCTGGTGGTGCTCAAGAAGTTGTACGACCGCAAAAGAGTTAGGCTGCTCAATTCCAAGTAGCAACAGACTTATTAGTCAAATGCTTGATGGAAAATTAGCTAGGTAAGAGAATAATAATAAAATATAGCATGCACATCATGAACAAATTTAATCAATCAAAAATGAAATTTTATAATCATTAACACGTTGACTGCCATACTAAATTTTGTGACACTTACAGCTGGGCCATCGTACTTTTTTTCACATTTTATTCATTTTTCTTCTTATTTTACTTAATTTATTTAATAACAACTATATTTTTTGTAAAAAGCACAACTTTATTTTACAAAGAAAATAGTTATTATTAAATAAATTGTAACACACTTTTGGGTCACAAGGCCTGCCGGAATGATTTTGTATTTCAGAGCCATGTGACCCATTTTCGCGTCACAATAAAAAATGTAATAAACAACTGGGTTAAGTTACAAAGTTCTAGACTATTTCAATCGACCAAAATAAGCAAAAGAAATAATAAAATTACAAATAATAGCAGCATTCTAATACAGGACAACAAGAAAAACTACCTTTGTACGCAATATCCCATTATTATTTGAAAAAGGCCAACTATTTGAACAAGCTAAGTGTACTATGTCACTCTCTGAAGCCATAGCTTTTGAAACCACATTACATGGCTTAAAAATAAGTCATGTAATGTGACTCATTTTTGATGCACGTGGCCCATTTTCAAAGACTACTGTGACACATATTTGGGTCACGTAGTATTCAACGTGTTAAGCAAATTGCATTGTAGTATTATACACAGACCAAAATACAATAAAATATAATCTTCTTACCTTACAATATTGTACATAAATTGAAATAAAATTATTTTAAATTGGCATTTAATAGTATTAGTCGCAAGTAATCATTTTCTAAAGTTCCAAATTTTTTTTTAAGTATTTCCTTTTTAAACTGTGATGTTATATTTGAAAATAACTTACTACCTCTATTTTCTTCTAACATTATCAAATAATTCAATAAATTCATTTTGAAATCATGATTAACTTTTTCATTGGGTCTCACTATACCAATTTCATTAATACCTGATTTACCATTTTCACTAGTTTCAATTTCTAGTGCTTCACAAGATTCTCTGCTATTTGAACAACGGTATCTTGTAACTGAAATATCTTTGTGGTTCATGAGGTCAACAGTGGTTTTCATACAAGTAATTGTAGAGCCTCGTGTACCTTGTTTGCCTCCACTACCCCCTTTTCCTGGTGTTCCTGTACTTCCTGTCTCATTTAAAACATTAATATTTGCATTATATTTTAACTCAAATAATATTGTTTCGCCTGAATTTCCTCCAAAACCTCCAGTTCCTCCATTTCCTCCTTTTCCTCCCAGCGACCCTCTTTCACCTTCAACCTTATAAATATCATATACTCCTCTACAAACATAAGCAGAATAACTAGATTCAAAACTAATTTCATTTGGTTCAAATGTTGGAAGAACTAAACTTACACCTAAATAAATGTTAGTGTTATTAATTAATTCACTAAATTCTAATGCATCTTCATATTTACTGAAACCCTCACTAATTGAAGAAACCAAATTTCTTGGAGAATCATAATCTAAAGCTAACTCAAATCCATCTTTGCCAGGTTTTCCATTTTTTCCATCTTCTCCATTTGTACCTGGACCACCTTTTCCTCCATTAACACTAACTGTTAATTGATTTCCATCAATAAAATAGAAACCTACACCAAAAAAATTACCTCCATTTTGACCTGGAAGTCCTGGTTTTCCATCTGTTCCAATTTTTCCATATTCAATTTCACCATCTATTGGTGTATTATAATTATAATAAAAATTATTTTCATTTTCACTGTGAACTTCACCATCTAATCCATCTAGCACTATTTTTCTAGTACCGATTATTTTCCATATTGGTGCTGCAATCATCATATTCATCCCTCTGAATATTTCATCTTTCATGTCTGAATCAATAAATACGGTGTGAATTGCATTAATTATAATTTCTTTGATTAATTTGTCACCACAGTAATGTTTTATAATGTGGTCATCACTTATTTCACTAGTTCTGATGAAATTCCCAGTGACTAATAATTTTTCATTATCACATGTCACATTTATCGGTAATTTTACCGTCGCTGATATCAGTTCCTCCAACTCTCTAAGTCTTTTGTCATTAAATTTTACTTGATTTAAATATAAATTTAAATTTTCATCCAACAGAAATTGAGAATTTGATAAGAATATTTGTAGTATTGAAGTGTTTTTTGTGCTGTTCTCATTAATATTTTTTGTATTGTTATAAAATTTTAATTTATGTTCCTGAAATTTATAATTTGATAATTTTTCGAATATTTGTTTTAAAAATTTGTACCAGGAATGATCATCTTTTATATAGTTTATTAGTGTCTTCATCTGTGAAGACCATATTATTGGAGAAAGTGTTAAATTTACACTACTAAATTGATCAATTTTCATTAAGTATAAATTTAATTTTTTCATTTCATTTTTGTAACTGTCAATAATGGTAGAATTTTTTAAATTTGACACAAATTTATTAATAAAACTGGAATAATGTATATAATTATCTGATTCATCTAGATCGCTTTTTAATTTTTCAAGTTTTTTAATTTCTGTATCAAGTTCACTAACTAGTGACAACACGTCGTTATTGTTATCAATTTCTGAAATGTAGTAATCTTTAATTGATTTAAATACTTGTGATGACAAATTAGTGATTCTATTGTTTAAGTATTGTAATAAGCAGTAGGAATAAATTTTAGCTTTATCTGACAATGTATAACCGATATCGTTTTTTGTTAATCCAACAAAATCTGTATTAATTAAAATTGTCTTTTTTAAAGAATCTTTTCGATCTTGCAATGATGTAATATTAATCAAACTACCTGACTCAGATGGACGTCGAAATATATTGATTTTTTTATAACTTCCCACATTATCGGTACTGTCTAATAAACTATTTATGATTTTTATGGAATTTTCTATAAATAATTTCTCTTTATTAGATTTTATTGTTTTTAGTTTTTCTTGTAATGAATTTTTGACTTGAGTTATGTATTCAGCAATGCTTATGACAATATTTTTATCTGGAATTAAAGTTACGGATTTGTCGGTGACTTTATATGTATTTGGGACTTTAGTTGCTATTAATACAATGCTGTTTTTATGTTTATTAATGTCTTTAATAAAACTATTTACACTTCTCAATAAATTAACAAAATCATCTTTATAAATTCCATGTTGAACTGAATTATATGTAATCAAGAGAACAATTTTGATATTATTTACATCCTTTAAATATTGTTTCATGACATAAGTTGCAACAATTTCATGTGCTGGACTTCTTGTATCACTAAAACCAGGAGTATCAGTTATTGCATTTTTTTCGTCAATTACTAATTCTTCTGGATATAGAGTTAATGATTCTGTTTGGGACGTCCCAATCTTTTCACCATCTTCGATTATGTATTCTCCTGTATCGTTACCAACCTCTCTTGACATTAGGTTAGTATTATCACCTGCTATAAATTGCACAAATGTTGTTTTCCCTGCACCAGCGTTACCAAGTACTAAAATTTTATTTTGCACAATTTCATTTTGTTTCTTTAGTACACTTTCACCTTCTTCTAACATCTCATATGTTGTAATCAGCTGGTCGTTTTGTGTTTCTTCATTTTCTGAGCAGTCCCAGTTGTGTGGTTGTTGTTCGTAGTTATCACTCTCCTATAAAAAACGAAATCCAAAAGAAAATTAAAAGATTGAAAAATTACTTTTTTCATTTAATTTAATTTTATATTAAAAATTGATAAGATTCGCTGGATCAGATTATTTACCACTTTCTTATACAGTCCAGCCTCTCTTAGTTTGCTCCTAATGTAAACAAAAAATGACGTCACTGAGCATGCGCATTGTATCAAAATGAGTACACGCTGATTAAAAAGTAACAACAAAATACTTTCAAAAGTATTTAAATAGAAAATACTTTTAAAAGTATTTTTCTAAATGAAATTGTTTGGCCTACATCATATCATGACTGATGTTTTTAGTACTTTAAGTAATAATAATTTAAAAAATAGTTAATTTAATAGGAATACGACATCTGTAAAATCGGAGACTCTAGCGTGCACCCTGTAGTAGGTGGCTTTTGTTTGTTGACAGTAGGAGCAAACTAAGAACAGCTGAACTGTACACAAACTGTTTAATATAATGAATTTATATAATAATTTCACCAACCTTCTTTTTAAACTGCGTCACCTTTATTTTTATTCTTACTTACACGTGTTTCGGTGGATCCACCATCATCAGAGTAAATAAAATAATTGAAACTAAAAAATTTTTATCTCACTTATTTAAAATTTACAGAAGATGATACATCTTCAGTCATTGGTATAAAAAGATTTATACAAATAAATAAATAAATAATATAATTAAATATATAATTATAATAATATATACCGTATATCCCGGCGTACAAGTCGACCCGGCGTATAAGTCGAACCTAATTTTGAAGAGTGTTTTTGTTGATTTAAGCAAGACCCGTTGTATAAGTCGAATCCGAAAAGTAAGGTACCGGTAATTCATACGAAGTTTATTTTGATAACCCACTGGTACGTCAGATTATTTAAAAACGACTCTTTAATTAGCCATCTGTTCTACACAATGAATGAAAATACCTAGCTACTAGGTTTTGATAGATAGGTATAAGATTATACATTTCAGTTTACATTACTATATTTATTTTGGGACAGAAATGGGGAAGTATTATATTGTTGACGAATTCCACCTGTCAATCAAAAGGTTTTATGGCTACCTACCTAATGTTACATTTTGGGAATACCCAATATGTCGTGTGAATGACTTTCACAGGCTACTAGTACAGTACAGTCTATAGGTTATTATTATGTCTTCATTGCCGTGACTACAATCATCGAGTAAGGTTATCCACCTGCTTTCGGTTATTTATTTAGTGCATTTTGTATAGGCCTATTCGTGCGTGCAATACTACCTGTAGCAATGAGTGCGGTTAAACGAATGAAATACGACTCTTCATTCAAATTAAAAGTTATCGGTTTGGCAAAAACTACAAACAACAGTGAAGCGGGTCGTAAGTTCGATGTTAACGAAAAACTTGTGCGTGATTGGCGGAAAAGTGAAGAAAAGATTAGAGGAATGCCTCGCTCTAAATGCGCTATGCGAACAGGAACTGTACTTTGGCCGGAATTAGAGAAACATGTAGTGGAATGGGTGCTTCAAAACCGATTGAGCGGCAATATTATCACACGTTGCGCAATTCGATTGCATTCAATAAACTGGGCAAAAGATAATCCTGAACACTCGGTAAGTTTCCTGGCAACTAGAAGTTGGTGTAGCCGTTTTATGGATCGACATAACCTAGTTCTGCGACAAAAAACTAAAATCGCACAAAAACTACCAAAAGATTTAGATAACAAGATTATTAATTTTCATAGATTTGTTATAAACCTTCGAAAAAAACATGACTATGAGCTGGCTAACATTGGAAATATGGACGAAACGCCGCTGAATTTTGACATGCCTGGTAATCGCACAGTGAACGTAAAAGGTGAACATTCGGTAATTGTTAAAACAACTGGACACGAAAAAACTCGTTTTACTGTGGTTCTTTCATGTATGGCAGACGGAACAAAACTTAAGCCTTTGGTTATTTTTAAGCGAAAAATTAGGCCAAAAATTAAATTTCCATCAGGCATAATAGTACATTTCCAAGAAAAGGGGTGGATGGATGAGGCCGGTATTGACATTTGGGTAAAAAATATTTGGAATAGGCGACCTGGTGGTTTAAGAAAGAAAAAAAGCTTATTGGTGTGGGACATGTTTCGTGCGCATCTAACGGAAAAAACAAAAAAAAATTTAAAGGACGAAAATACGGATACATGTGTAATCCCGGGTGGACTTACGTCAGTGCTACAACCATTGGATGTTAGTTTAAACAAGCCATTTAAAAGTGCAGTTTATCGGGAGTGGAATAAATGGATGGCTATTGGAGAGAAAAGTTTTACTCCGGGCGGAAATATGCGTCCTGCGTCTTTAGACATTATTTGCCAGTGGGTAATTACAGCTTGGGATGAAGTGAAAATACAAACTGTGGTAAAATCATTTAAAAAATGCGGGATATCTAACGCTTTAGATTCATCAGAAGACGACGTACTGTGGGACGTAGGTGACGACGATGACGATACTGACAAGGATAGTGATGAAGCAAGGGAAGACTTGTGGGATCCATATGACGCTGCAGGAATAGACAATGGAGAGTCAGAAATTTCTGACACGGATCTATAACTGTATGTATTTTATGATACCTACCTAGGTAATTTTTTATTCTATTACTTTTTCTTTTAAAAAGAATATAGTTACGTATTTCTAACGAATATAGTGTTATGTAGTTACTTATTTCAGTTAAGTACCTCAGTGTATTTTGTTTCTCAGTCAACTACCCTGAACTTTAAAAAATTAAATTTCGTAGACCCGGTGTATAAGTCGACCTCTGTTTTTTAAACATATATTTTGCTTCTGAAACCTCGACTTATACGCCGGGATATACGGTACTTATAATATATATATATATATAATTAATTATATATATAATATATATAATTAATTATAATATAATATATAATAATAATAATAATTATATAATAAAAATTATAATTAAATATATAATAATATAATTTAAAAAATTGAAACCAAAAAAATTTTTATCTCGCTTATTTAAAATTTACAGAAGATGATAAATCTTCAGTCATTGGTATAAAACTTTTTAAATGACTGAAATGACCAATGACTGAAGATGTATCATCTTCTGTAAATTTTAAATAAGTGAGATAAAAATTTTTTGGTTTCAATTTTTTTATTTACTCTGATGATGGTGGATCCACTGAAACATGTGTAATTAAGAATAAAAATAAAGGTGACACAGTTTAAAAAGAAGGTTGGTGAAATTATTATAAAAATTCATTATATGAAATAGAAATAATTTCAAACTGCAGGATGCATTATAAAGATTTATTTTTGAATCAAACTGTTTAGAAACAGTCAGATGCCAACTGCGCCGGCTTGTTGGTATATGGTCAGCGCAACCATAGTATTCAGATGAACTAATGTCTCCTAGCCGTGGGAGTGAGACAATGCATAACGCTCTCACTCGCACAAGCCATACGCGCCGTTCCAATAACATTGTCTTTAATTATACTCATTGTTGTGAGCAAACGTTTATGCATGCAGTAAACTGACATGCAAGATAACTACTGTAGTATGTTTTCAGATTTGGATTATAACGGTAAAGACCTTTGAGCGCATGCGTAGTTATGCCACATATCTCCCTCTCACTCGCTCGGCTATGGGACATTAGTTCGTCTGATACCTACAGTTCAGCCGTTCTTAGTTTGCTCCTACTGTCAACAAACAAAAGCCGCCTACTACAGGGTACACGCTAGAGTCTGCGACTTTACGGATGTCGTATTCTTATTAAGTTAACTATTTTTTAATTATAAGTACTTAAAGTACTAAAAACATCAGTCATGATATGATGTAGGCCTAAAAACTTCATTTAGAAAAATATTTTTAAAAGTATTTTGTATTTAAATACCTTTGAAAGTATTTTGTTGTTATTTTTTAATCAGCGTGTACACATTTTGATACAATGCGCATGCTCAGTGACGTCATTATTTGTTTACATTAGGAGCAAACTAAGAGAGGCTGGACTGTATACCTTCTATTCTGGGGTCCTGGGTTTAATTCCCAGTTAGGTCTAGCATTTTTACTTTCTCTTGCCTATATGAATATATAGGAAGGAAAGTATTGTTTTCATGTCGATTTTTCGAAATCGAGTTTTCACCGGATCTATACGTTTTCAGACCCCATGAACCCAAAAAACATGTTTTTAGCGATTGGTCTGTGTGTGTGTGTGTGTGCGCGCGCGCGCGCGAGTGAGTGAGTGAGTGTGTGTGTGTGTGTGTGTGAACAGAATATCTCAAGAACGGAACATCGTACGAACTTGAAACTTGAAACTTAAGTTACATACCACTACCGGACCCGACACGAACATTTTCATCAAAATCGGTCAACCGGAAGTAGTAGTTTATTCGTGTAATTTTTCACTTTTTTGCGATTTTCTCAAAAACTAGTGCTACAATTTTTTTAAAAATCGCCTGGTTTACTACACTTTTTATGCTCTACAAGATAGGGTATCTTGTAGATATGCCATGTTTGCTGAAATTCTGCGTGAGGTTGTTTTTACGCAAAAACATTTTCTTTTTAAGATTGCGGCTTTAATATGCATTTTAGCGTAAAACGTTATATAATAACAGTTGTAGAGAATTTAAAAACCTGCAACTTTTATTTGTAACATTTTTTTGTATAACGCTTAGTTTAGCGGTAATTTGCGATTTTCTGTTTTTTTCTCACGAAAACGTGAGAAAAATCGATTTTTTTAACATTTCGGCCTTAGTATGCATTTTACGACAAAAGTGTGTATAATTAAATTTATAGAAAATTAGGAGATCTACAACTTTTGTTTAGAGCATTTTTCTCTACAGAGCCTAGTTTAGCGTGAAAGCGTGATTTTCCGTATTTTTAAGCCAAACTGAGTTTGATTTTCATTTTGCGTCATTCACTCATGATTAAAATAAGGTTATGTTTTTGAGGTTAGTTTTTGTTTATTTCTAATATTTTATTAATAATGTTAGGTTTATTATTAATAATTTGCATTGGCAAGATAAAGTTGTGTGAGTGTTTCACACCAGATTTTTTCATTTATATGTCATGTCATATCATTAACTACCTATATCCAAACTAAGGCTCATCCAAATTCATCACTCAATAAAAAAAATGTAAAAAAGCTATTGAGATGTGATCTAAAACTTGGGTAATAGCATAATACATTTTTCAAAGCTGACATGAATGTTTTAAGTACTATTGTATGTCAGTACATTTCCAATTGTACAATATTATTGACTCCATCAAGAAATAAATTTGCAGTTCAGTCGTTCTTAGTTTGCTCCTACTGTAAACAAACCATAGCCAGCTACTACAGGGTGCACATTAGGGTCCACCACTTTATGGATGTCGTATTCCTATCAAGGGAGGCAGACCATTTTTATTATCCCTGTTACTACAATACTAACTTAGGTAGATATTTTGTAGGAACCGTTAAAGCTACAAAGCTGAGCTTTGACATACCTATGTACAGTACCGTTTTACAAATTTATACCAGAGCTTTTTCATTTATCTTTATCCAATCTAAACATGATTTTTGTTCTCAAAAAATGTTCAAATGTAGCCTACATTTTTTTATGAAAAAGACACCTAAAAAGTAAAAACTCCAAAATTTTTGAAATACCTCTGAAGTAAATACACACCTCAGTGCTAAAATTTAGTGTGTGGAATTTCACACTCCTATGTGAGATAATTCCTGAAATAAGTGTACCTAAAGTCAAAAAATACAATATGCAGAAAATGCAGATAATAAAAGCATAATACCGCAACAGAAACACCTATTACCAATTTGAAATTAACTTCCAAACAAAAACACACCAATATTTTTATCTTGCGTTACAACTGATTAAATTTTATTTTATTTTAATTTTTTTTTATTAAAATCAGTCTGCTCCCCTTAAGTTAACTATATTTTGAATAATAAGTACTTAAATTACTTAAAACATCAGTCATGACATGATGTAGGCCTAACATTTTCATTTATAAAACTACTTTTGAAAGTATTTTGTATTTAAATACTTTTAAAAATATTTTGTTGTTACTTTTTAATCAGCGTGTACTCATTTTTATATAATGCGCATTCTCAGTGACGTCATTATTTGTTTACATTAGGAGCAAACTAAGAAAGGCTGGACTTTAAATATGAATTGTTCATTTACTATAGTAGGTTAAACTTGAAAAAATTACTTGAAGTAATAAGAGATTATTCATTAAAAGTTGGTCTTCATCTTCTATGTAGCCTATTAATTGGGAAAATTTTGCTGAATTATTTTGTAATGAACACATTTCAAGTAATCGTAATCGTCTTCTTCCTCCTTAACAGATTTAGGTACATTGCCTGTTCTAGCTTCTATCTATTTTCTTTGTGGTGTAACCAACGACCGTACTCCTTCTGGACGGTATTTTAAGGCCAGTACCTGGCGGATATTGATCCTCTAGCATGTGGCTTGTAAGCCAACATGTATGTTTTTTTTTTTTTTTTTTTTTTGCGCCCTGGAGACTCCAGGAGGAGTATAGGACATGTCGTCAGATATAACACCTGAAATACATATAAGAAACACACTAAGTATCACTACTATCAAGAAAGAAATTCTTGTACGCTATAAAAAGTTTCACCGATCAAGTAATTTTTAAAATTTTTTTTAAAGGAATTCAAATCCTCACAACACTTTAAAGATTGGGGTAATTTATTTATGAATTTTCTCCCTGCATAAGTAGGTTTTTGTTCAAACAATTTTGTGGAGTGATTAGCCACATAATAATCATTCCTGTTTCTCGTGTTGTGATTGTGAACATTGAAATTCTGCATAAAATTATTTTGCCTAACATACATAATCACCTCAAAAATGTAGAGACAGGGAACTGTAAGCAATTTAAGCTCCTTAAATAGTGGTGTGGATGAGGTTAGCTGGTTAGCTCCCACCATACACCTAATAGCTTTCTTTTGAATTTTAAAAACCCTATTCATATTACCCATGCTAGAATTACCCCATACTAAAATACCATAACGGATATGAGACAGAATGAGGCCATGATAAGCTGCCATTAGTAATTTTTTATCATTTAATCTGGCAACTTGTTTTAGTGCAAATACCCTAGATGATATTTTACTACAAACTTGATTGGTATAGAAGTCCCAAGACAAAGATCTATGTTGTAACCACCTCTCTCTACATCATTCAACACTCTGCCTCACAGTTTCCGTTCTACCCAAATCGTGTCGGATTATCTCACTATTGATGCAATCCTTAACACATTCAGTTAGGGACTCGCCTAGCAGGTCATGGGTAGGTGTTACCGCCAGGCTCCACTCTCACCTAGCCACTTCTGTTCTCTTAACATTTTAAGTAATTCCGGAGGGACAACGCCTTTCCGATATCAGTTTGTTGCTATCATATAGCCCTCAGAAAGGTGTTTTTCTTTGTAACCGTGCAGTTTGTTTTTAATTTTTGTCACACAATAGTCTACCCTCGTATAAGTAGTATACTTTTTCAGTATTTTTAACGGGTTTTCAGGGTACAGTTGAAGCCGTGAATTTAGTTTATTTGCTGGTATCGTGATTCAAAATAGCTTACACTTTTAGATTTACTTTAAAAATACATTTTTAATTTAAAATTTTATAAGAAATTACGCGTAAATCAAAACGTAAATAGAAAAATTCAAACAAGAAATACATTTATTATAACAGGCAAAAATAACCTAAAAAAACATTAAATTGTTTACTTTTATGTTATTAGCAAACATAAATCCTTGTACAGGTTGCAAATAAAATAAGTCTATAAAAAAGTTAGTAACATATCGAGGGGTTAATGTCAAACAACACTATCTACAAAAACCTATTTTTTTAATATTTTTTAGGAAAGCGAAAAAAACTACTTGTAATCTGATTGTCTTCCTATTATTTCAGTTATTAAATACATGTAGTCAACTATAAATTTAGTGTAATTTAATTTATTTCTTAATGTTAAATGTGCCCATAATGGGGGCAGATGGAGTGTTAAATTAATTGCAATCGATCTGTTTGTTCCGGTGCTACAAAAAATAGATCTGTTTCGCCAATTATGACTGAACTATTTAAGAGCAAAAGAGGTAGAGGTGTAAAACACACTACTTAGAGTTATTTGACCTCAAAGTAATAAATTTCACTATACAGCAAGACGCTGTGATGAATGAAGTGAAGAAGGTGTCATTTGCAGGGTGGAAAGTGAGTGCTTTTCGGAGGGCCTGGCATGCTGATATGTATACTCTTTCAACTTGGTGAGAAAGGCAATGGTAAACCACCTCTTACTTAGTATAACCTCTAGAGGTTCAAACCAGCCTACCGGCTGTTGACCTAAACAACAACACCAATGGTAAATGGTAAATAAATGGTGATTGCTCTCCTGAAAAATTAGGTTTTTGTAGATAGTGTTGTTTGACATTAACCCCTCGATATGTTGTAGGCCCTACATAAAGCAAGTGGAGAACACGCTGCACGAGTAGGCCTAATCAGCCCAAAGGGAGAGATACCTCATAATTGCTCAGCACTGAATATGTTAAGTGTTACTCCTCTTACCGATCTCAAAAAATCTGGTGTGAAACACTCACACAACTTTCTCTTGCCAATGCAAATGATTAATAATAAACCTAACATTATTAATAAAATATTAGAAATAAACAAAAACTAACCTCAAAAACATAACCTTATTTTAATCACGAGTGAATGACGCAAAACGACAATCGAACTCAGTTTGGCTTAAAAATACGGAAAATCACGCTTTCACGCTAAACTAGGCTCTGTAGAGAAAAATGCTCTAAACAAAAGTTGTAGATCTTTTAATTTTCTATAACTTTTATTATATACACTTTTATCGTAAAATGCATACTAAGACCGAAATGTTAAAAAAATAGATTTTTCTCACGTTTTCGTGAGAAAAAAAACAGAAAATCGCAAATTACCGCTAAACTAAGCGTTATACAAAAAAATGTTTGAAACAGAAGTTGTAGGGTTTTAAATTTTCTACAACTTTTATTATATAAGTTTTTGCGCTGAAATTTATATTAAAGCCGTAATCTTAAAAAAACAACGTTTTTACGTGAAAACAGCCTCACCGAGAATTTCAGCAAACATGGCGCCTACCCTATCTTGTAGAGAATAAAAAATTGAGTAAAATAAGCGATTTTAAAAAAAATCGTAGGACCAGTTTTTGAGAAAATCGCAAAAAACTGAAAAATTATACGAATAAACTACTACTTCCGGTTGACCGATTTTGATGAAAATGTTCGTGTCGGGTCCGGTAGTGGTATGTAACTTAAGTTTCAAGTTTCAAGTTCGTACGATGTTCCGTTCTTGAGATATTCTGTTCACACACACACACACAGACACACAGACACACACAGACACACAGACACACACACAGACCAATCGCTAAAAACATGTTTTTTGGGTTCAGGGGGTCTGAAAACGTATAGATCCGGTGAAAACTCGATTTCGAAAAATCGACATGAAAATAATACTTTCCTTCCTATATATTCATATAGGCAAGAGAAAGTAAAAATGCATCTCAGCTGCCTCCAACTTGTAGAATAGCAATCTATCATTCATAGTATCGTTGATCGAAGATCAATCTTAGAAATCAATTGTTGGAGAATTTTAAATAAATAATTAAATAATCAAATAATAAATTATCAGAATAAATAATTTCCAGTTATTATTTTATTATTTTGAAACTAAAATTTAATAAGGAAATATTAGAAGTATAAATAATTAATCCAGAAGCCAAATATTTAAATTTATTGGAAGTGAAGCTATATAACAAATTTTTTTTTGTAATCCCTAATTTGTGTACGTTGCAATCTGTTCAATTCAGAACAATAAGCAACCCCATTACCCAATCAGATGAGGATGATGTGTATGATGTGTAAATGAGGTGTAGTCTTGTACAGACTCAGGTCGACCATTCCTGAGAGAGTATGGTTAATTGAACCCCAACCATCAAAGTACACCGGTAACCACTGTCTAGCATTCAGATCCGTATAAAAGTAACTACTTTTACTAGGATTTGAACCAGGAACCTTCGTCTCATAAAAGAAATGAAAGTATAATTTTGAAAAATAATTTAAATTAATTGTGTTGTTTAGGTCATCAGCCGAAAGGCTGGTTTGAACCTGTAGAGGTTTTACGAAGTAAAACGAGGAGTGAGGTGGTTTACCATTGCCTTTCTCACTGAGTGGAAAAGTACACTTATCAGCATGCCGAGCCCTCTGAAAAGCACATATTTTCCACTCTGCAAATGACACCTTCACTTCATTCACCACAGATTCTGGCTGTATAATGAAATTCATTACTTTCAGATAAGATAACTCTGATTAGTGTCTTTTACACCTCTACCTCTTCTGTTCTTAAATGATTCAGTCATTTAATTGGCTGACCATGTGATAAGAAACAGAACTATTTATTTTAGCCCTGCAACGAACAGATGGAATGTAAATAATTTGACACTCCACCTGTCTGTTATGGGCGATTAAATTAATTAACAAATAATAAAAAAGAAATTAGTAAAACATCAAGATTTAATTGAATTATGAAACTGAATTGTACAACATAATGATATTAAAACCAGCAGATAAAATTATTTATCTTCTTCTTCTACCTCAATCGTAAGATTGGTTGGCAGCCCTCCATCTAGCTCTGTCCATTGCCACCCTCTTCCATTGCGCATAGCTCTCAGCACCCAGATCTTTTGTAATTTGGTTTAGATACTGTAGCCGGGGCCTTCCACGACCCCTTTGTCCATTAACTGTACCTTCAAGAATGCTTAACGTAAATTCGTTGTGTCTTATTATGTGTCCAATATAAGAATGTCGTCTGCCCCCGAGAAGCTTCCAAAGAGATCTACTTTCCTCTGCCCTGTGTAAAACCTCTACATTCGTGATCCTGTCAGTCCATTTTATCTTGAGCATTCTCCTCCAGCACCACACCTCAAATGCATTCAAAGCCTTTTCCTCGACCTTCCCAATAGTCCACGTTTCTGACCCATAGAGTGCTATACTCCAAATGCAACTCTTTATTAGTCGCTTTCTTATTTCCAACTTTAGACTATTTGAGGAAAGCAGCTGCCGTTTACTAATAAACATAGCTTTAGCTTCTCTAATACGCCTTTTAATATCCATACTATAATGCTATAAAACCGATTGTAACAATGGTCCAAGTCCTCCATTCGATCCAGGTCAATGGTGCAAGGCAAATGTAAAGCAGAGACTACAACTTCAACTCGTAACTATTAATAATTAATCATATTTAAATATTCTTAGCTCAGTAGGTAGATTTATCAAATCAATTAATCATTTTATACAATTGCAATAACTTAATTAATATTTAGAGTTATTATAAAGTATTATAAAGTAAGATTGGATTCTGAGCAAGTGGAAGGAGAGCATAAATGCTGGTGTACAAATCGCCGATTATGATTTAAGCTGTTTGCTATATGCGGATGATCAGGTAATTATCATGGAAACTGAAAATGATTTGCAGAAAGCTGTGTTTGAACTACAAAAGATCTGTGAGGGTTATGGAGTGAAGCTATCTGCCGCTAAGTCAAAGACTATGGCCTTTAAGGGCAAGTATCCAGTCAGAACGAAAATCGTTATAAATGATAAAGTTTTAGAACAAGTCTCGCATTTTAAATATTTAGGATGTGACGTAAGCTTTTTAAAAGATGACGATGTTATGAATAAACTGAATAAGTTTAGAACAATTTGCGGGACAATACATCGAACTTTGAAAAATAAGACAAGAAAGGGTACAAGAATTAAACTGTACAAAACTATGGCAGTCCCGGTTTTGCTGTATGGCAGTGAAAGTTGGACCATGACGCAACGAGAGAGAACTCTAATACAAAGTGCAGAAATGAAGTTTTTAAGGGCGACGGCAGGCTATAACAGACTGGACATGAAACGTAATGAAAGTATTAGAGCAGAATTACAGGTCCAACCACTATTAGACAGCATTGCGCGCTACAATTCCAGGTGGTGTGAACATGTGAATAGAATGCGAGAGGAAAGACTACCAGTCCAAATATTAAGTTATGCCCCACGGGGTAGACGTGATAGAGGCAGACCGCTACGAAGATGGGTGCCGGAACAGGCTTTAGGCCTATCCGTGTTTGGGTGATGATAATGATGATTATAAAGTATCATCAATGACACTTTATAATAATTCTAAATATATATATACAGTATATATAATAACTTTGTCATGAAGAAATACGACAACAAATAACATCTTTAGAAGAAATTGCAGGAAGGATTGGATTAAAAATTTCTTACGAAAAAACGAAATATTTATGATGATCGACCGGTTATGTATAAACAAAATAAATATTAATGGGAATCCTATTGACATTGTAGAGAGTTTTAAATATCTTGGAGAAACAATCACATACAATCTTAGTGAGAGGGCAGCATGGAATGAGAGAATTTTTAAACTTTCCAAAGGACAGAAAATTACTAAAAACACTTACAACAAAAAATATCTTTCCATTCACACAAAACTTAAACACTACAAAGCAGTTCTAAGATCACAAGCAATGTACGGCAGGGAAACCCTCTTCAGTATTGATGGAAACGGAATAAAAGAAACAATCAGAAAAATAGAAAGAAGGATTCTTAGAACCTGCATAAACAAGAAACACATAGTTGACAACCAGCACAGACTTTTACCAAGAGAACAAATTTATAAAGAAATAGAACCAATCACAGATGCAATGCGCAAAAAGAGAATTTCCTTCTTTGCACATATCCTCAGAACTCCAGAAAACCGATTATTAAGAAAAATTGTAGAAAAATTTATGTGTGCAAAAACAGAAGGAGCCACAATTCCTTGGCTTGAAGAAATCAAAAAAAACAGAACAGAACTCAATCTAACAATTGTTGATGTCAAAGATCGCATACCGGTTTACAAGGAAACAAAATTAATGACAAAAACAAAATTTTATCAGCAAGAACAATTAAATGAAAAGAACAGGTTTGTTCAGACGAATTGAGAAAAGCAAGATCCGACAGAATGAAAAAGTATTGGCAAGAAAGAATGAAAAGGAAATAAACTGCCGAAGAAAAATAACTAACCAAAGAGACTAAAGTGATCCTTTGTGGTCATAAAAAAAAGTGTCATCAATAAAATCAATTTAAAATTCAAGGATCATTAACATTCATTTTGTAAAATCAAGTTTATCAATTTTCAATAAGTAATTTCAACAGTTTCAATTAAAATTATTATTTCAAGTTTAAATTAATTTGCGTTTTAATTTAATTAAATTCATTTAAAATTTATTGCAAACTTCTACAACTTTTATTATATACATTTTTACGCTAAAATGCATATTAAAGCCGTAATATTAGAAAAACAAGTTTTTACGTGAAAACAGCCTCACCAAGAATTTCAGCAAACATGGCACCTACCCTATCTTGTAGATCATAAAAAATTCAAAAACCAGGCGATTTAAAAAAAAATTGTAGGACCAGTTTTTGAGAAATCGCAAAAAAGTGAAAAATTACACGAATAATCTACTACTTCCGGTTGACCGATTTTGATGAAAATGTTCGTGTCGGGTTCAGTAGTAGTACCTAATTTAAGTTTCAAGTTTCAAGTTCGTACGATGTTCCGTTCTTGAGATATTCTGTTCACGCACACTCTCACAGACACACACACAGACCAATCGCTAAAAACACGGTTTTTGGGTTCAGGGGGTCTGAAAACGTGTAGATCCGGTGAAAACTCGATTTAGAAAAATCTAAATACTTTATGTAGAGGCTACATGCTGTATGAGGGTGAGCGTTGTCATGCAGAAACACAACACCACGTGTCAGAAGGCCACGACGCTTGTTTTGGATCGCTCTTCTTAGTCTGTTTAAAGTTTCACAGTAGACAGCAGAAGTGATGGTCATCCCACGTTCCATAAAATCAATGAGTAAGATGAGTAAGGTGTTGTGTTTGTGCATGACAACGCTCGCCCTCATACAGCTCGAAGAACAAATGAACTTATAGCCAAGTTTAAATGGGACGTTTTCGATCATCCCCCATACAGCCCGGACTTGGCTCCTAGTGACTTTCACCTGTTCCCGAACATGAAGCGATGGCTTGCATCTCAGCGGTTCGCCAATGACGAAGAGCTTCAAAACGCCGTGAATGGTTGGCTACATTCACAAGCGGCAGATTTTTATGCAAAGGGTATTTCAAAGACTGTTCCAAGGTACGACAAGTGCTTGAATCTGTTTGGCGACTATGTCGAAAAATAGAGACAAACTGTAGTTTTAATATGTACATAATAAAGTTTTTGTATCTTCACTCGTTTACTTTTAATTTCAAAACGGAGGTTATTTTCTGGATAACCCTCGTATTAAATGTTCCTCGTAGTTTTTCAAGTGGGTGATAAATGAAAGTTTTAACAAATGTAGCCAATCTGAGTGCTGTAGAGCTAGAGTTCTAGCCTATAAAGGTGCAGGTAATATCCAATTCTTTCTACGATATAGAAATAACCAACTATAGTCCATCTACTGTGAGTAGCCTACTCAACGCGAGGTAAGCACCTACAAGTTGTAAACAAAATTTTTAAACTAGTTAGAGCGTATCTACCTCTCCGCCGGACAATTATCTTGCACTACGTTACATCATAAAAATATTTACATCCAGCTAAAATAAAAATTATCCTTTAAGCGTTTTCAATTATGCCGTTCTGATTACTAGTAATTATTGTAGTTCCATAAAGATTCCTTAATTAATTATTTTGAACATTACATTTAACAAAACAATTTTTTCTACTGTTTAATGTTTACCGCTTTTATGTTTAAAAAACTCAACCATTCACTATCACGCATGTAAACAAAACACAGCTTACAAAACCTTTCAACTTCAGTCTACGAATAAAATCGAAACGAACCGATACAATTTCAAAAGATAACTGATGAAACTAAAAATGAGTTAAACACTGGAAGGTGCAATCAGTTGTATGAAACTAGTCACAGACATTTAATGATATGAAATAGACAATCTAAAATGATAAATAAGGAATCTTTGGAATTGTTTACTCTCCTGTTACAATTCAAGCGCATTAGTCTTATATTACTTGTGACCAAAAATAAAATAAAACTGAGTCTATAACAAAAACCTACTAATCATAAATAATAATATAATAATAGTAAAATAATGTAACGAAAAATAACAATAGTAACATTTTTTAGTTATTAATGGGTAAACTAATATTCGATTTATAAAACATTTTCTAACAAATGAATTGAACGTGTTTTTATTATAATAAGGTTTGAGCGAATCAGTGTTGTATGGAATTTTTTTTTTTGATCATGCTGTGCGTATTTTTAATTAATGCGCATGCTCAGTTGTATTGCTGGTTGCCTACGTCGGAGTACTCTTAGCGTAGATGGACTCTATTATTACACTGCTTAATGCAAATTAAATATAGCTTAGCGTTTAACATGTACAGATATCAGATGAATTAATGTTCCATAGCCGAGCGAGTGAGAGGGAGATATGTGGCATAACTACGCATGCGCCCAAAGGTCTTTACTATTATAATCCAAATCTGAAAACATACTACAGTAGAGCGTCGATAATCCGAACGTCAAAAATTCGAATCGTAAAAAATCCGAACGCCGAGTATTTTTTTGATATTTTGATTTGCGTGAGAAAGGTAACATGTTTTATAAACTTTTTTTTTAAACATTTTCTAAAATGTTTACACTGAGCAACATGTTTTATAACTTTTATTTTAAAACAATATGTTTTGTGTAAACGAATGAGCGAGGCTTAAACAAATCACGCAATCAAAAATTCGAAATTTTTTTACGTAAGATTTTAGTGATTTAATTAGGTTTATAGTGAACCTTTTGTTTAATTGTACATAGTTTTTTGTTTTTTTTTCAATTTAATATACAGTATAATACTCTATATACCTACAGTAAAATACAGACTGTAGTTTTATTATTTTACTGTACCTCTGCATTGCTACACAGAACACACTAGGCTTACAGGTTTGTTCATTAAACGCAACTAAATATAGTAAGTACAGAGAAGTGTTTGTTTTTATTAATTACAATCTTTTTAAAATGCTTAACTATGGGCCTAAGCGGTATTTTTTAGGGTTTTTTCAAAAAATTTGAACAAATCGGTAATTGGAACTACCTATGGTCCCAATTGCTTCGGATTTTCGACTCTCTACTGTACAGTCGTTATGTTGTTGTTAGTTCACTGCGAGCATAAACGCTTACTCACAACAATGAGTAAAATTACACGACAATGTTTTTGGAATGGCGCGTATGGCTTGTACGAATGAGAGCGTTATGCATTCTCTCACTCCCACGGCTAAAGGACTTTAGTTCATCTGAATACTGTAGTTCGGTAACTGAAGAAACTTACGAAATTTTGGTTATTCTGGGTGAAAGCATTATTCAGAAATAATGATTTACTTTCGCAAACAGGAATACATCTGAAAAATATACGAAATGCTTATGTTAATTTTATACACATGAATTTTAAAAATCTGGTGTGAAACACTCACACAATTTTCCCTTGCCAATGCAAATTATTAACAATAAATCTAACATTAGTAATACAACATTATAAATAAACAAAAAACTAACCTCAATAAACATAACCTAATTTTAATCATGAGTGAAAGACGCAAAATGAAAATCAAACTCAGTTTGGCTCAAAAATACCGAAAATCACTCTTTCACGCTAAACTAGGCTCTGTAGAGTAAAATGCTTTAAATAAAAGTTGTAGATATTTTAATTTCCTATAAATTTAATTATATACACTTTTGCCTTAAAATGCATACCGAAATCTTAAAAAATCGATTTTCACACGTTTTCGTGAGAAAAAACAGAAAATCGTTAATTACCGCTAAACTAAGCGTTATACAAAAAAATGTTTGAAATAAAAGTTGTAGGATTTTAAATTGTCTACAACTTTTATGATGAAACGTGGTTTTTTACTTATGATCGGGAAACGAAGCGACAATCCATGCACTGGAAGAGGCGAACTTCACCGAGAGCCAAAAAGGATCGAATGAGCAAGTCAAAATTTAAAGCAATGATAATTGTTTTTGATATCCATGGAACTGTGTACCTTCACTGGGTTCCTGAAGGTCAAACAATAAATCAATATTACTAACTTGAGGTACTTTCTAAACTACGTCAAAGAGTAAGGAAAAACGCCCCGAAATGTGGAGGGACAAATCATGGGTTTTCCACCAAGACAATGCGGCAGCTCATTCCCCGTTATCTGTCAAGAGTTTCTAGCCGAGTACAGCATCTCAGTGTTAGAACATCCACCTTATTCACCAGATCTTGCACCATGTGACTTCTACCTGTTCCCTAAGGTGAAATCTGCATTAAAAGGGATAAGATTTGAGTCTGTGGAAGCTGTAAAAGAGAAAGCGGCACGTGTCCTGAAGGAGCTGACAGAAGATGACTTCCAGCACTGTTTCAAACAATGGAAAATTCGCATGGAGCGTTGTAGGGATAGAGAAGGAGTGTCTATATTGAACGTGGCAATAAGTGAATATGTATAAAATAAAAATACATTTTTTTACAACGTAAGTCTCGTTATTTAGTAGTCACACCTCGGATATTGGTATTCAGTATCGCTCGTTTTTCTGAATCTGAAACTAAATTTAACTTGCAACGGTCCATCCGTTATGTTTCATTGAAAAAACCTAGCCCCATCATTTATCTTCGAACGGTCAGGTGGTATTTCCCACGACATCGTCTAAATTATCTTATTTCAGTTTCAGTTCCAATTAATTATATTTTCTTTTTAATTAAAAAAAAATTATTCTGACACACGTAGGCTTACTTTAAGAATGCGGGACTTCTTATAATCAGAGTTGTCTTATATTCGGGTAAATACGTTAGGCCTATTGTATTTTCAATGAAACAAATATAACTTATCCGCTTACCAGTTATATAGGCTATAACTTACCATGCTACGAGGGTTATCCAGAAAATAACCTCCGTTTTGAAATAATAAGTAAACGAGTGAAGATACAAAAAATTTATTATATACATATTAAAACTACAGTTTGTCTCTATTTTTCGACATAGTCGCCAAACAGATTCAAGCACTTGTCGTACCTTGGAACAGTCTTTGAAATACCCTCTGCATAAAAATCTTCCGCCTGTGAATGTAGCCAACCATTCACGGCGTTTTGAAGCTCTTCATCATTTGCGAACCGCTGAGATGCAAGCCACCGCTTCATGTTCGGGAACAGGTGAAAGTCACTAGGAGCCAAGTCCGGGCTGTATGGGGGATGATCGAAAACGTCCCATTTAAACTTGGCCAAAAGTTCATTTGTTTTCTCGCCCTCATACAGCTCGAAGAACAAATGAACTTATAGCCAAGTTTAAATGGGACGTTTTCGATCATCCCCCATACAGCCCGGACTTGGCTCGTAGTGACTTTCACCTATTCCCGAACATGAAGCGGTGGCTTGCGTCTCAGCGGTTCGCAAACGACGAAGAGCTTCAAAACGCCGTGAATGGTTGGCTACATTCACAGGCGGCAGATTTTTATGCAGAGGGTATTTCAAAGACTGTTCCAAGGTGCGACAAGTGCTTGAATCTGTTTGGCGACTATGTCGAAAAATAGAGAAAAACTGTAGTTTTAATATGTATATAATAAAGTTTTTGTATCTTCACTCGTTTACTTTTTATTTCAAAACGGAGGTTATTTTCTGGATAACCCCCCTAAATCGAGAACCTGTAGTTTAACTTACTTAGATTTGTTATTTCTTCTTTCAACACATTCCTTCATAGTTTAATTAGAAAACTGATTTAAAATTGATCCTAATACTTACAATAATGATGATATAAATAGCAACTTTTAACCTATTCATCAAGCGTTTTCTTTAAATTACTCAGAATTTTTTCTTCAGACCCTTATATAAAAAAGGTAATAAACACTGTGTCTTGAACATTTAAGGGGAGACTGTACTTTGTACCCCACCAATGTTAAATTTGCCATTTTTAGGTACATTTTTCATAGGATTGGTGAACGATAGAAAAATTAAACTTTACACACTTATAGTTGTAGAGTGGTTCTAGCTACTGACATTTTTTCAATTTAATCTGTTAGACCATAAAGTTTTTAAAAGAATAACGAATAACATAAAATTTTTACATTTTTTTTCTACGGTTTTTACATAAATTGTTAATTTTTTGAGCACCTGAGAAAGTAAAAACAATGTCGGAGAATGTCCATGTACAAGATACTTAACTGGTAAAAATTTCAGCCTGGTAGGTTAAATAATGGTTTCTGAGAAAAACGTACCTAAGTGTTTAAATTTACGGATTATATAAAATTTACAGAATATTAAAAAAATAACCCACCGGGTTGGTCTAGAGGTAAAGTCGTCGCCAAAATCAGCTGTTTAATAGCTGATTTTCGGAGACAAAGGTTCCTGGTTCAAATCCTAGTAAAGGTAGTTACTTTTATACGGATTTGAATGCTAGACAGTGGTTACCGGTGTACTTTGATGGTTGGGGTTCAATTAACCATACTTTTTCAGGAATGGTTGGCCTGAGTCTGTACAAGACTACACCTCATTTACACGTCATACATATCATCCTCATCTCATTGGGTCATGGGGTTGCTTATTGTTCTGAATTGAACAGATTGCAACGTACACAAATTAGGAATAAAAAAAAAATAGGTATTAAAAAAATAATAGTGAAACAGATATTTAAAAAAAAACTAAATTCTGTTTCCACTAAAACAAGAAATAGAAAAATATGAAAAATATTTTTGTTATTGACATGTTAATTTTTTAGGATAAACCTAAAATAATCAAAATAATTATTTTGTCGAAATTTAATGTTTTTGTGGTAGATCTAGGGCTAAACTATTAAAAACATAAAAAACCGAAAATCAAAATTTTCAGTCAAAACTATCATACAGTCTCCCCTTAAAAAAATGATGTTTTCGTTGTTTTTAAGGCTTTTTCTCTTGTTAGAAGGATATTTTTATAAATATTAAATATAAATATATAATTATACTACAACCATACACTCTAGAATGAAAGTTTAATTTGTAATTTGGTATTAAAGCAATTTCATGTAAACTATTTGTCGAAGTACATCTAAGTTACGATTTCTGAACTAGTGGCTATTTTTCAACTTCTACCTTGTTTGCAGGGGATGAAAGGTTTAAAACTTTATAATAATTTTTATTCAGGATTAAATAAAATGGCTGTATTTCATTGACAAAAATATTATTCACTAATTACAACACAAAAATTGTCTTTTGAAGATCAACTTCTCTCTTAACTGTAGCTTTATAAAGCCAAATTTTATAACTTTTGTAACTTTTTTTTTGATTGATTATAATAAATTCTAATAGCATTATATTAACCACTTATAGAGGATTATACTGCGTGCCATAAACATACATCGTAATCTATAAAACTTACATAAATAACAACAACTTATTAATATATAACAGAACCATACTAAGCCTACAAAAGTTATAAGAAAATTATTGTTTTATTTGCTAAAACAAAAAAACAAAATAAACTTGTAGTTACCTTTTAGATGTGAAGTATATTAATAAAAATACGAAGCTGCATTTTATATTTAGCATCTTCTAAAAATCGTAATTTTTATTTAAAAAAAAAGTTTAATTTTTTCTCTGATTGACTGTATTATTATAGTTTCAATGCACTGTATTTCGTAAATACAATTAAGTACTGACTACAGTTACAACAAATCTTAGATTTATTAATTTAATCATTAAAAATGTTGATAAAAATTAAAGTAATAAAATTTTAGGTTGATCTCTGACCGATACTTTGACGATAAAATATGCAAATAAAACATGCTGTGCCATCATTTTAAGAACAGAAAGGCAGTGAAAAATTTATTCCTCATGTGATTCTCATTTTAATTTTATTTAAAAAAATTATTTTTCTTTAGACGAAAACGGTTTTACTTTCTAAACGGTCTAAAATTTTCACACAATCTTAAACTTCTTATTTATAAAGCTTATCTCCGGCTAAATTAAAATAGTCAGTATTAAAAATAAAACAAAAAAAATCTGGTATTAAACACTCACACAACTTTCTCTTGCCAATGCAAATAATTAACAATAAACCTAACATTAGTAATAAAACATTAGAAACAAACATAAAACTAAACTTAATAAACAGAACCTAATTTTAATCATGAGTGAAAGACGCAAAATGAAAATCAACTTGAGTTTGGCTTAAAAATACGGAAAATCGCTCTTTCACGCTAAACTAGGCACTGTACAAAAAAATGCTATAAATAACAGTTGTAGATCTTTTAATTTCCTATAAATTTTATTATATAAACTACACTTTTGTCGTAAAATGCATACTAAGGCCGAAATCTTAAAAAAAATAGATGGTTCACACGTTTTCGTGAGAAAAAAAACAGAAAATTGCTAATTACCGCTAAACTAAGCGTTATGCAAAAAAAAATTGTTTGAAATAAAAATTGTAGAATTTTAAATTCTCTACAACTTTAATTATATACATTTTTGCGGTGAAATGCATAATAAAGCCGCAATCTTAAAAAAACATGTTTTTTTACGTGAAAACAGCCTCACCAAGAATTTCAGCAAACATGGCACCTACCCTATCTTGTAGAGCATAAGAAATTAAATAAATGAAGCGATTTAAAAAAAAATCGTAGCACTAGTTTTTGAGAAAAACGCAAAAAGTGAAAAATTACACGAATAAACTATTACTACTTCCGGTTGATTGATTTTGATGAAAATGTTCGTGTCGGGTCCGGTAGTGGTATGCAACTTAAGTTTCAAGTTTCAAGTTCGTATGATGTTCCGTTCTTGAGATATTCTGTTTACTCACACACACGCACGCGCGCGCATACGCACGCACGCACGAACACACACAGACCAATCGCTAATAACATGTTTTTTCAGGGGGTTCAGGGGGTCTGAAAACGTGTAGATCCGGTGAAACTCGATTTCGAAAATACGACATGAAACAATACTTTCCTTCCTATATATTCATATAGGCAAGAGAAAGTAATAGAAAAAAAAATTAATGTTTACATATCACGGTCACCTTTAAAATTACGAATACCTCACACTGTTTATCAGTTCAGTTAAGAAACACAACAAAATTGATACACAAAAATGTATAATTAAATAGGTAATGTTAACATTTTTCGTACACCTTGTACAATAACTGTACGAATTAATTTTTCTGATAACAATGAATACTATACAGATTGGATTGAGCATAATACTCGTAGATTGGACTTCAATTAATTCAATTACACGAACAATGATAACCATTGATTGACTCCATTCCTACTATGCATTAAAATTTATAAAAGTATGGATTATATAAACTGGCCTATTGTTTTGTCCAGTTTGCAGATTCCGCTCCACGTGTTACTTTATTTTACTATCACTTAAAAAATATTAATGCCTAATTTTATATTACTTCTCTTTAAAGAAAATAGAAACACAATTTGTAATTAATTACTCGTTGTTTACCATTGAGACACAATTGTTGAATTCGAATACTTTAATTTTTGTCGGTATCACCGAGAGAATACGCATTCTGATTTTTACTTTCTCTTGCCTATATGAATAATTCTATCGTTTTCATGTCGACTTTTTGAAATCGAGTTTTCACCGGATCTACACGTTTTCAGACCCCCTGAACCCAAAAAAAAACATGTTTTTAGCGATTGGTCTGTGTGTGTGTGTGTGTGTGTGCGCGCGCGCGTGCGCGTGTGTGTGTGCGCGTGCGTGTGTGTGTGTGTGCGTTGTGAACAGAATATCTCAAGAACGGAACATTGTACGAACTTGAAACTTAAAACTTAAGTTACATACCACTACCGAACCCGACACGAACATTTTCATCAAAATCGGTCAACCGGAAGTAGTAGTTTATTCGTGTAATTTTTCACTTTTTTGTAATTTTATCAAAAACTGGTCCTACGATTTTTTTTAGAAAGCGCCTCATTTACTTAATTTTTTATGCTCTACAAGATAGCGTAAGCGCCATGTTTACTGAAATTCTTGGTCAGGCTGTTTTCACGTAAAACAATTGTTTTTTTAAGATTGCGGCTTTAATAATCATTTTATCGCAAAACAATTCATTAAAAAAAGTGTAGAAAATTTAAAATCCTACAACTTTTATTTCAAACATTTTTCTGTATAACGCTTAGTTTATCGGTAATTAGCAATTTTCTGTTTTTTTCTCACGAAAACGTGTGAAAAATCGATTTTTCAAAACTTTCGGCCTTTGCATGCATTTTACGACAAAATTGTATATAATTAAATTTATAGGAAATTAAAAGATCTACAACTTTTATTTTGAGCGTTTTTTTCTACAGAGCCTAGTTTAGCGTGAAAGAGTGATTTCTGTATTTTAAAGCCAAACTGAGGTCGATTTTCATTTCGCGTCTTTCACTCATGATTAAAATAAAGTTAGGTTTTTGAGGTTAGATTTTTGTTTATTCTAATATTTCATTATTTGGTTATATTGTTAATTATTTGTGTTGGCATGAGAAAGTTGTGCGAGTGTTTCACACCAGATTTTTAGACTTTGTAACTCTTCGGAAGTGTGTAGAAATAATGTGTTTACTTCAGGGTAGTCACCCTTTTATTACTCCATAGGAAAAGAAAAGAAATTTCTTGTGATAAAATAATAAATAACAAAATTTTTATTGAATACAGAAAAATTCAGTAAGGATTAAAATCATCTTACAATACTCTTATAGCAAAGTTATAATACAATGAATATTTAATGAAATTATTTATTCTCTTTGTTGTTGTTTAGGTCAACAGCCGAAAGGCTGGTTTGAACCTCTAGAGGTTTTACTAAGTAAAACGAGGAGTGAGGTGGTTTACCATTGCCTTCCTCACTGAATGGAAAAGTATGCTTATCAGCATGCCGGGCCCTCTGAAAAGCACATATTTTCCACTCTGCAAATGACACCTTCACTTCATTCACCACAGGGTCTGGCTGTACAATGAAATTAATTACTTTCAGAGAAGA
This sequence comes from Catonia carolina, assembly GCA_035578175.1. Taxonomy (NCBI): domain Eukaryota; kingdom Metazoa; phylum Arthropoda; class Insecta; order Hemiptera; family Achilidae; genus Catonia; species Catonia carolina. Next base: position 437,420,628 of record JAQMRL010000001.1, on the reverse strand, counting down.
TAACTCTGATTAGTGTCTTTTACACCTCTACCTCTTCTGTTCTTAAATGATTCAGTCATTTAATTGGCTGACCATGTGATAAGAAACAGAACTATTTATTTTAGCCCCGCAACGAACAGATTGAGTGTAAATAATTTGACACTTTACCTGTCTGTTATGGGCAGTTATTCTCTTTATTCCTATTATTTTTAGTCTTGATATTTTGTTGTCCCTTCTTAGGAATTAATAAGATGAGAACCAGGCATACTGAAATAAGATATTTGACAAAATTTAATTTCTGAATATTAACTAATGACTTAAAATAATATAACATAATGACTATTAATATGTATTGATAAAATTCATTATGAACATAATTATACCGCATTTCACCGCATAATTGTCACATCCTAATTCTTAAGATCGAAATGTGGTATTAACCATTTTTATTGTAAACTTATGTGATAAACAATTTGAAAGGTTTTCTCAAAATTGTTAAAAGCAACGCTGTTGTTAGTCCATCACTTTAAAGGTTAGTCATCGTAGTTTGCTTTATTTTCTCGCTTTTTAGAAATAGGTAAAAACCATTTAATTTGTAATTTTTACATTAAATCATTATTGAAACATATATTTCTGAACCATCAGACTACGGTAACAGAAAACACTTTTCAATGTTTAACCCTTTATAGGTCTGTGGTAGGTATACTTACCACTGGCAATAAAGTCGATTTTTTTTTTTTAATAAGCTATGTAGTTAAACCTTATTGGCATTTTATGGTTTATAGATGTTCTTACCGTAGAGCATCAACATATTGAAATTAGCGCTATCCACATATTGAAATTAGCTCGCAGCGACCATTTGCTTTGGGAGTTACACGAATGTGGTAACGATTCATACCAGCGTACGCTACCATGTTTTCGTTGCTTCTTTTGTATAGTGCTTAAAAAATTCCAGTCTTTTACGGGAAAGTAAGCATTCATGGTGATATAAAGTTAAGATAAGTTATTCGCCACATTTTTCTGTTATATAGGGCTACAAGGTGTTTTAATAGGTATTCTTACCACTAAATATTATGTGATTCCCATTTCAATAAACGTTCCTTGGTAAGTATACTTACCAGAGCTTAACATAAAAAAAAGAAATATCTTACTGTTCGGGCACTAGAAATACATTATTCAAGTCCCTATAAAACAACATTTAACATTTTACAACATGCATATTTTTTCCCGTAGTAGACTACTGCCCTATAAAGGGTTAAAGCGCTTTTGTGTATCTTGTACACATCTTCAGTAATGTATGTAAAAAGTTTTTCACACATTTAAAATTCAAAACTTTTTACTCCTACAATGGCAGATGAGAAATCCTAAGGAAGAACTAGAATACCTGCATAGGATGTTTGACAAAATAATAAATCATTATTATATTCATTTTCAGTTTCTTAACCCTTTATAGGTCTGTGGTAAGTGTACTTACCAGTGGCAATAAGGTCGATTCTTTTAAAGAATAAGCCATGCAGTTGAACCCTATTGGCATTTTATGGTTTTATAGATGTTCTCTGGTAAGTAGGCTATCCACATTTTGACATTAGTCCACAGCAACCATTTGCTTCATTAGTTACACGAATGTGGTAAGGATTCATACCAGCGTATGCTACCATGTTTTTTGTTGTTACTTTTGTAGTGCTTAAAAAATTCCAGTTTTTTACGGGAAACCAAGCATTCATGCTAATACAAAGTCAAGATAAGTTAACTTACAATTTTCTGTTATATAGGGCTACAAGTTGTTTTAATAAGCATTCTTACCACTAAATATTATGTGATTTCCATTTCAATAAACATTCCTTGGTAAGTATACTTACCAGGGCTAAAGAAATATATCTTACTGTTCTGGCACTAGAAATACATTATTCAAGTCCCTATAAAACAAAATTTAACATTTTACAACACATGTATATGCTGCCCCCGTAGTACTGTCCTTTTTGTTGTTTAGGTCATCAGCCATAAGGCTGGTTTGAACCTCTAGAGGTTTTACTAAGTAAAACGAGGAGTGAGGTGGTTTACCATTGCCTTCCTCACTGAGTGGAAAAGTACGCTTATCAGCATGCCGAGCCCTCTGAAAAGCACATATTTTCCACTCTGCAAATGACACCTTCACTTGATTCACCACAGGGTCTGGCTGTATAATGAAATTCATTACTTTCAGAGGAGATAACTCTGATTAGTGTCTTTTACACCTCTACCTCTTCTGCTCTTAAATGATTCAGTCATTTAATTGGCTGACCATGTGATAAGAAACAGAACTATTTATTTTAGCCCTGCAACTCACAGATCGAGTGTAAATAATTTGACACTCCACCTGTCTGTTATGGGCAGTAGTACTATTCTATAAAGGATTAATAAATGTTTTGCTGTAAACAACCTATTTGTGTTTAGTAATACTGTATTTAGTTTCGTGATTTTACAACGTTGCACTTTCCAAAATTGGGGAACACTATAGTTATACAGCTGGTTTTAAACAAAAAATGTTGCATGTGTTATAGAACAGAGTAACGGAGCACCTGACAACAGTTTTCCGTTAGTGCATCGTTGATGAGAGATGGCGAAAATGTAAAGATTGTTAATATGTTCGAAACGTTTATTTCTGCTTTCAGAGATGCTAAATTTGTCAAATATCTTGAAGTAGATTTATCTCATGGGACAAATTACCCGTGAGATAACGAACATCAACTTGCCCAAATATTTTGGTTTTTTGGTGATTTCACAGAAATAGGTTAGAAATTTTATAGGTTTATTATATGCTACGACAATATTCCTCAAAATGATTAGCTCCTATATTAATGGGATTTTTTGACAAAATCAGTGCGACCATTTCGCGCTGAAATAAGGTATTCAAACAGTAGATGGTGCAGTTAGTTCGTATGGGGAGGTGTCACCGTTACAGACCTGGATGTGTAAGGAGGAGGGGAGTACGGAGGAGCATGCTTTGCACTCTGTTTCTTCACAATGTTATGGAATAGTATTTTTTGACAACCCAGTAAAACTCTTAATTCTGTAGCAGCCAGTTATGAGGGCTCATTATTGTAAAGCATGATATTTATATTCTAAAATAAAAATAATTAAAAATTTTCAAAATAAATGTAATTGAAGTTATTAAAATATTATTAAATTATTAAAAATAAATGTTATTTGTTATTCCAAATTTAAATCTAATATTTATGTAAAATAAATTAAATAAATTTAAATATTTTTATAACAATGAAAAGTTTAAGAAGAATAAAAGAAAGAGTGAGTCGGTATCTGGTAACCGATATAGGCAGTTTTTAAACACAATCAGTAAAATTTTTGAAAAGGTAGTATTTATTAGGTTAATCAGTTTCTTGACTGAAAACCTAATCATCTCAGAGGATCAGCATGGTTTCCAAAAAGGTAGATCAACTAAAACTGCAATTGTTTCACTTGTGGAGCAAGTAGTTGATATATTGGATGCTGGGGAGAAAGCATTGGCAGTGTTTCTGGATCTGAGTAAAGCTTTAGATTGTGTTGATCATGAAATTTTATTGAAAACACTAGAGTCATTAGGCGTTAGGGATGTAGAGTTGAAATGGTTTCAATCTTACCTTATTAATAGATTACAGTGTGTGGAGTTAACTAGGGTTGTTAGAGGGAAACTTACAAAAGTTGTATCTGGAAAGCTTGAAGTCAAAGCAGGCGTTCCACAGGGGTCAGTTTTAGGTCCAATCCTGTTTCTATTGTACATTAATAGGTTACCAGAAGTCATACCTAATGGCAGAGCTTTGTTGTTTGCTGATGATACTTCAGTAATCAGTAACAGTTTACTGGCAGATGCTCTTGAAGTAAATACACATGTTAACATAGAGTCCGTAGTGCAGTTCTTGAATCAAATGTTATTAACAGTTAATGGGAAAAAGTGTCAGTACTTGCAGTTCAAAAATAAACATAACGTTAAAGAAAGTAGAGAAGTGGATGTATTTATTCATAATAATAGTTTAGAGCATGTAGAAACAGTGAAGTTCCTGGGCGTATCTCTAGATAGATCTTTGTCTTGGGACTTCTATACCAATCAAGTTCGTAGTAAAATATCATCTGGAGTATTTGCACTAAAACAAATTGCCAGATTAAATGATAAAAAATTACTAATGGCAGCGTATCATGGCCTCATTCTGTCTCAAATCCGTTACGGTATTTTAGTATGGGGTAATTCTAGCATGGGTAATATGAATAGGGTTTTTAAAATTCAAAAGAAAGCTATTAGGTGTATGGTGGGAGCTAACCAGCTAACCTCATGCAGGCCACTATTTAAGGAGCTTAAATTGCTTACAGTTCCCTGTCTCTACATTTTTGAGGTGATTATGTATGTTAGGCAAAATAATTTTTTGCAGAATCTCAATGATCACAATCATAACACGAGAAACAGGAATGATTATTATGTGGCTAATCACTCCACAAAATTGTTTGAACCAAAACCTACTTATGCAGGGAGAAAATTCATAAATAAATTACCCCAATCTTTAAAGTGTTGTGAGGATTTGAATTCCTTTAAAAAAATCTAAAAAATTACTTGATTGGTAAAACTTTTTATAGCGTACAAGAATTTCTTTCTTGATAGTAGTGATACATAGCGTGTTCTTATATGTATTTCAGGTGTTATATCTGACGACATGTCCTATACTCCTCCTGGAGTCTCCAGGAAGCAAAAAAAAAAAAAAAAATTGAGTGTTTTTATTTACTCTGAAAAATTAATAATTTGTTCACAATACTGCACGCTACAATTCTAATCAACTGAACAGTAGCTAGACCTAAGTGACCCAAGTAATCCCACTTATGGAAGGCTAAACAGGAAGTTTACTATTTTAAAAATCACATCAATGCGAGCTTGAATATAAGTTAACAGGTGACTTTGCTTACCTTATGGTAGCAGTGTGTAGCTAATACAATTATTGAAGGGGTCGGCAGAAGAAAGTGCTAACCCACAAAATTTCCAACATGATTTTTCTTAAATATTTTGTAAAAATAAAATCTGGTGTGAAACACTCACACAACTTTCTCTTGCCAATGCAAATAATTAATAATAAACCTAACGTTATTAATAAAATATTAGAAATAAACAAAAACTAACCTCAAAAACATAACCTTATTTTAATCATGAGTGAATGACGCAAAATGAAAATCGAACTCAATTTGGCTTAAAAAATAAACGGAAAATCACACTTTCACGCTAAACTAGGCAAAATTCTCTAAATAAAAGTTGTACATCTCTTAATTTTCTATAAGTTTTATTATATACACTTTTGTCGTAAAGTGCATACTAAGGCCGAAATCTTAAAAAAATCGATTTTTCACGTTTTCGCGAGAAAAACAGAAAATCGCTAATTACCGCTAAACTAAGCGTTATGCAAAAAAATGCTTGAAATAGAAGTTGTAGGTTTTTAAATTGTCTACAACTTTTATTATATACATTTTTGCTCTAAAATTAATATTAAAGCCGTAATCTTAAAAAAAACACTTTTTTACGTAAAAACACTCTTACCAAGAATTTCAGCAAACATGGCGCCTACCCTATCTTTTAGAGAATAAAAAATTGAGTAAATGAGGAGATTTAAAAAAAAAATCGTAAGACCAGTTTTTGAGAAAATCGCAAAAAAGTGAAAAATTATACGAATAAACTACTACTTCCGGTTGACCGATTTTGATGAAAATGTTCGTGTCGGGTCCGGTAGTAGTATGTAACTTAAGTTTCAAGTTTCAAGTTCGTACGATGTTCCGTTCTTGAGATATTTTGTATACACACACACACACACACACACACACACACACACACACACACACACACACACACACACACACACACACACACAGACCAATCGCTAAAAAACATGTTTTTTGGGTTCAGGGGGTCTGAAAACGTATAGATCCGATGAAAACTCGATTTCGAAAAATCGACATGAAAACAATACTTTCCTTCCTATATATTCATATAGGCAAGAGAAAGTAAAAATATAGAGCACGTTTTAAACAGGAGGCTATATTTACTAGCTTAAGAACAAAGATTAAAAGAAAATAACAAATGTTTCACAAAAATTCAAAAACATGATTTGTAGATTCAGTTAACTTTTAAAATGAAATTGTGTAAAATTATGTTGATGAGGGTTAGCACTGTCTTCTCCCAAACCCTTCAATTGATCAGAACAAGATTAAGTTATAAAATTATTTACCTCACTGTTGTTTATTCTCTCCTTTTTTGTCTTTAATTTTTATTACGGTACTGTAAAAATTGAGCTGCACAACTTCCGTATTTGATATTAAATGGCGGTGGATAATTTCACTTTAAGGAGAAGAGGTACCCAGTGATTCATTCTCCGTTCAAAACTTCGGGTATTGTCCGTTGTTCAGACCAAGTGGTCTCTACTCCATTTTCGCTTTAAACGACGCACAGTTGGGAAGTTCCTTGTAGCTAGATCACGGGCTAGTTGGTTTGGATGGTCATCTAGTCTTTCGTGAAATTTACTATACAAGGACGCGGTTAGCTCCTTTACTGTCGGAATTTTTAAATCTTCGTGGAGGGTTTTATTGCTTACATAAAAAGAAGCGCCAGAAGCAAGTCTTAAGAATTGTGATTGAAAGGATTGGATCGACTTTAAATTACTCTCTACCGCTATTCCAAAGAGCTGGACACCATAAGTCCAGATTGGTCTTAATATGGATTTGTATATTAAAGTCTTGGAGCGGAGGTTAAATCTTGATCGAGGGTTAATTAAGCAGAAGAGTAGCTTTTGGCGGCGGTTAAGTTCTAAACGTTTTGTACGCAGATGATGCTTCCAAGTAAGTCGCCTGTCAAACTATAAGCCAAGATATCACACCAGCCTGGCCTGTGGGATATGAATCTTTCCTTAATTTTCAATTGCCCCACCGGGTTGGTCTAGAGGTAAAGTCGTCGCCAAAATCAGCTGTTAAACAGCTGATTTTTGTAGACGAAGGTTCCTGGTTCAAATCTTAGTAAAGGTAGTTACTTTTATACGGATTTGAATACTAGACAGCTGTTACCGGTGTACTTTGATGGTTGGGGTTCAATTAACCATACTTTCTCAGGAATGGTCGACCTGAGTATGTACAAGACTACACCTCATTTCCACTTCATACATATCATCGTCATCTCATTGTGTCTTGGGGTTGCTTATTGTTCTGAATTGAACAGGTGGCAACCTACACATTTTAGGAATTAAAAAAACAAAAATAAGGAAAAAAAATCAATTATTAAATAATCTAGCTTATCGATTTAGTTAAGTTTTCTAATTGTACCTGGTCAACGGAGTGAGTACATGGGATGGTGATGGTTGTGTGGTGTGTAAACATTTAGTGTTTTGTATGTTTTTTAATTTTACATACTGGTTATATAGAGAAGTTATAAATTTTATTATATCCATGAATTACAATAATATTAATGATTATGAACCTATGAGTAACACTATCTGCATTAGTTTAAAAAAACCATACAGTCGGATATAAGAAAACCTACCTGTTCTAACAGAATTTCAACGAAAAATTTCGACATAGGGATGTAGGATAAGGAATCAATTTAAGTACGTACGATTTCTTTAAAATAAATGAAAAAAAAAACACTCAACTTTTCTCTGAATTAGCTGTATGCTATATTTAATAGAAATTTCGACAAACGACGAGCGAAGTTTGCGTTACAGATGAACAGCTATTTAAAATATTTTTGTTGAAGCAAATATGTAACCAACTTTTAGTTTACTAATTCAGAAACACAAATATACCGCAGTTACAGTTTGGCCTGGGTAAATGTCTTTCAACCTAATAAATATTGTAAAATAACAAATCTCACAACCCCGAAATAATTTCGGGGTTGTGCAATTATTGCATTAAAGCTGGCACTGATATGATTTCTGGTATAGGCCTTCCTTCATAATTAGTGTAAATCACTTTCCAAAAGACTACAAATCTCCCCTAAAAAGGCAAAAAGGTGTATCCCAAAAACACAACTTTTCAGAAATTGCATTCAAAGTTTAAATTGCGGCCGTTTTGTTGTAAATGACTTTCTAATTGAGTACTTTATGTATTGTTATAGGTTTTAATGTTCTGTTTATGACTACATAGTCAAAAATTTGTATTAATTTTTTTATACTCAATACAATGGTTTTTGAAATTGCCGAATTAATGAGCAGTTACGGAGTTAACAGGGGTTCAGAATTTTCTAATAACTGAAAATTTAAAAATGCTATAAGTCTGAAATTTCGTACATATAATAACAACATACAAGCTTTTATTCAGCTGAAATCTCAAATAAATCGGTCAAACGGTGTTTGAGTTATAAGCCTCTAAATGCATCCGATCTGTTGCAGCAGCAAAAAAACCGACTCTTTTTTCTTCTCATCCTGATATCGCAATATTACAAAACGCTAAAAATATGAAACTGACATGAAACAACGCAGATTAAAATCAGCTAAATGTTGGTGTATAGTACGTTAAAATTGAGCCAGCGATTGAGCGATGTTCAAAAATATCGCTCATGAACTTTTGGGTTGAAAGGCATGCAGATTACGCAAAAATAGTTGACAACGCAGTTACATTTTTACTGTCCTTCACAACTTTTTACTTGTGCGAGACTGCACTTTTCAGAAATTGCATTCAAAGTTTAAATTGCGGCCGTTTTGTTGTAAATGACTTTCTAATTGAGTACTTTATGTATTGTTATAGGTTTTAATGTTCTGTTTATGACTACATAGTCAAAAATTTGTAAAAAAAAACTTTTAAAACCCTAAAAAGTCAGTTAAACCATTTTGCCTTAATGGGAAAAAATCCAAAAAAAATAAGTGAAACTATGGCAGAAAGGTGTACCCACTGTTTACAGCCATTTCATTAATTCCATCAAACGCAGTCTGTATTGCCAAAAAGCTGTAAAGTCCATTTACCCCTTTTTGCCTTAGCAAGAATAGAAGAATAGAATAGCATGAATAGAGTACCTTAGGTTGTATGAATAAACAGCCTAAGGTTGGACATAATCTGAAACTAACACCAAAACAAAATCTCATTGTGTATGAGCGGCAAAACGGTGTATTAAGTTCATACACCTTTTTGCCTTATGGAATGACTGTTCACAAGCAGCAGTAAACATAATGTAAAATATGGTATACACATTTTTTTTAATTTTTTTCGGATAGTTAATTAACAGCATTTCATAGGCAATAGGTATTATTTTCGCATACATCCTTCTGCCGTGTGCCTTTCTCTAAATGCAAATGATTATAAAACATACCAAAAAGAAGCATAAACCATTTAACTCATTTTACCATTGCCTAAAACTATTTTAAAACACAGTTTACTAAAGTAATAAGTACTAATCGCACATACATCATATTCCCGTTTTATAGCAATGGGATTTTCAGTGTTTTCAGAAAGGAAAAATGGTGAAAAGATATCATACATCTTTGTGCCAATCTTTAATTACCAATTTATTAACACATACACCATTTTGCCTCTAAAATTTCTCAAAATAGACGTACATACAGCTTTCTGCCATCATTGTATCTTGAAAACTATAACTCATACAGACTTGGCAATAACATTTTTGAAAAAAGCGCAAAAAATTACCTAAGATCGTAAATAAAAAAACCGATTTTTTTTCACATACATCCTTTTGCCAAAATACGGGAGAAATGGCTGATGTCTCAGAGCCCATTTTAAATTATTCATTTTATTACGTTTAGACCACATGATTGTTAATGGTAATTATTAAATAAATATTATGTTCACAGACCATTTTTTATATACATAGAAAAAGTGTATTATCAAATTTTTTTTCCGGAAAGCGATTGTCAAAATAAACACAAATGGTTTACTGTACCTGCAAATGAAAATATGAAAATCCACACAAGATATGTACAGTGAGAATCAATGAAACTTCCGGCTAATATATTTGTTGATATGGTACCAAATCTGCAGCACAATAATGTTAAACATCCAGCCATTGCTCTGTAAAAGAATACATTTTAAACACGTCAAATTAAAATACATAACTCGTAGAAACACTAACTTTGGACCGATGAAAGCGTATAAATAAACGTCTTGTGGCTTTTACAGTTAGTTAAAATTTCTAGATTTTTGCAATGAATATTTTCTGGTAAAGATTTGGAAAACGTCTTAGGCTACGGTTTTCCATATGTACACACTTTATTTATGTAAAATGTTCTTTTGGCTACAATATAGATAAAAACTAAAAGTTTCATCAAAATTTTAAACACTTTTATCAAATTAAGTTTATGACCACTAGCCTACAATAATAAACAAATGCCTTAACAAACAGTTGTAAAACATAATGCAAGCCTTTGCAAAATTGTCTGTATTTTAAGAAATACTACTCAGATTTTCGAAAAATTATATAAAATTATGCATACTTTAAAACGTAAAAGTCAAATACCTTAACGATCATTCTCTCTGTCTACCTATTCGAACCATTGGTTTGGTTACCCAACAATTTTTCCGCTGTTTCTTACAAAAAGTATTGTGACACTTTTCGCTAAGGTCCGTTTAGGGATCTAGGTAATTAAATAATTAATACACTAGAGTTTACAATTATAAATATTTATTACACTAAAAGATTTACCAAATAATAAGCAAACTAATTATAATGAAGTAATACAATAAATAACTTAATAATTTACTTAAAATAAATAATAAACAATCAATAACTTAATAATTTACTTAGCACTACTTACAATCAATTTTATAGAGTACACATACAAAATGAAACTGAATACACAAAAACTGAATTTAATACAGATACACAATAACTTTTCACAATACACACACAAACAAAGACAGTATAACAATCGTTGACTAACACAATGCCCAGAAAGCACCAGCACTACGCCCGATAGCCACTCGTCAAAGGTCAAACGAATACTAACTCACTGACCGCGCTCGGGGGTCTATATATATAGAGGGGGTTCAAAGAGACTTCTCGAACGACACAGAGATTCGATCAATAATCTTTTTTATTAGTTCTCGAAGTCATAACTGATGAACTGATGTAAACAAGTAACAATAGATCTATTTTAAAAAGTGTTACAGGCCCCTTTTATAAATAGTTGTACAACAATACCCGACCTTTTATCATACACAATAGCTGGTCCTATGTAATATACCAAAATACTGGTACAATTAAACATATCTATATTTTGGTCTGTCAAAACATAATACTGTAAACACAGCTGATCCAAGCAATGTGTTAAAAAAATAAAATATTATTTTAAAAGTAGTAAAGAAGTTTAAGCAAATTTGCGTTACTAGGTAACTCAAGTAACAAGAAAAGAAGAAAACTATATAATTTTTCTGAAGTTGTGTTCTGGGTTCCAAGATGGGAGGACGGACACAAACTCATCATATTTAATCTTGTATAATTAATAGTTATATTAAAATATATAAACATGTAATAATATACAATATGCAGATAATAATAATAATATGACGACACAAGATTTTGATTTTGGAGATAATGATAAAAATTAACAAAATACATTCTAAATAATAAACCATATATAATTTGTTTACATTGCTAAAAATGGTTAAAAGAAAATGTACTACAAATTGTTAAATATATAAAAATAAGAATAATAAAGAAGATAAAATATCATATATGAAAAAGAATAAAAATTAATGCAAGAATGATGATAAATTGTGTATAACTTATTTATAATGTTACAAATCGGCGATCTCTTGTGTGGATGATAATTCTACTACTCCACACCTATTAAATAATCTTTATGAATAGATATCCTTTTATAAATAGGCATACTTTTATTGTCACTATATTGTTACTTTCCACTCTATTATCTACTCTTTACCATTTCATGAATGAAACACTAGAACCTTCGCGAACCATCCCCTTCTTATTGTCACAATATATTGTCCATACCTCTATAGCAGCTAATGTCTAAGGATGTTGATAATTAAAACAGTGTTTATAATTATGTATCCAATATAATAATCACACTTACTGACACAGTCACATAATGTGGAAGTTCAAAATTAACTACATATCTGAAATATGCTATAGCTAAGTCTATCTCAACTTTATGCAACCGTCAATTCAAAGAACAGTTATTTTAGCTAGTCTCTCATAATATTATCAAAAATTAAGAAATTTTTCAAAGGAAATGTGGCGATAGTTATAAAAATTCAAATGTTTAAACAGATCATACCTGAGATTAGTTGGAAATAAATCAACAGCTATGCTATTTAGAGTTGGTATGGAAGCCCCAGATAACACAATGATTATATTGGCAACAACAGGTACCAAATGAATGCTATTCACTACTAATAATCCAGCCGATGTAAACGTTGCCAACAGTGAAAAAATTCCTGAAATGAAAATCATAATTAATTTAATGGATAACATAACAAATAGCTGAAGTATAACAACACGGATACTACGTTAAATCTTCATATAGCTGATTCCACCCAAGGTTTTAATCTGAAATGTCTTGAAAATGAACACATAATGATTCTTGGATAACACAGGAAATGAAGCCATGCTAATACTGTGACTATAATTATAAAAAGGATAACAGACCCACGTGGTTGATGTTCACCGTGTTGTCGGTGTCATGACATGAAAACTTTCCATTTGTGGTTGGAAAAAATCGTCACACACCGCTGGGGCCTGTACCCTAAATGGGATAATACTATTTTTGTCCACTCCTATATGACTAAAAACACCAAACATCTGGAAATATTAAAAAAGAAATTTTTAATGCTAAATCGGAAATTCATTTGGGTTCCAAAACCAATAAAACTAAAAACATTACAGTGACAATAAAAAGTAAATAATTTTTTTACTGTGTTTCACAAAAACGCTTCTTTTCTGTATATCTTTCAATTTTTGGAAAAATTAAAGGATATTGTTCGCTAGGGTAATTGGGAGAAAATATTTATGAGTTTTGGTCGTTTTTAGAATACTAACAAGAAAAGTCGTGATGTGTACTCGTAATACCAGAACGGGTATTTTTCGAGCTGTAAACGAGCTTCAAATTGAACTTATAAATTTATTAACTTACCAATTACGTACTTCTTTTCAAAACACGTCAATGTTACAGCAAAAAATATAACAATACACTGAGTGATTCCTAATATTCCAACATACAAGAATACGCTTGGATCAATGTTATCCGAACATGTTTCTTCTCCATTTCCGTATTCTGCTTCAGTTTTGTTAAATGAATCACCATAATCAGTGTTATTTATCATTTTAATTGAATCACTTTTGTAATTAGTCTTATTAAAAATTGTAATTTCACGTAGGTTTTTGTACTGTACTATTTCACAATAAGTCGCTGATTGATTGCCGTTATCATTTTTAAACACAGCCATTCTATTCATTGTTTCCGGTAGCCAAAGATACAACCCTCCGTTACTGTAAGAAAACAATTTTAATCTCAAATTAATTAAACCCTTCACACGCAACACTCTAATAACATATCAATCTCTTGCACCAATGGTGTCAAACATGGAAAATAAAACTTATTTCGGCCAAATATTTTCACGTAACTTTCACTTTTCATCTTGGTGAGTTCCCATCCATCCATATGTACTGGTATAAGTTGACGATTGCGCCTATCATGCGGAGGACAGTATACTTACTAATCTATCCTACTTACATCGGCAAACCCGAAAACATAACACATGTATTAAGCGTGTACCTCAAAATGTAACCACCACAAATACTTAAGTAATAAAATTCAGTTCATGACCCCTAACACTAAATAAGTAACGAGTAATGAAAGTACTCTCTTCTCTTATGAAGGTACTCTCTTCTGAGAATGAATAAGTAAGGAGTATTTAAAGAAAGTGAATTGTTAAAAATTCAATTACAATTTAACATAATTTTAGGTACTGAAAATAATGAAAACCCTAAAAATACAATAACATTTTTTAAATTACCGTAAAAGATAAGACAACCCTCCGTTACTGTAAGAAAACAATGTTAATCTAAAATTAATTAAATCCTTTACACGCAACACTCCAACACCATATCTCTTACACGAATGGTGTCAAACATGGAAAATAAAACTTATTTAGGCCAAATATCTTCACGTAACTTTCACATTTAATCAAATTGATTAAATGAACAAATTGATGAAATTGAAATTGAAACAACTTATATTGCGTTACCAGTGCAGAGTGATTCAGAAATGGTGGCTGGCTATACTTTTCAAGTGTAAGGGAATACCAAGCGAATACGTAAAGTGGGGGATTGGATAGTCAGGTCGATGGGACAGATCATGGCAGAACAGCAAAAGCCTTAATAATATGCTGTTATTAATCCAAAATTAGAGACCTCTAGTACACAACCAACATAAGAACAGAGAAGAAAACCAAATTAAGGACCATTAAAACGAACAAGAAAAGAGGCACAGTCTAAAGAAATTTTTATAGAATTAAGTCGAGGAAACATGATTTGTCACACGAAACCTAATAATAAGAAAAATAAAACGTAAATAGCCAGATAATTCAGAAGTAGAAAATATTTTTGAAAAATTTTGTTCTATCCTCTGGTTTTCTAATTCATTCAGGCACGGCATATTTTCATACGTTACAAAAATCATTTCATCCTTCACCGAACAGTCATTGCAGTAATTGCAGAACAGTCGGACGTTAAAACAAAAAAAAACTGATGCCTGATTATTCTAGTTATCCCAGTTTTTAGAGTATCAGAATGAAAATTTTTTTTAGCCGAACTAAATTTTCTTCCACATAAAACTTCAGAATTATGATTGGTGTATACTTCAGCCAGCTATACGACTATGAAATCTGCAATTAATTTGAAATTATAATAAATATTATTGTTTCTATTTCCTTTTTATTGTTTTCCCTAAATCCATTATCAATATTAATTCATTTTGAAATTTTAACTAAGAGATTGATTGATTGATTGATTTGTTTGATTTTTTTGTCCAAGAGTATGAAATAATTTTTTAGGAAAATTATACATTTATTACCTGAGAAACAGTAGATACTGGGTGAAGCAAACCAAAAACAAATTTAATCTGTGCGGCGATTTAAATAACGGAATAGTTTGTTTCCACATTAAATTAAAAAATGCCAAGACTTTGTTGCTATTTTTTTCTATTTTTACTAGTTTTTCTTCCTCATTAATTTCTACATTTTTAATCTAATTAACAGAAAAAAATCAAACATAATAGAATAAATTACTGCCAATATGCCATGTCATGTTTTATTATTAAAACATGAACTGACATGTGGTAAAACTTCTCTACGTACCAGACTTAAGAAGCGTTTCATCTTTTTTATAACTGGAGAGCCTTATGCTAGAGTGAACTATGTACAAATTCATGTTGTCTTCAGTAATGGACTTTTTAATTAATTTTGGAATTATAAATTCCCATTATACATTATACAAGAACAAAACCATCGTAAAAAATTCCCTTGCAAGCTGGATTCATCAATAATATAAACGTCCACGACTACGTCCTCACCCCTAGCCTGGAGGAGTTCATCCACCGAACTTCAAGAGTCCTTCACGAGGCCGGTCAACGCTCTGTACAGCCAGCTGTCAGAGAAATCTACACGACACCTCACCCGCCAGAAGTAAAGATTAAACAGTCATTCCACGATTTCCTATAGACTCCCTACAAACATCCCTATAAATATTTCCTACTAAAAAAACAACAAAAAACCCCTCAAAATTTAGTACTATACCCCATCACCTGTAAATTCACTCTTCCTTCTTATCAATATCAAATCTCCTCAAATGTTTACAAATTTCCCCAATAAATTAACAACAATAAACACACTCCCGACTAGAAAAAGCTAATCTTTCCCCCAATCATTCATCTGTAATTCCAAATTGTGGCCTTCTCGGCCCATAAAACCCAGCCGTAAGAAATCGTTAGGTAAGAAAGCCACAAAAAAATTAAAAGAAAAAAAGGTATTCAAGATAATTAAAAAAAAAAATTATTTTCAGGTATAAGAAAATTTAGACCAAAGGTAGTAAAAATAAAATTAACCAAAATGAATTTACATATGAGCACAAGTAAATACCTATTAGGTTTGTACATTAACAATTTATAAATACATTAGTGTGCAACTACAAAATATCAAATTTACAACCATTTGTTTTTTAAAAAAGAATGTAATTAAATATAGTAATTAATGTGCAAAATACATTATGGTTGGCCAACCGAAAACAGTTTTATTTGAAGTAAGTTTTTTATACCAAAATACGTACAATATAATTTTACATAAAAAATTTACCAAAAGAGTTGCTCCAAAAAAGGCAAAATTACATCAAAACAACCTTTAAAACGGAATGCATAGCTATGAATAATAACAAAATTTTTGAGTAACCGTAATGTACATAATCACATCTTTTAATAGGTCATTGAAAAGTGAATACAAGATAAATGTTCAATAATATAAAAAAGGCGATTAGAACTGAACTGACTGTAGAATAAATAAAAAAACTTCAAGTAGGTGAGACTCCCTTAAGCTTGACGAGACAAATCTCCTCCAAAAGATTAATAATAGGAACAAGTACTTACAGTAGAAATCCACTTAAGCCAAAATCCTTGGATACGTACAAACATCCACTGGTATCCCCACAATCCCACAGTCGGTCACCTAACTTCATGATACTTGACTTTTATTTAATCAGGCTTGGAAACGCAAGTAGTAATTTAAGAAAAGGTATTCAGCAAACATCAATTTGGAAAAATCATCACAGATATCTTGAGACTTGAAAACATGTAAAAAAGTTCAATCCAAAAAGGGTAAACGAAGACCGATGTAACACAAAGCCATTGCTTTTATTCAAAAAGCAATAAAAATATAAATTTTCACTACATAAAAACTTAAGGAAAAACGCACAGTTCACGACCGTTCACGTTAACAACGCAGGCACGAGTCAACGAGAGAAAAAGGGGAAAACTTAACTTGAACGCCGGCAGATAGCAGCAGCTCTCAAGTAGAATATCAACACAAAACAAGCGAGCGCCAACAAACAAAATTACAAACGTCCAACACGGAAAATATCAAACCAAAAAAAAAAATGTAACAATAGTTACAAAATAAAGAACAATCCCAAAAAAATTCCTTCTATCCAATTCTCCGAACAACAAAATAGCCTAACTACGATGTTGTCATCCCAAGTGCAAGCTCACTTCTTCCAGGACTCGGATTTGATGAAAATCAACTGCTTAACATTTTGGTCATGGCATTAACTCAAAAGTGAAAAGTTTGTAGTTGGTCCACTCTGACATAAGCCCCTCCAACTACATCCAGCAGACTACACAAAAGGGAGTATAGAATAACTCATAGTAAAACTGATAAAACCAACAACTAAAAAACTAACTAAGCCAACTGATAAAAACTGATAAGCCAATATAACTGGTAAACTGATAAGCCGATAACTCGTAAAACTGATAAGCCAACATAACTGGTAAACTGATAAGCTGATAACTGGTAAAACTGATAAGCCAACATAACTGGTAAAATGATAAGCTGATAACTGGTAAAACTGATAAGCCAACATTATTAACACTATCTTAAATTCATTACTTATCAATTCATTTATTACCACTGCTAACCACTGCTTCAGTAAGCGTCATCTTATGATTTTTACCAAATAACATACAATTTCTCTATATTTTTTTACATACTAGCTAAATATACACATTTCTTTAGCTAGAGTAGAGCAACGTATTTAGATTAAATCATGATCAAACTAACAAACTATTCTTCTTTCTCGTAATAAAGTAGTATTTTTATGGTTGATTTCTAATGATTTACATGTGAGCCGTTAAGTTAATAATTAATACTGTTATTAATTAATGTTAGTTAATTAATACTGTATTAATTACATATAAATGTCACATTGTTAGCACTGTAATGTGTTAGACTGATTCACAGATTAGGGTCCGAACTAGACCGCAGACACTAGTTTATTTACATTCCAGCCTCTCTTAGTTTGCTCCTAATGTAAACAAATAATGACGTCACTGGGCATGCGCATTATATCAAAATGTGTACACGCTGATTAAAAAGTAACAAAAAAATACTTTCAAAAGTATTTAAATACAAAATACTTTTAAAAGTATTTTTATAAATGAAATTGTTAGGCCTACATAATATCATGACTGATGTGTTTAGCACTTTAAGTTGTTATAATTTAAAAAAATTGTTAATTTAATAGGAATACGACATCCGTAAAGTCGCAGACTCTAGCGTGCACCCTGTAGGAGGTGGCGTTTGTTTGTTGACAGTAGGAGCAAACTAAGAACGGCTGAACTGTACTTGAACTCGTCTGATTACCTAGTAACATGACCTTATAATTATAAAAAAACCACGAGACTCTCAAAGGAGTTACAGGGCAAGGCCAGAATACATATTACTTTAATCCAATACATATTACTTTAATAAGAAATAATTATTAATCATTAATTTTATAAATAATTAAATATAATTAATTATTATAAAATTATGCCCATAACGGGCATGTGGGGTGTTAAATTAATTGCACTCGATCTGTTGGTTCCAGGGCTAAAAAAAATAGTTCTGTTTCTTATCACATAGTCAGCCAATTAAATGACTGAACTATTTAAGAACAGAAGAGGTAGAGGTGTAAAAGACACTAGTCAGAGTTATATCCTCTGAGAGTAATGAATTTTGCTATACAGCCATACCCTGTGGTGAATGAAGTGAAGGTGTCATTTGCAGGGTGGAAAGTGGGTGCTTTTAGGAGGGCCTGGCATGCTGATAAGCATACTCTTTCAACTCAGTGAGGAAGGCAATTGTAAACCACCTCACTCCTCGTTTTTACTTAGTAAAACCTCGAGAGGTTCAAACCAGCCTTTCGGCTGTTGACCTAAACAACAACATTATAAAATTAATTTTAAATGTGACATCTTCGAATATTTATTCAATAGTACATAGAAACTGTTAGCATTTACTTGGATTTTTATTTTTTTTTATTAAGGGGAGCCTGTATGATGATTAAGACTGAAAATTTCAATCTTCAGTTTTTTATGTTTTTCTATAGTTTAGACCTAGATATACGTACAAATTAAGTTTAATCAGGTTTACCCAGAAAAATTATCAATATGTCACCAAGAACGAATATCTTTCATAATTTTATACTAGGTACCTACTTGTTTTAGTGCAAAGACAATTTAATTTTTTTATATCTGCATCACTTTATAAAATTATCAGCTGTTGGTTCAGCTTTCTAACCAAGAAATGAATGTTAATGAAAAATTACTTGTTCGTATACATTTTGTTTTTTTTGCCTTTTCCCGTGAATTTAGATTTTTAACACTTGGGTAAAATTTTCTTAGAAACCATTGAACCTACCAAACTTAAATTTTTACCAGTTATTCATCTTGTACACTCACATATACCTACAATTTTTTGACTTCCTCAAGTGGTCCAAAAATGAGTAACAAACAAAAACCGTAAAAACAAATTGTAAAACGTTCATGTTATTAATTTTTGTGTTTTTTAATTTTATGGTCTGACAGATTAAAATAAAAACATGTCAGTAGCTAGAAAAACTCGACAGCTATAAGTGTGTAAAGTTTCATTTTCCTATCTTTTACCAATCCTATGAAAAATGTACCTAAAGATAGCAAATTTAACATTGGCGGGATACAAAGTACAGTCTACCCTTAAAGAAATTATTTTGAAAAGTTTTCTTGTGTACTACAGAATACCTCATCAATCAATATATTTTTCAGGTTATTTTAAAAAAATAAATGCAAAGTAGCTGAACTTTTTAAAGATTGTGGCAAATTATTGATCTATTTCTCCCTGTATTGTTGTTTAGGTGATCAGCCGAAAGGCTTGTTTGAACCTCTAGAGGTTTTACTAAGTAAAAACGAGGAGTGAGGTGGTTTACTATTGCCTTCCTCACTGAGTTGAAAGAGTATGCATATCAGCATCCCAGGCCCTCCAAAAAGCACCCACTTTCCACCCTGCAAATGATACCACTTCATTCACCACCGGTTTTGGATGTGTAGTCAAATTCATTACTCTCAGAGGAGATAACTCCGACTAGTGTCTTTTACACCTCTACCTCATCTGTTCTTAAAATAGTTCAGTCATATAATTGGCTGACTGTGTGGTTAGAAACAGAACTGTTTTTGTCACCCTGAATCCAACAGATCGAGTGCAATTAATTTAACATTCCACATGCCCGTTATGGGCATTTTCTCCCTGTATGATTAAGTTTTTATTCAAACAATTTGGATTTTTTTTTTTTGTTTAACGTCCGACTGTTCTGCAATTACTGCTAATGCAGACGGTGAAGGATGAAATGATTTTTTTTTGTAACGTATGAAAAGATGCCGTGCCTGAATGGGATTCGAACCCAAGACCGCATGATGAGAGGGGAGCACGTTACCAACTGCGCCAATGCGGCCGGCTAAACAATTTGGAGTTGTTAGCAATTTATTAATAATTTTTATATATTGTGTTTAATGGTGGAATTAAAATTATGTTACCTAAAATACATTATCACTTCAAAATTGTTCAAAGGAACTGTAATAAATTGAAGCTTCTTAGATAATAGTCTGAATGAGGTTCGGTGGTCTACTTCGATCATTCACCAGCTTTCTTTTTAATTTTTAAAACGCTATCTACACTATAACATAACCCACCGGGTTGGTCTAGAGGTAAAGTCGTCACCTAAATCAGCGGTTTAACAGCTGATTTTCGGAGACGAAGGTTCCTGGTTCAAATCCTAGTAAATGTAGTTACTTTTATACGGATTTGAATACTAGACAGTGGCTACCGGTATACTTTGATGGTTGGGGTTCAATTAACCATACTCTCTCAGGAATGGTCGACCTGAGTGTACAAGACTACACCTCATTTACACGTCATACACATCATCCTCATCTCATTGGGTCATGGGGTTGCTTATTGTTCTGATTGATCAGATTGCAACGTACACAAATTAGAGATTACAAAAAATATCTATAACGCATAATAGAACTCTACACTGAAATTACATAATGAATATGAGAAAGAATAAGATCATATTTTCAGCAACGAAATACAAAATATTCGATGTAACTTTTTTAATAAACAGCAATTTAATACGATAATAACAAACACATCCAAAAAAATAATTAGGTAAAGTTCAAATTAAAGTAATACATAATAAAAATTATCTTACAAAATATTCCTATTGTATTGTATCTCCAACTTACAAAAATGTGTTCCTTTTTATTATTTTCTTTATATATTCTTTGTAATACTTCAAGAGCCTTTAATTTATCACCTTTTGCTAATAAAAATTTTGGACTTTCTGGTAGAAAATTTAGTAGCAAACAGCAAGTTAAGCTAGGCAGACCCATTAATCCATAATACAATCTCCAAGGTTTAAATAACAAACCAGTGTATAATATAAACGACCATTTATTTGTAAGAATCGCCCATGCGATTGCTGAAAAAAAAACAAATATAAGAAAATGTTATTATCAATCGTTGGCTATGAGTAGAGGAAAACTACAAAGAGAAAACTACAAACTGTACCTTTTGCCAATACAGAAAAGTATTGTGACACTTATCGCTAAGGTCCGTTTCGGGATCTAGGTTATTAAATAATTAATACACTAAAGTTTACAATTACAGATATTTATTACACTCAAAGGTTTACAAAATAAATAAATAACTAATTAAAATGACTTATTACAATAAATAACTTAATAATTTACTTAAAATAAATAATAAACAATAAATAACTTAATGATTTATTTAGCACTACTTACAATCACTTTTATAAGATTACATAAACATACAAAACACAGAAATTGAATTCACATTAACTTAACTTAAACAACAACAAAAACTTAACTTTAACAAAAACTGCACATTAACTTTACACAATAGACACACAAAGACAGTGTTACAATCGTTGACCGACACAATGCTCGGTACGCGCCCGTCCGATAGACACTCGTCAAAGATCAAACGATTACTCACTTACCGCGCTCGGGGGTCTCTTTATATACCCATTCACAAAGATAGTTCGAAAAGAGAATAGAACAACATGCAAAAATAAAGTACAAAAAATAACCTTTTATTAATGAGTGCTAGAAAAATCCGTTGTAAACAAGTCAACAATAGGTCTTTTGTAAATAGAAAACGTAAACAACCGGCCCCCTCATAATAGCTGTACACAATACCCGACCTTTTATAATAGCTCAGTCCTACACGATAGTTATTAAAACTTTTATGAATAGACATACCTTTATGGTTATTATTGTCCAACTGTCATTTATTGTTGCTATTGTGTATTGTTATTTTTGTCTTATTATTCCTTTCTTACTATTTTTATCTGCCCATAACAGACAGGTGGAGTGTCAAATTATTTACACTCAATCTGTTCGTTGCAGGGCTAAAATAAATAGTTCTGTTTCTTATCACATGGTCAGCCAATTTAATGACTGAATCATTTAAGAACAGAAGAGGTAGAGGTGTAAAAGGCACTAATCAGAGTTATCTCCTCTTAAAGTAATGAATTTTATTATATAGCCAGACCCTGTGGTGAATGAAGTGAAGGTGTCATTTACAGAGTGGAAAATATGTGCTTTTCAGAGGGCCCGGCATGCTGATAAGCATACTTTTCCACTCAGTGAGGAAGGCAATGGTAAACCACCTCACTCCTCGTTTTACTTAGTAAAACCTCTACAGGTTCAAACCAGCCTTTCGGCTGTTGACCTAAACAACAACACTATTTTTATCTACTCTGTACCATTTCATGAAAACACTAGAACCTTCGCGAACGATCCTTTCCTTCGATTTGTCACAGTATCTTGAAATTACCCTAAACGCAACGCTAAGATGGAAGGAACATGTTAACTCGTAAGCACCGCAAAAATTAGAATGATACACGTAGCGACATCTGTAGCAGTGAAGTCGCCGTTTGACTTGTTTTTTTTATCCATATTTTATCCAAAAAATTTGAAATTTTTATGACACGTTCACAAATCGTTGGCCGTTGTTTTTTTTTTTTTAAAATACGCAAATACGTTTTTCTACGCCTTGTAAAGCTAACTTAGGAAAATATTTTACAATTCGTGTACATTTTCAGCTTTAAAGCTGAAATTTCATGCCTACATATTTTTTTTCATTTCTTTTAGTTGCTATTACAGAAAAATTTCTAACAAAAAATTTGATGTTACGCTTTTTGCTAAAATATTGTATTTTGACGGAGTTGTAGCGTAAATACAATTTAGTAAAAATCGCATTTTTCAATGAAAATGCAATAATACAAAACGACGCGTTTTCGCTGTCAGCGTATTCTGTCTTTACCCAAAAAATTTGAAATTTTTATGACACGTTCACAAATCTTTCGGTTTTGTTAAAAAAAAAAAATATATGCAAATCCGTTTTTTGGACAATGGGCGTTTTTGTTTCAGTCAATCAAATAACAAAAATTTTTTTACCACCGTAAATTTCGATTTTTTTCCTTTATTTAGGAGGCGAAGAAATCCATTGAGTTGAGTTAGAAAGCGGTCCATGTTCAGTCATTAAAAGAGTATAAAAACTAATAATAAAAATTAAAAAATGTGTATTTAATGTAAGAATAATAAAAATTAAGAAGAAAATAGAATATTTATTAATATAGTATAGACACATGCATTAGCTGTTCGGTGGGACACCTGACTGTTAATCTTCAATAAACTGCTTCTATAGAAGCAAAACCCACCGGGTTGGTCTAGAGGTAAAGTCGTCACCAAAATCAGCTGTTTAATAGCTGATTTTCGGAGACGAAGGTTCCTGGTTCAAATCCTATTAAAGGTAGTTACTTTTATACGGATTTGAATGCTAGACAGTGGTTACCGGTGTACTTTGATGGTTGGGGTTCAATTAACCATACTCTCTCAGGAATGGTCGATCTGAGTCTGTACAAGACTACACCTCATTTACACGTCATACACATCATCCTCATCTCTTTGGGTCATGGGGTTGCTTATTGTTCTGAATTGAACAGATTGCAACATTCACAAATTAGGGATTACAAAAAAAAACAAAAAAGAAGCAAGTGCCGATCATATGGCTTGCAGATTTATGACTGCAACAATGCAAACAACCTAAATGCTATCTCAAGGTTCCAAAACAAGATATCCAGTAACATTGTAAATTCTCATTGGTATTCCCGCGACAGTGACATACATTGTAACTTGCAAGTGAACTCAATTGTGTACAAAAAGTGTGTAATTGTGCCAAGAAAGATGAAGATCGTGGTCATGATCCAGTCTACGTCGTAGCACTTCAATTGTTATAGCACTGTTGTAGCACTTAAAAAAATTACTTATAAATATTTCAGGGGGATAAAAATCTTCCAGCACGGTCTTTACTAAAAGTTTCTTTCCAAATATTTACTTTTATGTAAATATAGACTTTTATGTCTACAACAAACTTACTAGCCTTGGATTTTCTTGTTCGTCAAAGGTTTGAAAAACTTTTATCACTAGATAAAATTATAAGAAAAACTGGATTATATATAATGTTTCTGTTACTGAAATTCCGAGAAGTACAAGGATTTAGTTTCAAACTTACCTGGAAGGGCAACATAAGCTGCTGAAGCAATTAATGAGGTAAACATTAAAGCTGTTGTACGATTTTTATTTGAATGAAATTCTCCAACATATGCGTACAAAGAAACCGTGCCACCACATGATCTACAAGATTAAAAATTATTAATATTAATAGACTTGGTGATAAAAGAGAAATAAAAAATTGAAACATTTAAATAGTACTAGGGATTTACGTTCACAAAGAACGAAAAACCGAGGAAAATATTGGGAATAAATTGAGGATAAAAAGAACATTTATCAAACAACTTAACTCTGTACAATGGGATAAACACATCACAAAAACACACAAATAAGAATTTTTAACACAAGTATGCATCACTTCCCATAACAGACAGGTGGAGTGTCAAATTATTTACACTCAATCTGTTCGTTGCAGGGCTATTATAAATAGTTCTGTTTCTTGTCACATGGTCAGCCAATTAAATGACTGAATCATTTAAGAACAGAAGAGGTAGAGGTGTAAAAGACACTAATCAGAGTTATCTTCTCTGAAAGTAATGAATTTCATTATACAGCCAGACCCTGTGGTGAATGAAGTGAAGGTGTCATTTGCAGAGTGGAAGATATGTGCTTTTCAGAGGGCCCGGCATGCTGATAAGCATACTTTTCCACTCAGTGAGGAAGGCAATGGTAAACCACCTCACTCCTCGTTTTACTTAGTAAAACCTCTACAGGTTCAAACCAGCTTTTTGGCTGATGACCTAAACAACAACAGTATGCATCATAACGACTTATGAGCTAAGAGCTGGATGATATACTGTTTGTCTGTGACTTGATGGCCCCTCGCAGAGGGGAGCAATATGCGAATTGTAAAACCATTTCAGAAAACATTTAATTTTTTTTAGGTCACTGAAACTTTTCGGAAATGACGTATTTTTATAAAACAAAGTATTTCGCATGTTTTTTGTTCTATAAAATTATTTCGAAAAACACACGCCTAATGAGATAATGTATAATTTAGTAAAAGTTTTGTTTTTGAAGAAAAACCGGTATTTTTTCAAATACATCGTCATTGTTCAACAACTATTCCACGGATTAACGTAAAATTTGGCAGGCTTGTTCTGTAATAATTATGAAAAACGATGATACAATAGAATTTAACAGAAAATCAATACTTTTTAAGTTACAAGGTATTTTCAAAAATACATTTTGTAAAATCGCGAAACACGACATAAAAAAGTCAGCATGCGAGAAACTTTTTTGTCTTAAAAGATAACTGTACACTGTAAGCGAGTGAAATAAAGAGAAAATTTTGAATTAATTTTTAAAGAAAGAATTATTTAAATTTGACGAACCGTATAGAAGTTACAAGGATTTAAAAAACGCTGTACTTTGATTGTACTATTGTACTGACGTAAAGTATAAGAAAAAACGATAATATTTTCGAGCGCAGTTTTGAAAAGTTAATATCGGGAAAATTTTTCTGTCGTTCGAAAAAGTGCACGCATGAAGTTTATTAACAGAGCTTAAATACATTTTCTCTTAAAAAATCATTCAAATCGGATCATCCATTTAAAAATTAACACAGTTCAAATTTCGCAACTGCGCAGCGCGCATTGCATGATAATAAACTGTGCTCGTATTCTACTACTACCATTACTTATCACCAATATTTATTTGAACGAATAACTGTGTTGGATTCTTAATTTAGGGAAATTGTTAATTATAGCTCCTTGCGTAACTTTCTGTAAAGGAAGATTAAGTAAATTAGTAACACGTTCTTCATCTCAACGTTTAGTGACATTGTTTATTACATTTCTTCCATCACTGTGAACGGTTTGCCCATGTTTCTGTTATGCATCCATATTTGTTTACGGTTTTAATATTTGTTATAAACCATAAAGGCATAACTGAAACTAACATCTTCCTAATTACCTAAAGTATTAGTGAATATATAAAACTATTATCAAACACACATGACCCGAGCAAGACACAACAATTGAAGCACCATTCACAAGTAAATGAAATGTTAATGTAGTAATGTGTGCTCATGTAGTAAACGTAATGTGTATGTAATTTATAATATTTGTTTAGCAAAAGTAAACGATAACCTAATATAAATGATAAAATAGTTACGACTACAATATGTAACTTAAATGTATGCCCGGAAAGTAAAAGTTACGTCCGACGCATTGCAACGATACTACATAACTGGTTGAAAAAAAGGACAACATGCTTACTGAAATGTTCGGAAATGGTTTCTTGAAAATAAAAAAAAAACAATATTTTACTTTTTACAAAACCGTTGTCAAAACATAAATTTTACGTGACAGAACAGATAAACAATAAGGGTGTAATTTTACACATGTACTAAAATAGCCTATAATACTATTACGTACGCCTTTCATGCGCTTTGGATGCGTGTGCTTGTATTGATGGTATACTTAAATCCTTGTAATTCCTATACGGTTCGTCAAATTTAAATAATTCTTTCTTTAAAAATTAATTCAAAATTTTCTCTTTATTTCATTCGCTTACAGTGTACAGTTATCTTTAAAGACAAAAAAGTTTCTCGCATGCTGACTTTTTTATGTCGTGTTTCGCGATTTTACAAAATGTATTTTTGAAAATACCTTGTAACTTAAAAAGTATTGATTTTCTGTTAAATTCTATTGTATCATCGTTTATCATAATTATTACAGAACAAGCCTGCCAAATTTTACGTTAATCCGTGGAATAGTTGTTGAACAATGACAATGTATTTGAAAAAATACCGGTTTTTCTTCAAAAACAAACTTTTACTAAATTATACATTATCTCATTAGGCGTGTGTTTTTCGAAATAATTTTATAGAACAAAAAACATGCGAAATACTTTGTTTTATAAAAATACGTCATTTTCGAAAATTTTTAGTGACCTAAAAAAAAATTAGATATGTTTTCTGAAATGGTTTTACAATCCGTATATTGCTTCCCTCTGCGAGGGGCCA
This sequence comes from Catonia carolina, assembly GCA_035578175.1. Classification (NCBI taxonomy): domain Eukaryota; kingdom Metazoa; phylum Arthropoda; class Insecta; order Hemiptera; family Achilidae; genus Catonia; species Catonia carolina. Next base: position 437,393,061 of record JAQMRL010000001.1, on the reverse strand, counting down.
TCAAGTCACAGACAGACAGTAGAAAAAGGGCTAAAATTAACCCTTTCTGTGCCAACGTCCGGAAAATAGGAAGACGATATATTTTTTGTAATAACAATATCCGGTTTACCGGACACTTATAATTTATGTATAAAGTTCCAACGTCCGGATAACCGAACATTTACAAAAAAACTTTTGAACAAAAGGTAATGGAATGATGTATATTGAAACTGCCTCCGTGGCGTAGTGACTAGCGGTCTAGCCTGCAAGCCAAAGGTCCCGGGTTCGATTCCCGGCTAGGTTCGGGAAATTTTAACACGTTAAAACCACCGTTAAGATACTAAAACCCACAGTAGTTGCTAATAACCAAACTGTCGATGCGACTTTAAAAAATAAACTAAAAAAAACTATTTCGAATATGTTCAGTGTTGGAACGATTTCTTTTTTTTGTGAACATATTACAAATTAATTTTTAAAAGGTGTCGCCGACTGGGGCCGACGACACGAGGCGAAACCTGGTTTGTAAAATTGGTGGCCCTGAAAAGGGCCGTTGTTGGCGGTCGGAAGCGGCGAGCCGGCGTGATGGAAGCGGAGCCCGAAGGTGACGGCTCGGCTACCGGGTTCAGGCCTAGCCTTCCCTCAGTGGCAGTTGGGTCCCCACTGCAGCGTGGCAGTGGTGGCCCCCAGAGCCCCGCAGTGTCGGATCGGCGTAGGCCGTCTTCCGATAGCGTGGCCGAGGCGGCTCTCTCCGGGCCGGCGAAGGCTGACCGGTGTGGTGTAGCGTCCGCAACCGGTAGCGTAGACCAGGGATGGTGCGTCCGGTCTTGGCTGGAGCTCTTCTTTCTTGGTTCTTCTCCGCTTGCGAGTTGAGTGAAGAGTGACTCTCGCGGGTGAGGACCCTCTCTTAAATACCTCTCCGTCGAGTCAACAAGATGGTGGGGAGCAGCTGTAGGCTCTCCGCGTCAGGCAGGTAGTGGGACCGTCTGCAGGCGCTATGTTGGTAGGGGGATTCGGCGACACAAGAAAATTTATTTTTCTGTAACGTTGAAATTTTGGTTGGCAATGGCAGACTTATGCCTGCAAGTTTTCGAAATAACGGCTGGCACTTTTTGTACACTGTTATTCAAATTAAGTGGCTTTAGATCTAACTTTTAAATATTGTTTCGGTACTGAAAGGGTTAACGCAACCTAGTTGAAGTTCTTGAGGCAAAGCTATGGGCAGTCAAAAGGATGGACCGAATTACCATGAGAAAACACGAATGAGAATGGGGTGCGAGTGCTGTTTGGAGGTACCATGAGAAAAGGAGGCTGATATGGTATGGGCATGCGAGAAGGGTGGAAGGAGGAAGATGGATAGCGCGGGTAAATGATTGGATCTCAGCAGGCTTGAGAAATGGACCCCGACGGTTGATAACTGATGAAATGGGAGAGACCATGAAGAGGAGAGAACTTTGGGAGGAAAATTGGATGGATAGGGATAAATAGAGGAAAACTTTGTGTAAGGGGTTCGGCGATAACCACGGAAAACCCTCTTTTTAAAATACAAATATTTTCGAATAGAAATAGAAAATTTTGTTTTATTCTAGTGTATGTAAAATTAAAAAATAATAAGTTTAACTTTCTACGATTTTGATTTAGACCTATAAAGTCGTATTTAAAAAACTGATATCCGTGTATGGTTGCCAATATATTTAGATTCGTTGAATGAGAAAAACTTGCAACAATAAGATCATAAATTTGCCTAATTTCTTTCAATTCATATAAAAATTCTGTCTGTTCATCAAAAAAATCAGAAAAGAAACAGAAAGTCATACTTACTACAATAAAAACAAAAGATATAGTTCCAGCATCCAGCTGAAAAACCAAAAAAACCACAGAAATAACTACCTTAGTTTAATAAACGAACAAAACTCTATCATAAACGTATAAAATTAATGGTCGTATATTTCAGCTTGGCTTCACAAGAATTTATTTGTATTTAATATATTTAGGTCGTATACCAAATTGAAAAAGTTTTAAGGCTTATAGGCTTTGAAGGCTATACACTTTGGGGAAAATTCTGAACGGTAAATTAAATTGCTGCTGAGATGAGATTGTTAAGACTTTTAGCAGGTTATCGATTGTTGAACCATAAAAAATGAAAATATTAGGTATAAATGGAGTGATATCAACCACTCGAATATACAACCAAGGGTGGTACAGTCATTTGTAGTGGATACCAGATAATCGCACACTCGACAGGATTTTAGAAACAAGACAACCTGATAGCGTGGCTTTCGTCGACCTAAGAAGAAAAAGGCATCCCAACTTTTTTAAGGAGTAGCATATTGTAACTTTATTCTTGGAACAACACACGAGGCGTAATACACATCGATGTAGTTAATAATTAATAAAAAAATCTTTGTTTTGACGTTTTATGCTAGATGTACATTTGTTTTCGGGCAGATATTGAAGACTTTTGCGAAGTATGTGATACCGTATAGCCGGTCACAGCCCCACGACTCAAAGTAAGGAAAAAATGAAGGAGAGATACGACCTTATCACTATCTCTACTGGATTTCAGCCAGGAGACCATGTGTAGCTCTACGGCAGAGAAGATTGACGGAGACTGAATGTAAAGGCCCCTATGCTCTTTTCGATCGCATCGATGACGTAGTCTATCGAGTAGCGTCGTGCCGGAACGTTAAATACGGTCGTTCATCTCGATCGATTGGTACCACACTTTGGGGGGCTACTGCACTTATTGGGGCTACTGGGGACGAAAACCCTTAAAAAGGGGGCAATGTAACATAGTAGCAGTTCGTGATTAGTCTAGAAATGGTTGAGAGAATAGATTGTTTATTGTAAGAATTTTTGTGTGGATTGGAACGAGTTGAACAAGGATAGTAGATTGCGACGAATGACATGTTTTGAATGGAGATTCTTGAACGAGATGTTTTTTTTGCCTGTTCTTGATAATTTCTATTATGATTTGGATTTTTCGGATTGAGTCTCCCATTGTATCTAATTATGTAAAAATCTATGCTTCTGTAGATACGACATCCACCACAAGTATTTCAACGCAGTAGCCCTTTATAGTTCAGTTCAGTTCAAGTTGCGACTAGATTATAATTGAGTGAGTGCTTTTAGCTTGTGTTTGTATACGTGGTAACAAGTACGTTAGAAAAAGGTATTCGTAGTGTAACTGGTTGTAGACAACAGGAGGCTATTATTAATTGTAAAATCACTGTTATATTTAGTAAAGTTAGTTCAAGCTTTAATTTCCTAATTAATTTAAGTAAAGTCATTTTTAATTAATTTTAATAAATTTAAGGAAATATGTTTTTATATTTTATTATACCCACATCCCGAAAGAACCTATGCTTAGGTGTTAAAATATAATTAGAAGTTCCCTATTCAAATATTTTTTAGAAAACGTTTTGTTCCAATTCAGTTTAAAATATTGATATAGGATACGTAGTGTTATTATGAAGAACATTGTTGTTTTTTTCCCATTCATTGATTAAAATATTATAAATCATAGTAAGACATAATAAAATTTTTATTTAATTAAGCTTTTATTGTTCTTTTTATCTTCGAAAGGTAATACGATAATTATTGCGTAGTTAAAAGAATATTATTCAATTGATTAAATTAATTAGCCTGAAAAAATTCTTTATCAAAGAATGTATACAATATTAAGGTAGTTAAAATATTAAAGTAACTATTAATTTTTAATGACTTGCCTACTAAAATAAAATCAGTAACTGCGTAAATTTGTTTTTCTAAGTAATTGTTTCGAGTTATTTTTCACTTTTAATTGATATAAATTGTTTCCGCTTTCATTGAGAAATGGTGGAACACCTATACTATACTGAACTGAGAAGCGGAATATTTGGAAATAATTTCCGGCTACGGTCTGGAAATTGTTTACAAGTTTAATTTGGACACTAGTAAAGTTATCTACTCTGAGAGTAATGAATCTATACTAATATAAAAAAGAAGAAACATCTGTTTGTTTGTTTGTATGAGGTAATCTCAGAAACTACTGAACTGATTTTAAAAAATCTTTCATTGTTGCATAGCTTAGAGCTTCCTGATCAATATAGGCTATTTTGCAACTTTAAGTCACTTTAATTAAGTGAATTAAGCAACTTAAACTGTGACAATGTCACATGTTTTAGTTTATCAGGTGCATAGTAATTTTATTTTTTCAAAGTCCTCTCGATGGTGTATTTTTTGGACTAGAAGCACGATTCAACTTTTATATTTCATAGAAAAACGTGAATAACATTCGATTCCAAAGACGTTAAAAATTCGGAAATATTCAAAAATTTTAATTTTGTACTGTGTTTCACATATTTGTTTTCATTTGACAGGAAGTGAACGAGTCATATATTTCCAGCTGCGTGCTGCACCCCCGTTACTGTCTCTTATCTCAGCCACATATTAACTGTCTCTTTTTTCCATCGGTATTCTTATATGCATTCTATTCAATTCTGTTAAATCGCAGGGACAAACATTTAAATCGGTGGGCATCGATTTAAGACAAGAGTGCTTCCTTCACTCATGGACGACTATATGCCAGACTATTTAGAGCTGGAAGTGAAGAAAAACAAATTATTTTGCTGCTACAGGGCAACAAAACCTCAAATATTGTACATAGAGAGGATTTAAAATAATTTAATGAGGCCTTCACTACATTAGTTGCTGTAAAGCGAAGCGAGCGGGGGTTGCTAGTTTAATTATACAGCCAGATCTTTTAGTGAATGAAGTGAAGGTGTCATTTGCATGACGTAAAGTAGGTGCTTTTCAGAAGTCCTGGCATGCTGATAAGCATGGGATACTCTTCCAATTAGTGAGGACCACCTTACTTTTTTAGTAAAGCCTCTAGAGGTTCAAACCAGTCTTTCGGCTGATTACTTAAACAACAACTACAAATTTAGTATTATTACTTTCTCTTGCCTATATGAATATATAGGAAGGAAAGCATTGTTTTCATGTAGATTTTAAGAAATCGAGTTTTCACTGGATCTACACGTTTTCAGACCCCCTGAACCCAAAAAACATGTTTCTAGCGATTGGCCTGTGTGTGTGTGTGTGTGTGTGTGTGTATGTGTGTGTGTGTGTGCGTGTGTGTGTGTGTGCGTGAACAGAAAATCTCAAGAACGGAACATCGTACGAACTTCAAACTTGAAACTTAAGTTACATACCACTACCGGACGCGACACGAACATTTTCTTCAAAATCGGTCAACCGGAAGTAGTAGTTTATTCGTGTAATTTTTTACTTTTTTGCGATTTTCTCAAAAACTGGTCCTACGATTATTTTTAAAATCGCCTGATTTACTAATGTTTGATGCTCTACAAGATAGGGTAGGCTCCATGTTTGCGAAAATTCTTGGTTAGGCTGTTTTCACGTAAAACATTGTATTTTTAAGATTGCGGCTTTAATATGCATTTTAGCGCAAAACTTTATATAATAAAAGTTGTAGAAAATTTAAAATTCTACAATTTTTAATTCAACCATTTTTTGAATAACGCTTAGTTTAGCGGTAATTAGCGATTTTCTGTTATTTTCTCACGAAAACGTGTGAAAAATCGATTTATTTAAGATTTCGGGCTTAGTACGCATTTAACGACAAAAGTGTATATATTCAAATTTATAGGAAATTGAACGGTCTACAACTTTTAATAAAAACATTTTTCTCTACAGAGCCTAATTTAGCATGAAAGAGTGATTTTCTGTATTTTTAAGCCAAACTGAGGTTGATTTTCATTTTGTGTCTTTCACTCATGATTAAAATAAGGTTATTTTTTTTGAGGTTAGTTTTTTGTTTATTTCTAATGTTTTATTACTAATGTTAGGTTTATTGGTCATTATTTGCATTGACAAGAGAAAGTTGCGTTGAGTGTTTCACACCAGATTGTTTTTAACCCAGTTTTATCAGTTTTGTTGCATGTGTGAGTGTATGTGTGTTTGAAAAAATATCTGAAGAACGGAATTGCGTAAAAAGTTGAAACTCGAAATTTAAGTTACAAATAAAGAACCCGACATAAACATTTTCATGAAAATCGGTCAACCGGATGTAGTCGTGTTATTCGTGCGATTTTTCAAATTTTTTACAATTTTCTTTTAGAAACGGCTCCCACGATTTTTTAAGTCACATCATTTACTACATTGTTTATGCTTCACGACATAAATCAAACGCGAAGTCTGCTGAAATTCCTAGGGGTTGTTCTTGTGTTAAGACATTCGGCAAAAAACATTTTACAAAATAAAATATTATTTAATATTAAGAACCAAAGAGTTTGAACTGGCTAGTAACTATTAGAACCAAGATGATAATACAATTATTTTAAACATATTCGAAAACCAACAGGCATGTCTCTTAAGAGACATGCCTTTATAATCGGAATTTCTGTAAAATGAAACTTAAAATGCCAAAATCTACCGCCAGAGTAACGCGCCTAGTACTTGTCTACTATTTTATCCTGCGAGAACGAGCACATTGTAGTTTTTACAATAGCTAGTATTTCACATTGTTGTATATATTGCTCAGAATTTAATTCATTTAATTTTTATGGTATTTTTTTTCATAAACTTTCAAGAATATTGTTATTATGAAATAAATGACTCAATTATACGGGTTTCCTAGCTTTGATAAATAACATTTTTCATTCATTACTCTTTTCATGAAACAAACCAGCAGTTTATTGTTCAATTCGTTACGTCTTTGACTGTAATTGTTTTTATTTCCACACTGATTCTGAAAAAAGTATTTTTTAGATAGTTCACAGATTTATTCATACTGATTCATATACAGTCCAGCCTCTCTTAGTTTGCTCCTAATGTAAACAAATAATGACGTCACTGAGCATGCGCATTACATCAAAATGTGTACACGCTGATTAAAAAGTAACAACTAATTACTTTCAAAAGTATTTAAATACAAACTACTTTTAAAAGTATTTTTATAAATGAAAGTGTTAGGCCTACATCATATTATGACTGATGTTTTTAGTACTTTAAGTGCTTATAATTTAAAAAATAGTTAACTTAATAGGAGGAGTACGACATCCGTAAAGTCGTGGACTCTAGCGTGCACCCTGTAGTAGGTGGCTTTTGTTTGTTGACAGTAGAAGGAAACTAAAAACGGCTGAACTATAGGACAACGTAGTTTTGCAAAAAAAAAAACTAAGCATGTGTAAACTCAAATTTGCTACTGTTTTAAAAACTTCTGACATAAAAACGAAAGAATTTATGACCATAAAAACATAAAAATCTATCAATGTAGATCTCTTCTATATTTATAACTGGTGATTCAAAAAGAGCGCCGGTTTTTAAACGGCTGATAAATTTTTGTTTATCGGTTGGCAACATTGTTAGACCTCATTTCTATTTCGGAGAACATTCCGATTGACGATTCAGTTGTAGTTTCTCTTGTTCGCAGTGTAGTACTCTCGCAGTCTGTGTCTAACCATGGAGAAGTTTACTATTGCACAACGAGTGTTAATCGTCAAAACATTTTACCAGAGTGGAGAGAGTTATGCGGCTACTGTCAGGCGACTTCGCGGTACTCTAGGACGTAATGAAGCACCGAATCAATCAACAGTTCGCAGGCTCATGAAAAAGTTTTTTGAGACGGGTTCAACAGTCGACCTTAAAAGTTCTGGATGTCGTCGTTCTGGCCGAACTGAGCAGAACGTTGCGTTGGTTCGTGACAGTGTGGCTGTTAGCCCAGCAAAATCAATACGTCGCCGTTCTCAACAATTGGGTTTACGATGTTCTTCTGTACGGAGAATTCTTCGGTACGATCTCCAATATCACCCGTATAAAATTCAGTTGACGCAACATTTGAAAGTGGCAGACCACCAGAAGAGACGACAGTTTGTTGACTGGGTATTGAGAAAACGGCAGGATGATGACACCTTCGCAAACAAAATCATTTTCAGTGATGAGGCGCACTTCCACTTAAACGGTTTTGTTAATAAACAGAACTGCCGTATGTGGGGTTTAGAAAACCCTCGCGTGGTTAATGAAAGGGAAATGTATGCACAGCGAGTGACAGTTTGGTGCGGCTTTTGGTCGGGCGGTGTCATCGGCCCTTACTTTTTTGAAAATCAAGAAGGACAAGCCGTGACAGTAAATGGAGACCGATACCGTACGATGATTAGGGAGTTTTTGTGGCGTCATTTGGATGGAATGGACATTGACGAGTTATGGTTTCAGCAGGATGGTGCCACCTGTCACGCTGTACGAGAAACAATGTTGTTGCTACGTGAACGGTTCCAGGATCGCATCATTTCTCGTAATTCCGACCATCAATGGCCACCAAGGTCGTGTGACTTGACGCCTTGTGACTTTCATCTTTGGGGTCATCTGAAGTCATTGGTGTATGCCAATAAACCCCGAAACATCAATGACTTGAAGGAGGAAATTCGACGGGTTATCGGGCAAATGGAAGTCGAAACTTGTCGTGCAGTAATATCCAATTTCATGGACAGAGTTGATGCGTGCCAGCGCAGTAGAGGAGGCACATGCATGACATCATTTTTCATACATGAAATCGGAAGGTAAGATGAACTTGTTAATGTATTTATTTTCAGTTTTTCAATAAAATAAATCTCTTAATTTGATATATCAAAACCGGTGCTCTTTTTGAATCACCCTATATTTTTCATATTATTACGAAATTTTATGCTGAAATCCCGTGATTTCCCGAACATATTCAGAGTATTGAATTTATTTTTGTACTAAGAGTTGTATCTAAAAAAATCTACATTGTTCCCATTGCAACAATTTTTGTTCTTCGCACGAAGAACGCTTCGTATTCAGTTTGTCAAAATACGTCTCATAAATGTTGTCTTCTCTGTCCACGTATCGTTTTGTCCTATTATGACAAAAATTAATATGGTAAACATTCATGATTTCCGGTTATTATTCTCATCGTGAATTTTACAAACTTATCTTCCACATCCCCTTCACTTTTATCCCGTAATCGCATTGGAACCCAGTCCCATACTCATGGTATAACATTTCCAGAAGATGTAGTAGAATTTCCACTAGTTTGGAAAATGTTTACGCTCTTTAGAGCAAAATCTAGGGTATATATATATATATATATATATGTAAGTAAATCAAAGAATAACTTTGTAAGAAGTGCAACAGGCTGAGCCTGGAGAATCAAACCTTCGGCTTATTAGTCTGGTATGCAGTTTGAATTTCCATTTAGGGGGCTGAAGCCCCTCAAAAACCCCCTCAGCTACGTGCCTTAACCAGGTGGATCTCTTTCTACTGAAATTAAGAACTACTGCAACAGTTAACGTACCGGAAGATTTACTATTCAACAGAAACTATGAGTTATAAATTTAATAACTGATAACATAATATATAGTATGGTAAACCACCTCTCTCCTCGTTTTACTTAGTAAAGCCTCTAGAGGTTCAAACCAACCTTTCGGCTGATAATCTAAACAACAAAATTAAAGTACACTTACGCAACTCCATTAAAAAATCTCAACACAAGTATAGCAGAGTAATGTGGCACAAAACACGTAATTATATACAGTAAACCATCAAAAAATAAACATCTTATTAGTATGTAACGCCTCCCAAGTCGATCGGACAGAAATCCCCACATGTGACAGCTAAACATTAACCCTGAAAACAAAACAAAAAATGTTACACATGCCGGTAAAATATTATTACTGGTCTATTTTAAAATTATTTTTTGTAATTAAGCACATTTTTTCTGATAATCCGAGCAACAGTCCCTGTTCTAATTAGTTCAAATAACTAGGTTTTTATGTACAGAGCCTACCGAGCATTATAAAATTACTAAACTGTGCAAATTAATTGAGATATTTTTTTTCATTACAGAAAATTATGTAAACTGTAAAAACATCCTCTGAAATAGATGTTTGGGGGGGCATGATAAATGGCCTTGGAGGGTTAGTTCCTATTCAATGTATGATAAATTCAACAAATATTATGACGTAAAATTGTTTCATTCATGCAGACTTTAAGAGTAACATTTCAAAATGACTTTGCTCCTGGTCATAATTTAAAATTTGTCAAGACTTTCATTAAGTAAATCAAATAAATAATGAAATATCAGATTAATGCACTTGATTGTCTGGAGATTCACCAGACTTAAATAGTATTGAGAACTTATGAAATATTTTGAAGAGACTTTTAGGTTAGATAGATTGTACAACAAAATAACACATAATAACTAATGCTATGAGAGTGTCGTTCCACGATGATGAAGTCAAGAAAATGTGTACTAATCTAGAAGGAGTCAATGCCAAAACGTCTTCAAGAGGTAATTTCTGCTCGAAGAAAACATATTTCGTACCAATACAGATATTTATCAGTGTGTATCAAGGTATAGAATGAATAAATATTGTGACAATATCGAAGAAGAGTATAGTTCGAGAAATTTCTGGTACTTAATTCATAAAATGTTAAAGAGTAGATAATAGAGTGAAAAAAGTAACAATAGGGTTAGTTATAAAAGGATACCTATTTAAAAAGGGTCTTTGTTGTACAACTATTTGTGTAACACCTTTGATTCTATTATGACTTGTTTACAATAGTTAAGATTTTTTCAGTACTGATGAAAAAGGGTTTTTGTACTTTATTATTTGCATAGAATTTCTCTGCTTCTCTGGAATTAGCTTCATGATCTACCTATATAAAGAGCGCCCGAGTGCGGTCAGTGATTTAGTATTTATTCGTTTGATCTTTGACGAGTATTTATTAAGTGAGCTATCGGTGCGTAGTAGGCCTACAGGTCACGTATCCGGGCATTGTAGTGGTCAACTATTGTTATATTATCTTATTGTGTATGTGCATTGTATTCAGCTTTTGTGTATGTGCATTCTGTTTAATTGGTTGTAAGTAGTACTAAGTAAATCATTTAAGTTATTTATTGTATTACTTCATTGTAATTAGTTTATTATTTATTTTGAAAATCTTTTAGTTGTAATAAATACTTGTAATTTTAAATGTTAGTGTATTAATTATTTAATTACCTAGATCCCGAAACGGACCTTAGTGATGTGTCACAATATAGTATAGTTATTATTATTATTTTTTTTAAATGAACTTTTGTTTTTTGTCCCAATTAATTTTCACAGTATAGTTTTTTTTAACTTGATTTTTTAATTTAGATATTAAACAGTACAGTTCAACCATCCAAAAGCTTAACAAAATTTTGAATAAACAAATTTCGTGAAAAATAAACAGAAAAGAAATTTTTTTTAAAGAATACATCCTATTGGATAATTCAAAAGTCGATCAGTAAAAAGAAATTAAGAAGAAATAGAAAACTAACACAGGAAAATCAAATAATGAGCCTACACATAACAAGAATAATATAGAATACAAAGTACTTAGAATAAGAAGTAGCGTAGAAAGTAACGACAATAACAAATAATAGCCTATAAGTATTGTACGATAAACAAAATGAAATAAGAAACGAAAAATGTTTAGGGTACATGAGTAATAAAGATCTGAATAACACATAATAAATTAAAATTACGAAAGTGAAATGTTAAAGAATTATGTAATCTGTAAAATAATATGGATATCTTTTAATCATTATATATATATATATATTTTGTTATTAGATCAGTAGATCTCTACTCCATTTTTTTCGTAGGCGTCGGTGGGTTAAGTTTTGTCTTGTCATTTGCTGTATTAGAGGATTAATATGGTCTGTTAAGATTCTGTTAAATTTTAAATATTTGATTTTAGCAGTTTCTGATAGCAAAAGAAATTTTTAAGTCGGAATGCAATGTTAGGTTTGTTACGTAATATGGGGCGTTCGTTAAATTTTGAAATACTGTTAAATTTTAAATATAAAATAAATTGAATTGAATTTTTAAAAATACTGTTAAATTTTGAATATTTCATTTTAGCAGTTTCTGATACCAAAAGAAATTTTTAAGTCGGGATGCAATGTAAGGTTTGTTACGTAATATGGGGTGTCGTTAAATTTCAAAATACTGTTAAATTTTGAATATAAAATAAAATTATTGAATATAAATTTTTTTAAATACTGTTAAATTTTGAGTATTTGATTTTAGCAGTTTCTAATACCAAAAGAAATTTTTAAGTCGGAATGCAATGTTAGGTTTGTTACGCAATTTAGGGCGTTCGTTATCATGCAAAGTATTTTTGACCGATGGGTTTGAATTTTTTTTATGTGAGTTTCACAGTATAGAAGGGTAGTTAAATAAAAGATGTATTGTATTTGTTTACCTAAAAATCCAGCAGATATAAGATTGCCTTTGTCTAAAGAATTCATATCCAAATCACATTGTGCAGCTGGCAAGACGTACGATATTCCACTAACTGTTATGTAAGAACAAAGCAATGAAAACCCACCAACTGAAACTACCTTGTATTGGAATACTCCAGTACCTGAAACACGAAAGACGAACTAATTTAATACAAAAAGTAAAGCCGGGTACACACCTACAGGTATAACTGACAGGGTCTACCCGTCACAGGCAAACTGTCATGTCAAACGTAAATGCAGGGGCATCCACACGTACAGTCTACCGTCCATCAGTTGGTTCAAAAATGTCGACAGATAACACTATTGCCGTGGTTGGTTTATTATTTGCTATGGATTCAAACCGTAAACGTAAATCACGAAGTGTGTGGTGTAAAGAGTGGTTGAAAAAGAGAACAAAGTTTTCACATGTGAAAACTGTGGCACTCGGTTCAATTCCTTTCAGAGTTTCTAATAGTTTTGCGTAAGCAGCTTCTTTTCGGGGGCGATTAATATATTCTGCGCTCTTTACGTTCCATATACATGGCTCACTACGACAAATTTCGATGATGTCTTCCATGACTTCTTTCTTCCTAGATTCCATTATCTGACTATCGAAAAACCGGACAACCGCAATATAAAACACAAAAACTACTAAAATTAAAATAATGAACTATATAATATAAAAACAACGCGATATAAAACTACATAAAACAAATCAAATCGCAAAACAAAATTAACACAAAGCAAATTACAAGCAGTAAAAAACGTATTTACGTATTTAGGTCCGGTAGTATTATGTAACTTTCGTTTCAAGTTTCAAGTTCGTACGATGTTCCGTTCTTGAGATATTCTGTTCACACACACGCGCGCGCGCGCACACGCACACACATGCACACACACACACACACACACACACACACACACACACACACACACACACACACACACACACACACACACACACACACACACACACACACACACACACACACACACACACACACACACACACACACACACACACACACACACACACACACACACACACACACAGACCAATCGCTAAAAACATGTTTTTTGGGTTCAGGAGATCTGAAAACGTGTAGATCCGGTGAAAACTCGATATGTTAAAATCGACATGTAAACAATACTTTCCTTCCTATATATTCATATAGGCAAGAGAAAGTAAAAAAAGGTAAAACTTATGATCCAATGATTATGAATAAAAACCAATCTGATGTTATAAAATAAACTAAATTAGTTAAAAATTAACTAATAGGTTAATAGTAGGTTGGGAGTAACAGCTGATAATGATCAGCTGTTACTCCCAACGCAATAATGTTATGTAGTTAAGAATGTGCATTTTATGTGCGTCTGTTTTGATTTTAAATAAAGCGAAATTTCAATATCTATTATTCATTTTTTCCTGAGTAATTTACATGAATCTTTTCAGAATTAAATTTTCTACAAATTTATTTAAGAAAAAATACACCTTTATTTACCACTTATGGAAGTAATCTTACGTTAAACACAAAAATGTGTTACTTCTTTGCACCAATTCTTGTGTTTTATGTAAGATATCTTTGAAAGTAGTGCATTTACAGCTCTGGAACCAATTTTATTCAATTTTTCAGATTAAAAAACATAAGAAACAATCGTATTTGTATCTTTGTAACTACCTTTAACATTTTTATACGGCCTTACTTCACCGAGGGTACAGAGTTCTAGGTGAAATTTTTCGCTAGCCGTAACTTGCTAACTAAGCGTTTTCAGGCATATGTTTATATGAACTTTTTTTCTTATTTTTAGCTATAGAATAAAATCTCAAGAGATTGCCGTACAGTTTTGAATCACCCTATATAGAGCACATAAAAGGAAAGCAAGTCTCAAGCGAGCCACCGGATTTATAATACCTCTAATTTATCAGCAATCGTCTAACTCATAAAAATGATTAGTCTAAATTATATACAAAAAAGTATTACCAGTAGCTTCAATCACTTCATCAAAATTAACAACGTTCTCATTTTCAATTTTTGATTCTGAAAAAACAAACACAGACATAAAGTTGTAAAAATTTTAATTAGTACTTTAAGTTCAATGTTGAAATTAAAAAACTGTTTTCCAACGCAACAGTTTTATCTGTGCAGTAATAGTTTACATTGCCTGGTTGACCATCAGAACTTCTAAATCCCACGTTGTCTGATTTCTCTGTAAATGGTTATTACTCCGAAAACACACCAGATTTTGTCACCTGTGTATTGAATGAAGCCATCACATGTGGGGGTACATGTGCGTCTAACCTAATGTTCTTATTGCTCGTACTTCCCAGAGTTTTGAATTAAGTGGTCAAGAAAGGGTTAACATTTTGGAAAGAGAATCGGCACTAATGGACTGCAGTAATTAACTGATTTACAAGACAACAAATTGCCTGATAATAATAAAAGAATTGTTAACAGCAGCTTCCCATGATTTGCACTCAATCTGTTGTTTCCAGTGCTAAAAAAAAATAGTTCTGTTTCTTATCACATAGTCAGAAAATTATATGACTGAGTTATTTAAGAACAGGAGAGGTAGAGGTGTAAAATACACTAGTCAGAGTTATATTCTCGGAGAGTAATGAAATTCACTATACAGCCAGACCCTTTAATGAATGAGTGAAGGTGTCACTTGCAGGTTGGTATACTCTTTCAACTCAGTGTGGAAGCCAATAGTAAACCATCTCACTCCTCGTTTTTACTTAGTAAAACCTCTTGAGCAGTGTTCTTCAATCTTATCTTAATAAAGGGCCAAATTTTTATTATGGGTGGGCTTTAGGGCCGCATTGATCTACTCATGTATCTGTATTTGTGTATGAATATTTATATAGTATAAACATATATGAACATTTTGTGTCAGGTTAAAAGAAATAACATGATTTTTTTTAAAGCTTATATTGGTTAAAAATGACAGTAAATAACAATATTGAAACATATACTTATACTTAAACATGTTACAAACTCAAAACCAAACTAAAAACATCAAAATGGTGATTTTTCATTTCAATGGGAAACTTGACATTCTTTCTCTTTCACTAGTTTAAAAATCAACAAAATGATGCAACGTTTTAAGCTCTTTGTTCAAAAACTGAAATCGTTCTGAAAAACTGAAATTTACGCGGCGGGCCGCAAGTGGCCCGCGGGCCGTGGGTTGAAGATCACTGCTCTAGAGGTAAATCAGCCTTTCGGCTGTTGACCTTAACAACACCATGATTTAATTCTATATCATATCCGGTATGTCATATTAATGCAGGGTAATTCTTTACGGGGTAAAAAATAAGAACTTTTAATTCAGACAAAAAGAAAATTAGGCGTATAGTGGGAACAAAGTCAGCCGGCCCCCAAGAGCGGGGCAATCGTACAACAAATAGTTATTTGATTGGACCTCCCCACGGACACAAGAATCATCAGCTAATAGGCGGAACCGCTTTAAATATGCTCCAAACTCATCGTGACCAGTGGGACTCGGACACCCGACGTCTTTAATGAAACACTAGAGGCGTACCATCCCCTCAAGTCCTGTATGAATTCATATAAAACCCTTCCCTAATTACACTTGCCAATCAGCGCAACTGGCTACTATGCCGGGGTCCCGGGTTCGATTCCCGGTCAGGTCTGTCATTTTTTTCATCTGTATATCACCACATATCATTACCTAAGCACAAGCCCAATGCTTATGTAAGTATCATCCCTCAATAAAAAACAAAAAAGTTGGTTTGCTGGTATTTCTCCCACCATCTCCCCTCCAATTGGTCGCCGTAAGGCATAGACCCGGAGGCTGTTCCTAACAACTCTTAATTTGTTCGAATGTGACGGCGAGAGACACCTAAATTTTATAACTAAGTTAAAAGTTAAAACTAATTCGAGGGCGAGTTTGAGCCAGGTCGGCCGACCTGGGAAGTGTGCACTGCTCGCCTTCTTGTCATAATGCCTCTTGGGGCTCAAGGCCCCCGTCAAAATTAGAAATGATCCTAACAGTCAAAAAATAACTAACCTAAAAAGAATAAAATGAAGAGTTAGGACCTAAAGTCGCCTTAATTACCAGCAAGTCTTTGTCCACCAATATATAATTTAGCTCGGTGTCAGCGAGTCGAGATGAGACAGATTTTCCCTTATTAATCTACATGACGACAGTAGAACGTAGCTACTTTGTCAAGGAACCTCCACACCGACCGAGCATGCACCTCACGGTACAAGCTCCAACGTTCCGTGAGAGGCCAATTTTCCCCTTGGCCTTAGAGCTCCAGGGTCAGCCGGCGTTTTGACCCCCCGAGAGCAGGGCAATCGTACAACAGATGGTTGCGCGATTGGACCTCTCCACAGACGCAAAAATCATCGTCTAGTAGGCGGAACCGCTTTAAATATGCTCCAAACTCACCGTTACCAGTGAGGACTCGGCCACCCGATGTCCTTAAAGAAACAGTAGAGACGTATCATCCCCCCAAGTCTTGTATGAATTCATACAGAAACCTTCCCTTATGTGAGGTGTCCCACTCGCGCTGCCACGCTTCAAGAGCGAGAGCTTCAACTTTCTTCTTAAGAGCAGGGTAAGGCAACCAATTGACGGCATCAACATTACCCGGTCCCTCCGGATCCTGGTCACGACCCGCCTTATTACACTGGCAAGATAAAGTCGTGTGAGTTTTTACAACAGATATTTATGGAAATGAAT
This sequence comes from Catonia carolina, assembly GCA_035578175.1. Classification (NCBI taxonomy): domain Eukaryota; kingdom Metazoa; phylum Arthropoda; class Insecta; order Hemiptera; family Achilidae; genus Catonia; species Catonia carolina. The sequence goes on along the minus strand of JAQMRL010000001.1, from coordinate 437,376,107 downwards.
TACAGATTTTTTTTACATATATACTATTTAACTTGCTATGCAGTTTTATTTCAGTGATCAAGTAGCGTTACTAATTTTTATTGATTTTAGTAGCAAACACTAACACTAATAAATAATTTAAGGGCAGCACTATACATTCAAAATCGAAAAAAATAGATTTCCTAATTTTGGCGCCATTGCCTTCTGTACCTATCTTTTTCTGTGTTATTGCATAGAAAAATTGTAACTGTACGATAAAAATTATGGAAGCTATGCAGATGTTTGTTAAGCAATGTTTTGACCAGAATTTTTTTTTAATTGGGTTAATCTGTGGAAACAATTAAGAGTTGCGATATTAAAAGAACACAGAAAGCTGAGAAGGCAATGGAAAGTGTGTCAAAAGAAGTAAGACAAGAGAAAAAAAGAGGAAATTATTTGAGGAAAAAGAACAGTCTGGTCAGGATCAATATTATGATGCAGGCCGATTTCAGGGTAAGTAAAACTTTACAGCTCATTTCCCGCAAATCCGCTTTTTTCCATAAAGGTTCAGTTTTCTCAAAAACTACTAGACTTTGAAGGTTTAAATTTTTTGAGCATGTTTCCCAGTATAATTGTGACATGGTACTAGAATCATCGCAGTATTAATTATAAGTTCTAAATAAAATAAAAAATTCTACAAAAAAAAATTAAATAGTTTTGCATTTTTCAAAAACATTCTCGAAATGATATCGCTAGCTCTATATTAATAATTCTAGTACCAGAGCTTAAAAAGATGTCATAGAAAAGGCACAAAAAAATTAAAGCCCTATCTTATAACGGTTTCTTTAAAACGTGTACCTAAACAGAGGTCAATTTATCATGAGTTATTTAGGAGGTATAGTGCTCCCCTTAATACAATTCAAACGTTCATTTGATCTGGTAACTTTCAATATTAATAACATACCATATCAGAAATAAATTTAATCGGTTACTTAAACTGTAATCCACCGGGTTGGTCTAGAGGTAAAGTCGTCACCAAAATCAGCTGTTAAACAGCTGATTTTCGGAGACGAAGGTTCCTGGTCAAATCCTAGTAAAGGTAGTTACTTTTTTACGGATTTGAATGCTAGACAGTGGCTACCGGTGTATTTTGATGGTTGGAGTTCAATTAACCATACTCTCTCAGGAATGGTCGACCTGAGTCTGTACAAGACTACACCTCATTTACACGTCATACAAATCATCCTCATCTCGTTGGGTCATGGGGTTGTTTGTTGTTGTTTAGGTTATCAGCCGAAAGACTGGTTTGAACCTCAAGAGGTTTTACTAAGTAAAACGAGGAGTGAGGTGGTTTACCATTGCCACAACTCACTGAATGTAAAAGTACGCTTATCAGCATGCCAGGCCCTCTGAGAAGCACATATTTTCCACTCTGCAAAAGACACCTTCACTTCATTCACCACAGGGTCTGGCTGTATAATGAAATTCATTACTTTCAGAGGAGATAACTCTGATTAGTGTCTTTTACACCTCTACCTCTTCTGTTCGTAAATGATTCAGTCATTTAATTGGCTGACCATGTGATAAGAAACAGAACTATTTATTTTAGCCCTGAAACTAACAGATTGAGCGTAAATAATTTGACACTCCACCTGTCTGTTATGGGGTTGCTTTTGTTCTGAATTGAACAGATTGCAACGTACACACATTAGGGACTACAAAAAGAAACTTAAACTGTTCATAAATAACAATACAATAAAACACTCACGACAAATTCCTGATAAAATTTAAATAAAACAACCAATGTAACTAATAATACGTACCTATTTCAGTAGCCATAATATCTTTATTATTGAAAACCAAATGTATTATTAATTAACTTGGAGTCCTACGGTTTACAAAACATTCTAAACAGAAGTAAACTAACTTAACCATGAAAAATATAACCGTTCATATTCAAAAGTATAAAATTATAGTACCAAAAAATTAAGCACAACAACTAATGTAACGTCATATATAAAAAAAATTGTACAGAAGTATTCATTATCTTTATTAGTATGCATTAGGCTATTTCATAATATCATTCACAGAAAAGAATTAGGCTTATTATAACAATACTTTCACGATTCGGCAACACTATCTCAACTAGACAAATATATTGTGCAGGCTACACAACAAATGCTTCACGTAATAAATTATATAATCTACTAACTTGTAATAAATTAATCTCATACTGTGGTAAATTTTAATCTAAACAGAAAATGAAAATGTTTAATTTTTAAAAAACAAAGGATTTAAGATGTTGATATGACAGTTTATTATAATATAAAAATACCATTATGTTCTATTAGTTACATATTTTATTCATATCAAAGTGAATTTTACAAGGAAATATCAACGAATTTACAAAAAGTTTTTAACACGTGTACTGCCATGAGACATTTATACGTCTCTCACCAGATCTGTAAAATTTACTTTTGAGAGACTGATCCGTCTCTCATGTAATAGTGTTTTTATTAAAATCGTGAGACGGATTGGATGCTCGTTTGCATTGAATTATATACTGCGCTGATAGAAATAAGTTCAAAAAACATTTCCCTAATCATGTCTCATGATTTACTTGGTCCGATCGAGTCAAAAATGAGTTGGTGAACTTTCTTTTTTTTCTTTTTTTTAAAAATCCTACTTAATGTTTGTACGTTGCAATCAGTTCAATTCAGAACAATAAGCATGACCCAATGAGATGAGGATGATATGTATGACGTGTAAATGAGGTGTAGTCTTGTACAGACTTAGGCCGACCATTCCTAAGAGAGTGTGGTTAATTGAACCCCAACCATCAAAATACACCGGTAGCCACTGTCTAGCATTCAAATCCGTATAAAAGTAACTACCTTTACTAGGATTTGAACCAGGAACCTTCGTCTCCGAAAATCAGCTGTTTATAACAGCTGATTTTGGTGACGACTGTACCTCTAGACCAACCCGGTGGGTCTTGGTGAACTTGACAGCTTATTATTAGTAACTACTATTACATAATATTGAATATTATTATAGTTTATAATGAAAAATTCTGCCCATAACAGACAGGTAGAGTGTCAAATTATTTACACTCAATTTGTTCGTTGCAGGGCTAAAATAAATAGTTCTGTTTCTTGTCACATGGTAAGCCAATTAAATGACTGAATCATTTTTAAGAACAGAAGAGGTAGAGGTGTAAAAGACACTAATCAGAGTTATCTCCTCTGAAAGTAATGAATTTCATTGTATAGCCAGACCCTGTGGTGAATGAAGTGAAGGTGTCATTTACAGAGTGGAGAATATTTGCTTTTCAGAGGGTCCGGCATGCTGATAAGCGTACTTTTCCACTCAATGAGGAAGGCAATGGTAAACCACCTCACTCCTCGTTTTACTTAGTAAAACCTCTAGAGGTTCAAACCAGCCTTTTGGCTATTGACCTAAACAACAACAACAACAATGAAAAATCATTTTGACTTTTAATTTGTTTATGGTTTTCATATTACAATATTTTTTGGATTGTAAAAGTTGACTCTAGTCGGTGCCTCTATGTAGACAACTGATACTCATGTTTACCACTTGCCGAACTACTGCTTGATAGAGAGCCGTATCATCAATATTTATGTAGTTTTATTAAAAAATAGATTAAAGTAAATAATTTATAAAATACATATAATTTTTATAGAAATACCAGTGAAATTTCAGTGAGACACACATCAGTCTTTCACAGTAAATTTGATTTTTTTTACTCTTGAGTAGGCTACCTGATCAGTCTCTCACCTAAAATTAGCACCAAAAAATTCTCTAGACTTGAAAGAAAATTTATTTAAAAAGAAGCAAAGGAACCATAAAATAGGTATGGGTTTTCCAAGAAAAATTGCAAAAATTGTCTTGGGAGTCAACCTGTTAGTAATGTTTAATGTTTCAATCAAAATTTGTTTGATCTTAGGTTGTGACGATAGGTTGTGACACCTTCGTAGTATTATATGCTAGATTACAAGTCAGTAAGACCCGATTACTGGATCTGGATCTGGTAGGATCTGGATATTAACCTAACTACTAGAACAATAAGCAACCCCGAGACCCAATAAGACAAGGATGAGGTGTAAATGAGGCGTAGTCTTGTACAAACTCAGGTCAACCATTTCCCTCATTTTAATCTTCAGAGGTAGTTGACCTTGCAAAATTTGAAGGTGGATTGTTGAGTTTGAAAATAATGTCTCGTGAAAGTTATTTTAGATGCTTTTTTATGAGTAAAAGATAAAGGTGTTTCGAGAGCCATTTTATAAAGATTAACGTTGACAGTTGTCCCACACTCCAAAAAATCAATACGAATACTCCATCCCAGAAAATTCTGTTAGCACGTAAATTGAGAGAAAAACAGTTAATATCACGATTCTGCTACACATGTTACTTTTTACCACCACTTAAAAAACAACAATGCCTATTTTTTTATTACATCTCTTTAGAGAAGAACATACACACAATGTAATTATTCCTTTTTTATCATTGAGACGCAAGTACCTATTTTGCGGTTCCAAGCTCTGTGTAGTTGCGGGGTGAAGGGTACGGGTGAGGTTTAATGAATGAGTGACGCATGCTGGGAGAACGATTGTTGTATTACTCTGATACAAAACATTCATATTCAAACTTTCCGTATTTAACATATCAGTTTGTATTCGTTACATTTATTTTATTTACATACTTTGATATAGTAAATTGGTAAGTTAAATATTGTGACACTTATCGCTAAGGTCCGTTTCGGGATCTAGGTTATTAAATAATTAATACACTAAAGTTTACAATTACAAATATTTATTACACTAAAAGATTTACAAAATAAATAATAAACAAATTATAATAAAGTAATACAATAAATAACTTAATAATTTACTTAAAATAAATAATAAACAATCAATAACTTAATAATTTACTTAGCACTACTTACAATCAAATTTATAAGATTACACATACAAAATGAAACTGAATACACAAAAACTGGATGTAATACAGATATACAATAACTTTTCACAACACACGCAAACAAAGACAGTATAACAATCGTTGACCAACACAATGCTCGGAACCGTTAACCTGAATAACGCCCGACAGTAACTCGTCAAAGATCAAACGAATACTAACTCTGACCGCGCTCGGGGGTCTCTTTATATATTCATTCAAAAAGATAATTCAAGCAAAGCAGAGAAACTCCATGCAAATAATAAAGTACAAAAAAATAATCCTTTATAAATGAGTGCTAGAACAATCTATTGTAAACAAGTCAACAATAGATCTTTTGTAAATAGAATGAAAGTTGTTACAGGCCGACCCTTTCATAAATAGTTGTACAACAATACCCGACCTTTTATCATACACAATAGCCGGTCCTATTAAATAATTTTTATGAATAGATATCCTTTTATAAATAGGCATACTTTTATTGTCACTATATTGTTACTCTTTCTTTCTATTATACTCTCTTTACTATTTTTATGAATGAATCCTACTAAAAATTTCGATAACCACACCTTCCTTCGATATTGTCACAATATTATGAATCCGACCAAGTTAATAACCCGGTAGATTTTTGTTAAAAATTTTGCGCCGGATGATAAGAATATTTTTTTTAGTCTAGTTAGTACATGTTACCACTACAAATGCATCAGCTGTGAAACACTACTAACTCATTCATTCTCCCACTACTATAACAATGCATTGCATTCCTTCCAACTACAAGGAGCTGGGACTCAAACAATACTTAGACATGAATAATTTATTTTTCTTGGTGTCACTGAGAAAATACACATTCCGATTTTAGAGTTGTAACGCTTCGAGAGACGGTAGATATAATGTGTGTACGTAAAGGGTTGTCACCCTTTTATTACTCCATAGGAATAGGAAAGAAATTTTTTAGGTAAAATAATACATGACAAAATCTTTATTGAATATAAAAAGAATGCTGTAGGTATAAAAATCATGCAAATACTCGTATAGTAAAGTTATAATACAATGAATGTTTAATGAAATTCTTTATTTTCTTTATTCATATTATTTAGCCTTTACATTGTGTTGTCCCTTCTTTGGAATTAATAAGATTAGAACCAGGCAAACTGAAATAAGATATTTGACAAATTTAATTTCTGAACATTATCTAATGATTAATAATAATATAATATAATTGTTTTTTTTTAGTGATGGCCTCCACTCACCACTTACAGCCATTCCAACCTCCATGAAAGTTACCAACAGGGAAGCCTGCCCATAGACAGGTGGAGTATCAAATTATTTGCACTCAACTGTTAGTTGCAGGGCTAAAATAAATAGTTCTGTTTCTTATCACATGGTCAGCCAATTAAACGACTGAATCATATAAGAACAGAAGAGGCAGAGGTGTAAAAGACACTAATCAGAGTTATCTCCTCTGAAAGTAATGAATTTCATTATACAGCCAGACCCTGTGGTGAATGAAGTGAAGGTGTCATTCGCAGAGTGGAAAATGTGTGCTTTTCAGAGGGCCCAGCATGCTGATAAGCATACTTTTCCACTCAGTGAGGAAGGCAATAGTAAACCACCTCACTTCTCGTTTTACTTTGTAAAACCTCTAAAGGTTCAAACCAGCCACACAGGCTGATGACCTAAACAACAACAACAACAACAACAACAACAACAGGGAAGCGGGGGCGACCTACATGAGTTGTACAAGTGCAGCAACTATCCTTGAAACGAATCCTTGAAATCTTTCTTGAAACTCCTGCTGGTACTATAGGAGTGCTGGAGGATAGGAGTCAGCTGCGTTTTCTATTTTGTACCTGATAAACGATAAGAGTTACGTATTTTTTTTAATGGTGATTTTTCTAAACATTCAGTTTTATCTATTTTGTTTAGGTACTCTTATTACTGATTATTTTGTGAAGCTGTCATTTTATTATTTCTATTTGTGACACTGGTATTAATGATCATGAACCTATCAGTTTCACCGACTGTATTTGTTTTAAAGAGTATAACAATCGGATGTAAGAAAAACCTATTAGTCCCAACTGTATTTGTACGAGAAGTTCTGACAAACTCCGCAGGGTAAAAGATTACGTACGATTTCTGTACAAAATTTAAAAGAGGCTCAACTTTTCTCTGAACTTGCTAAATTTTTGGTTGAAATGTAACAAATAAAACAGCAAAGCTTGCGTTACGGATAAACAGTTATTTAAAATGTTCATATTAAAGAAAAAATGTTAGCAACTTTTAGATTACAAAACAGAAACCAATAACGAGTCTCGTGTCTTTGAACTGTTCGATTTCAATGTTGTATTGCAACGAAATTTTATGGAAAAAGGAGAACCCAACAACTGTGAACATTTGGAGAGATATGACAAAATAGTTTTTATTTTGTTGTTTGTGTTACTTCAGTCCGTTGGATTTTAAGTAAAATTGAAATCAGTTTGAAAAACATGAAAGAAAGGTAAAACATGTATTAGAGCGGGATGATACGCTATTAATATTTTTAAAGATTTACATATTAAATGGTAATTAAGTTAAATATTACAGTTTAAATACAAATCAAATTCTAAACTTTTATCATTGTATTCTGATATCTGTTAAGTATCTTATAATCTGTATTATTTTTGTTGAATATAATTAAAATTTATAAAATCATAAAAAATGGTTGTATCAGTTGCAGTCTTATGACAGGGTAAAAGTATCAACGGGAAAAATACACGTGACTGGTAAAGCGGTAATGAGGTTTGAACATAGTTATAACCTGGGCAAGGAAAATGTTCTTTAATAAATTTTGTAGAACATATCTCGCATTGATATAATTTTTGCTAAAGTCCTTCCTTCATGACCAGTGAAAAAGACGTTCCAAACGACTACAAATGACTGATGTCTCAGAGCCCATGTTAATTTATTGTAATTGTTTTATTAACGGCAATTTTTAAAAATGTGATGCTCACATTTTTTTATACACACTGAAAAACTAAAATTTATCGTAACATTTTTTTCAAAAAGTGATTATCAAAACAAACACAAATAGTTTACTGTACCTGCAAATGAAATAATAAAAATCCACACAAGATATGTACAATGAGAATCAATGAAAGTTCCGGTTAATATATTTGTTGATATGTTACCAAATTGACAGCACATTAATGTTAAACACCCAGCCATTGCTCTGTAAAAGAATACATTTTAAACACGTCAAATTTAAACAAATAACACGTAGAAAACACTAACTTAGCACCGATGTAAGCGTAGATTCAAACGTCTTGTGTTTACACAAGACGTTTCTTAAAATTTATAGGTTTTGTAATGGATATTTCTGATAAAAATTTGTATATATACAGTTAGTTAAAATTTATAGGTTTTGCAATGGATATTTCTGATAAAAATTTGTAAAACGTTTAACGCTACGGTTTTCCACATTTTATTTAAGCAAAGCTTATTTGCCTGTAGTACTGTCAGTGATAAAACTGAAATCTCATCAAAATTTCAAAAGCACCGTTATCAAATTTAATTGACCACTGGCCTACAATAACAAAAAATGGCCGTAATTTAACAGTTGTAAAATATAATGCAAGCCTTAGCAAAATTGTCTGTATTTTAAGAAACACTAGTTCAATTTTCGAAAAATTCTGTACAAAATTGTTTCGAAAATTATACATAATACTAGCATACCCCGTCGCGGCTTTGCACGCGAAAAATGGTGAAATCACTTTTTTTTTAAATATGTAGCAGAAATTGAGTAGCTGCAATTTTGTGTATCAAAGCAATTGATCACACACCAATTAAAAGAAAATTAAAACAAATTAAAGAAACACGGAAGTTTACTTTTATAAATTACTCAATAATTTAAAATCGTATCTACATAATAAAATTATCATAATATGATGTTGTCACCAGCTGATCCTTAGCACCACGTCGCTATTTTCTAAATCATATGACTTTATTTATGACAAATCTATTTGAAACACATCAGCTGGTTTAAAAGCAGCAGTAATCTAACCTCATACGAGCCTTAATAAAGGACATAAACATTATTTTCAACCCTTTAGGGCTAACATTTTAAGTGTTTAAGTAGCTTAAAACCTGGACCGGCATCATAGTTAAAACATAAAAAATCTGGTGTGAAACACTCACACAACTTTCTCTTGCCAATGCAAATAATTAATAATAAACCTAACATTATTAATAAAATATTAGAAATAAACAAAAACTAACCTCAAAAACATAACCTTATTTTAATCATGAGTGGAAGACGCAAAATGAAAATCAAACTCAATTTGGCTTAAAAAAAACGGAAAATCACACTTTCACGCTAAACTAGGCTCTGTAGAGAAAAATTCTCTAAACAAAAGTTGTAGATCTTTTAATTTTCTATAACTTTTATTATATACACTTTTGTCGTAAAATGCATACTAAGACCGAAATGTTAAAAAAATCGATTTTTCTCACGTTTTCGTGAGAAGAAAACAGAAAATCGCAAATTACCGCTAAACTAAGCGTCATACAAAAAAATGTTTGAAACATAAGTTGTAGGTTTTTAAATTCTCTACAACTTTTATTATATAAGTTTTTGCGCTGAAATTTATATTAAAGCCGTAATCTTAAAAAAACAACGTTTTTACGTGAAAAGAGCCTCACCGAGAATTTCAGCAGACATGGCGCCTACCCTATCTTGTAGAGAATAAAAAATTGAGTAAAATAGGCGATTTTAAAAAAAATCGTAGGACTAGTTTTTGAGAAAATCGCAAAAAACTGAAAAATTATACGAATAAACTACTACTTCCGGTTGACCGATTTTGATTAAAATGTTCGTGTCGCGTCCGGTAGTGGTATGTAACTTAAGTTTCAAGTTTCAAGTTCGTACGATGTTCCGTTCTTGAGATATTCTGTTCACACACACACACACAGACACACACACAGACACACACACAGACACACAGACACACACACAGACCAATCGCTAAAAACATGTTTTTTGGATTCAGGGGGTCTGAAAACGTATAGATCCGGTGAAAACTCGATTTCGAAAAATCGACATGAAAACAATACTTTCCTTCCTATATATTCATATAGGCAAGAGAAAGTAAAAAAACTGCATGAAAATTGGTTCAGTAATTTAGGAGATAAAGGGGAACATACACACATACACACATACATCGAATGTTATGTATATAGATTGTAGGTAAAATCAAAAACCTTATAAATATTCTTTGACTACTCATTCAAACCTTTGGTTTGATTACCCAACAACTTTTCTGCTGTTTTGTAAAGAAAGAATAGTTCATACCTCTATAGCACCTACAGTTGAGCCGTTCTTAGTTTGCTCCTACTGTCAACAAACAAAGGCCACCTACTACAGGGTGCACGCTAGAGTCTGCGACTTTACGGACGTTGTATTCCTATTAAGGTAACTATTTTTAAAATTATAAGTACTTAAAGTACTAAAAACATCAGTCATGATTTTATGATGTAGGCCTAACAATTTCATTTAGAAAAATACTTTTAAAAGTATTTAGTTTTTAAATACTTTTGAAAGTATTTTGTTGTTACTTTTTAATCAGCGTGTACACATTTTGATATAATGCGCATGCTCAGTGACGTCATTATTTGTTTACATTAGGAGCAAACTAAGAGAGGCTGGACTATAATCTCTAAAAATGTTGATGACTAAAAAAGTATTTATAATTATATAGCCTATCTAGATTCTGCAACGGTTTCAATCAAAAGTTCTGCAGACCATACTGAATGCACCGTGGTATATTACCAATGCCGCTATACATCGTGATATGGATGTGCAGACGGTACGAGAAGAAATACGAAGTTTCAGTTGTAAATACATCGAACGTCTAAACAACCACATAAATCACTTAGCACTGAATCTCTTAAACAACAGTAATGATGTCAATAGGCTAAAACGTGCTACAGTACTAGATCTCCCAGGGCGATTCTAATAGTGTGATTTTAAAGTTGTAAATATTATAATGTTAGTATTCTGTAGATGACTGTCGTGTTTGAGTGTAAGTGTTGTAAATAACTGAATGAACGTTTTAAATTATCTCCAGGAAAGTTAGGTGTAGTCTACATATATTTCGGAATCATGTGCTGATTATTTATTACTTCTTATTTTGTTTTTTTCGTTTTAAAGGATGTTTTGGTTATTTTTTATTTTATTTTTTTATTTATTTATTTAAAAAAGCACTATCTAATTCTGATTGTTAATATTAATTAAGAACAGTATAATATGTTTTAATGTTATAATTTGTTAATTACACCAGTGGATCGTAATTTTTTCATTAGTTAAATCTAATAGATAAGTTGCATTTATTGTTATTTATAACAGATTATTCATTAAAATAAAAGTTATACGAAAAAAAATTATATATCCAATATAATAATTCACACTCGCTACCACAATCATAATATATTTTGGAAGTTCAAAATTAATACATATCTAAAAATGCTATAGCTAAGTCTACCTGAACTGTTAAGTATTCGCCAGTTTTAAGAACGAATACTTTAGCTAGTCATTTATAATATTTAAAAAAAATTACAAAATCTTTCATAGAAAATGTGGAAAAAGTAAATAACATTTATAATGTTTAGACGGAACATACCTGAGATTAGTTGGAAATAAATCAACAGCTATGCTATTTAGAGTTGGTATGGAAGCCCCAGATAACACTATGATTATATTGGCAACAACAGGTACCAACTGAATGCTATTCACTACTAATAATCCAGCTGATGTAAACATTGCCAACAGTGTAAAAATTCCTGAAATTAAAATTCATAATTAATTTAATGGATTACATAACAGGTAGCTGAAGTATTACAACACGAATACTAAGTTAAATCCTCGTACAGCTGATTGCTCGCAAGGTTTTAATATGAAATGTCTTGAAAATGAACCCATAATGATTCTTGGCTAACATCGAAATGAAGCCATGGCAATATTGTGGCTATAAATTATAAAAATCTGGTGTGAAAGTAGAAGTTGATGTCCACCGTGCTGACGGTGTCATGACATGAAAACTTTCCATTCGTAGTAGGAAAAAAATCATTACCCACCGCTGGGGCCTTTACCCTAAAAATGAAAACGTACTACTTTTGTCTACTTCTAAGTAACTAAATATGCCAAACATCTGGCAATCCAAAGAAAATGTTTTTAATGCTAAATGGAAAATTTATTTGCGTTCCAAAAGCATTAAAACTAAAAGAAACATTACAGTGCCAATAAAAAGTAAATAATTTTTTACTGTATTTCACAAATACGCCTCTATCTTGTATATCTTTAAATTTTTTTGGAAAATCAAAGGATATTTTTCGCTACGGTAATTAGGAAAACATATTGATGAGTTTTTGTCATTTTTTACAAAACTAACGAGAAAAGTCGTAGCTGATTTTGCGGATGATACAAGATTTTGATATGAAATGTCTTGAAAATTAATCCATAGAGAATTTTGGTGGCTACAGGAAAGGAAGCCATGCCAGGATTGTTACTACATTGTATAAAAATTATAAAAAACCGATGTAGTTGATGTCCACAGTTCTATCGATGTCATGACATGAAAACTTTCCATTCGCGGTTGGAAAAATTCATCACCCACCACTGGGGCCTTTACCCTAAATGAAAACGTACTCCTTTTGTCTACTTCTAAGTAACTAAAAATGCCAAACATCTGGCAATCCAAAGAAAATGTTTTTAATACTAAATGGGAAATTTATTTGCGTTCCAAAACCATTAAAACTAAAAGAAACATTACAGTGGCAATAAAAAGTAAATAATTGTATACTGTGTTTCACAAAAACGCCTCTATCTTGTATATCTTTCGATTTTTTGGAAAAGTCAAAGGATATTTTTCGCTACGGTAATTAGGAAAAAATATTGATGAGTTTTTGTCATTTTTAGAAAATTAACGAGAAAAGTCGTAGCTTATTTTGCGGATGATGCAAGATTTTGATCTGAAATGTCTTGAAAATTAATCCATAGAGAATTTTGGTGGCTACAGGAAAGGAATTTATCCCAGGATTGTTACTACATTATATAAAAATGATAAAAACCTATGTAGTTTATGTCCACAGTTCTATCGATGTCATGACATGAAAACTTTCCATTCGTGGTAGGGAACAATCATCACCCACAGCTGGGGCCTGTACCATAATTGGAAACATACTACTTTTGTCTCTAAATAACTAACTTTTGCTTCTAAATAACTAAAAACATCAAACGTACTGGCAATCAAATGACAAGTTTTTATTGCTAACTGGAAATTAATTGGTTTCCAAAAGCATTAAGGTGAGACAGTATAATGGTTTTAACTGAAAATTTCGATTTTCGGTTTTTTATGTTTTTCAATTGTTTAAACCTAGTTCAACCTCAAAACTTTAAATTACGTGAAAAAAATAGTATTTTAATGGAAAAAAAATTAAGTTTTTAGGAGGTTTACCCAGAAAAATTATTGTGTCACCAAGAACGAATATTTTTCATAATTTTATACTGATCGTTTTAGAGCAAAGGAAATTTTATTATCTTAAAAATATCTGCATTACTGTTTTTAATACTCTGGGCCATTAGTTCATCTTTCTAACCAACTGTTGATGGGATGAACACTTGTTTGTGTTGTACATTTTGTTTTTGATTTGTGCCTTTTTGTTTTTTCTCCTGTTCCCGCAAATTTAAATTTTTAACATTGAAGTATATTTTTCTCGGAAACTATTAAACCTACCAGACTGAAATTTTTACCTGTCATTTTACTTGTGTATGCACATATTCTGGCATTTTTATGACTTCCTCAAATTCTGCAAATATTATTAATATATAAAATATCTTAGAAAAAAATTGTAAAAATTTTATATTATTCGTTATTCTGTTTTTAACTTAATGGTTCAACAGATTAAATTGAAAAAAATGTCAACAGCTAGAGAAATCCGACATCTATAACTAAGTAAAGTTTTATTTCCCTATCGTTTATTAATCCTGTGAAAAATGTACCTAGAAATAGCAAATTTAACATTGGCAGAATACAAAGTACAGTCTTCGCTTAAAACAAAAAAATTACAATCACAGTAAGAAGTAAATTTTTTACTGCATTTTACAAATACGGCTCTACTCTGTACATCCTCTCATTTTTTTTAAAAAAATTCAAAGGATATTTTTCGCTAATTAGGAGAAAATAAACATGTTTGTGGCTTAGAATACTAACGAGAAAAGTCGTGGTGTGTAATCGTAATACCAGAACGGTTTTTTATGACTGTAAACCAGCTTCAAAATGTGCTTGTAAATTTATTAACTTACCAATTACGTACTTCTTTTCAAAACACGTCAATGTTACAGCAAAAAATAAAACAATACACTGAGTGATTGCTAACATTCCAATATACAAGAATACGCTTGGATCAATATTATCCGAACATGTTTCTTCTTTATTTCCGTATACCGCTTCGGTTTTGTTAAATAAATTTTCATAATTACTGTCATTTATCATATTAAATGAATCACTTTCGTAATTATTCTTATTAAAAGTTGTCATTTCATGTAGGTTTTTATACTGTACTATTTCACAATAAGTCGCTGATTGATCACCATTATCATTTTTAAACACAGCCATTCTATTCATCGTTTCTGGTAGCCAAAGATTTAATCCTCCGTTACTGTAAAAAAATAATGTTAACTTAAAGTTAATTAAACCCTTGAAACGCAACACACCAACACCATATCAATCTCTTACACCGACGGTGTCAAACATGGAAAATTAAACATATTACGTCCAAATGTCTTTACCAAATATATCTTCGGCCAAATATCTTCTTCGGGCTATAACAAGGGTGCTATGGTTTGCAAGGAATGCAGAAATACAACATTATTGCAACCTTTCTGATGTAATGGACGAAGTCAGGCGTTTCAATAGAAAATATCAGGCAAGACTTGAAAGTCACGAAAATGAATTATCCATAAATCTTCTAAACAATGCAGGAGAAGTTAGGCGCCTGAAACGTTACCATGTTTTGAACCAGTCTGAACGAGTTTAAATGTACAAAAAATTATAGTGAATAGTATTTCATATTGTAAAATGTAAAATATCTTTGTACATCTTAGAATAAGAGGTACTCAGGGTAATGAGGTCTCAACTTATGATTTGTAAATTCAAAAGATTTGTTTATAGTATTTTTAAAAAACTGATTGCAAATAATGTTATTTTAAAAAATAATAATAATAATAATAATAAAAAGTTATCTATAATAATAAAAAGTAGTAATAAAAGTTATAACAAAAAGAAATCCATGATGTACAAGTTCGAAAAGGTGCAAATATAGATTCAGATCACTATTTAACAAGAATAAACATAAAATTCACACCTAAGAGAAGATATAACCAACAACCACTAGTGATCACAAAATTCAATATACAAAAAATCAAAGAATCAAAATTACCGGAGAAATGGGACGAACAGCCTGCAAAAGATTGGGAGGAATTCAAGACAAAAATAATCAGAACAGCCAAAGAATTGATTCCCCTCCACAAAAAACCAAAACATCCTTGGTGGAATCAAGAATGTGAAATTGCACTGGAGGAGAGGAAACAAGCGTTTCAAAACTATAATTGTAACAAAACAGAAGAAACACAAAACAAATTTTTTGAAGTTCGCAAACAAACATCCAAGATCCTGAGACAAAACAAACGGCGATGTGTCAATGAACAGCTACAATCAATTGAAGAAAACTTCAAGAATTATAATACACATGATTTTTACAAAATATTTGCAAATAAAGTCAGAGGTTACTCACCACAAAATCTTTGTTTCATAAAACAAGATAGTAAACTAGCATTGACAAATAAGGAAAATTGTCAGGAACTAGCCTCTTATTTTTCACGTCTACTGAATTGTCCAGAACCTAATAACAAATTTCCAAAAATTCCACCAGAAATAATAGAGAATAACTGCGTACTACCCTCACAAGAAGAAATTCATTCACATATTAAGAAACTGAAGAATAACAAAGCATCGGGGGAGGATGGAATTGTAGCTGAACTTTTGAAAAATCTAGGCCCGAACTCTCTTAAGGAATTTACAAAAATAATTCAAAACATTTGGCAAACCGAAATAATCCCAGATGACTGGAAGATTGCACTTATTCACCCACTACATAAAAAAGGCAACAAATTTGATGTCAATATTTATAGAGGGATTTCTCTTTTACCGGTCTGTTACAAAGTCCTGTCATCTATACTGTTAAGCAGAGCACAACAACAATTAGAACCCAAACTAGCTGAATATCAAGCGGGATTTAGACCAAATAGGTCATGCCCAGAACAAATAATGAACCTCAAAATTATAGTCAAAATGCGAGCCCTCAGACAAAAACCTTTGATATGCACATTTGTGGATTTTAGAAAGGCGTACGACTCAATGGATAGGTCCTCCCTATTTGACGTTTTGGAGGAAAGGGGACTTGATACTAAAACACGAAGACTCATTGAACAAACGCTGACTAACACAAAATCTAAGGTAAAATTCATGGGACCCTTAAAATCTCAGAACCCTTTGAAATTCGAACAGGTGTAAGGCAGGGTGATGGACTCTCTCCGCTTCTGTTCAACGTCGTTCTGGACAAAGTCATGGAAGAATGGGAGAAAGAGCTGAAGAGATATGGACAGTGGAAGCCAGTACAACTTGGTTTTCCCAGAAACAACCTATCCATACCATACCTCGCCTTTGCTGACGATCTAGCTATATTAATGGATGACGAAAAGACCGCCATCAAGCAGCTTGAGACATTAAAGGAATGTGCTGAAAAAGTAGGGCTACAAATCTCATTTGAGAAAACGGAATTCATATCCTCAAAAATGGATATCATAAGCTTGAGGACAAAATATGGTAGAATAAACAAGGTTCCATACTTCAAATATTTGGGGGAATTCATTGAACCAACAGGTCTTGAAAGAATTTCCCAACAAAATCGTCTCCAAAAAATGAAAAAAGCTCTAGGATTAGTTCAAAATCTCTACAACAAAAAATCCATGTCAAGACAAACTAAAATTCGGCACTACAACACAGTTATTAAACCAATGGTCCTCTACGCAAGCGAAACACTAGTACTTAACAGGAAACACGAAATCGAAGAAATCAAAAAGGAGGAAAGAAAAATTATTAGAAAAATTCTAGGGGCTCGACTTACAGAAGATGGGTATAGGCTGCAATCCAACAAAACAACAGAGAGCTGTTCAAACATTGAAATTGACATGCGTAAAAGGCGGTTGAAGTTCTTTGGACATTTTAACAGATTGCAGGAGGATAGGCTAACAAAAAGAATAATTGAATATATAACAACACTTAAAATTTCAACACCTTGGCTGGACGAAATTCGTAAGGACCTAAAAAGCGCAAATGTACATCAAACTGAAATTTTTAATAAGAACTTATTCCGTCACAAGGTAGACAAGTGGAAAGTTTCAGAGCCCTCAAGAGAGAATCAGTTTAGACCAAAGTGGTCTGAAAACCGCAAAAAAGCTTTCTCGGAAACAATGAAGGCCTACTGGACCAATAAGAAAAACAAATGACGAAACTGAGTCATGATGCTTAACGTCTTCTATCCAAGGAGAATTCGCCAATAATAATAATAATAAAAAGTTAAAAAATTAAAATTAAAAATTAAAAAAGTTTAACAAGAGGTAAAAAATGGGAGGTTAAACCAGAGAAAAAAGCTCCAAGAACCGGAACAAAGTGGAGTGAACAAAGAAAAGCAGAGTTCTCACAAATAATGAAAAACTGGTGGGCGGATAAAAAGGACAAGAAATCCCAAAAACAAACCAGATTAACTTAGCGTTTTCCACTTCGGGAGCTTTACGACTAATAATAATAATATCTTCACGTAACTTTCATATTTCATCATGGTGAGTGCCCATCCATATGTACAAAGTGATTCAAAAATTGATTCAAAAGTGATTCAAAATGGCTGGCTACAGTTTTGAAGTGTAGGCTAGCGACAGAATTGAAGGAAGACAACTCATCTGGTACGGACATCTGAAAAGCATGGAGGAGAACCGGTTTCCACAGAAGATTTGGCTAAGGGTTTCAGCCGTAAGGAGTAAGCAAGTACAACCCAGAAAGAATTGGACGTATTGTGTTATGAGAGTTTTGGTGAGGAGGAGTCTAAAGGATGAAGAACTATTCAAATGAATGGCGTTTTGGGTTGTGGTGACTGGATGCTTAAGAACAGCCGATACATTAATAATAATAAATTCCAATTTATTACTTTAGTAGCTAACCTTTTTATTACCATTACTTGCTTACTTCAATAAGCGTCATCTAATGATTTTTACCAAATAAAAAAAATTCCCCTAAATTTTTTACATACTACAAAACATATACATTACTTAAATTAGGGTAGGGCAACTTATTTAAGTACATCATGATCAAACTAACTAAATGTTCTTCGTTTTCGCAATAAAGTTGTAATTTTATGGTTAATTTTTTTTAAATTTAATTTATTTATTTATTTAACGTCGCATCAACTACAACGGTCATTAGCGACGACGTTGGGGTGTAACTGTTTACAATGGACGATGAAATTATTTTTTGTAACGTATGAGAATATGCCGTGCCTGAGTGGGATTCGAACCCAGGACCGCATGATGAGAGGCGAGCATTTATTACATGTAATTGTCATAACATATTTTATGACAATATTATTATAGCTAACTCTATCCACACCAAGGGAATTTCTAAAGTGGAAATTGGAATGACTGATCGATCGGGGAGATCACGCCAGAACAGCAAAAGCCTTAATATACCGTTATTAAACCAAAATTGGAGGCCTTTAGAAGGCAGCCATTATAAGAACAAAGAAAAAACCAAATAAGGACAATTAAAACAAACAAGAAAAGGGCACAATTTGAAGATATTTTTAGAATTAAGCCGAGGATAAACATGGTTTTTCACACAGACCCTAATAATAATAATAATAATAATAGTCTAATAATATAAAAATAATAATTATAATAATAATATAAAAATAATAATAATAAAAATAATAATAATAATAAGAATAATAAAACGTAAATAGCTAGATAATTCAGAAGTAGGAGAAAAATTTGTTCTATCCACTGATTTTGGGTTCGAATCTCATTCAGGCACGGCATATTTTCGTACGTTACAAAAATCATTTCATCCTTCACCGAACAGTCATTGCAGTAATTGCAGAACAGTCGGACGTTAAACCGAAAAAATTCCTCTGATTTCTGATTATTCAAGTTATCCCAGTTTCTAGAGGATCAGAATGAAATTTGAGCAGAACTAAATTTTCTTTTAGCTTAAGAATTATGATTGGTTTATAAAAATATCAACCAAATACATTACCATGAAATCTGCAATTAATTTTAAATTATAATAATTTTCTTCTACAATTTCCTTTTTATTGTTTTCCCTAAATCCATCATCAATATTATTTTCATTTCAAATTTTTGACTGAGAGATTGATTGATTAATTGGTTTGATTTTTTTGTCTAAGAAAATTAAGAAATAATTTTTTATGAAAATTATGCATTTATTACCTGAGATACAGTAGATACTGGGTGAAGCAAACCAAAAACAAATTTAATCTGTGCGGCGATTTAAATAACGGAATAGTTTGTTCCCACATTAAATTAAGAAATGCCAAGGCTTTGTTGTTATTTTTTTCTATTTTTACTAATTTTTCTTCCTCATTTATTTCTATATTTTTTATCTAATTAACAGAAAAAATCAAACATAATAGATTTTGTCAATAGATATTACAAAATTATGATAGTCATTGAGGAGAAAAACATTTGATTGTTTGTCTTTATGGCTTGAATGACAAAGATTTAGTTTAAAAACATTTTCAAAACGTGGCCTGACATGTTGTAAAACTTCACTACGTACCAGACTTGAGTAGCGCTTCATCTTTTTTATAACTGCATCCAGGAAGCTAAAAAGGTAGTATAAAAAATGTCAAAGTAAAACTGATAAGTAAGACCGATAAGCCGATAAGTCGGCTTATCAGTTTATAAAACACTATCTATATTAACTGTCTACATTAACACTATCTTAAATTCATTACTTTTCAACTTATTACTTTAGTAGCTAACCTTTTTATTACCATTACTCTTGCTTACTTCCATAAGCGTCATCTAATGATTTTTATCAAATAACACACAAATTTCCTATATTTTTTACATAGGTACTACTAAATCTACACATTACTTAATTTAAGGTAGGGCAACTTATTTAGTCATTGTTGTTGTTTAGGTCATCAGCCGAAAGGCTGGTTTGAACCTCTTGAGGTTTTACTAAGTAAAATGAGGAGTGAGGTGGTTTACGATTGCCTTCCTCACTGAATGGAAAAGTAAGCTTATCAGCATGCCGTGCCCTCTGAAAAGCACATATTTTCCACTCTGCAAATGACACCTTCACTTCATTCACCACAGGGTCTGGCTGTATAATGAAATTTATTACTTTCAGAGGAGATAACTCTGATTAGTGTTTTTTACACTTCTACCTCTTCTGTTCTTAAATGATTCAGTCATTTAATTGGCTGACCATATGATAAGAAACAGAACTATTTATTTTAGCCTTGCAATGAACAGATTGAGTATAAATAATTTGGCACTCCACCTGTCTGTTATGGGCAGTATTTAGTCATAATCTCAATATATGTCATCAATATTAGTCATTATGATCAAACTAACAAAATGTTCTTCCTATTCGCAATAAAGTTGTAATTTTATGGTTAATTTTTTATTTGATTTTTATTGAGTTAAATGAGTGCATTTATACTGGATTTGTTACATGTAAATGTCATAATATTGATGTGGTAGGCTGGCCACACACAGAATTTTGTCTCGAGACAAAATCGTCGGAGACGAATAGTTTTTTTCAGCCTGTCTCTGATCATCGCTGGTGACTCTTGCAACATTTCACATTCTGAAGTAATACGGCGAGATAACATCTTATTCTGAGGTAATATTTAACTATTATGATGAAGTAATATTTAAGTATGCCCAAAACGGGCAGGTGGAGTGTTATTTTAATTGCACTCTATCTGTTTGGTCCAGGGCTAAAAAAAATAGTTCTGTTTCTTATCACATAGTTAGTCACTTATATGACTGAAATATTTAAGAACAGAAGAGGTAGAGGTGTAAAAGACACTAATCAGAGTTATCTCCTTTGAAAGTAATGAATTTCATTATACAGCCAGACCCTGTGGTGAATGAAGTTAAGGTATCATTTGCAGAGTGGAAAATTTGTGCTTTTCAGAGGGCTCGGCTTGCTGATAAGCATACTTTTCCACTCAGTGAGTTTTGGCAATGGTAAACCACCTCACTCCTCGTTTTACTTAGTAAAACCTCTAGAGGTTCAAACCAGCCTTTCGGCTGATGACCTACACAACACAACAACAATATTTAAGTATTAGTTATGGCTTGTGATGAAAATTTGGGTATTGTGTTCTATTATTATTATTATTGATACGTTCGGAGAAATAAAGGCCAGTTTGTAAGTTTTGATCACATCCAATTGACCAGAAATGAAACCGGAAAGAAGTTTGCCCACATCGAAATCCATATTTATGGCCACTGTGTATTTATGATTCAAACAATTTAACAATTAACTAAACAATTATTTTAATTAAACTACACAATTTCAACTAATCATTAGTTTAGTAGTTTACTTATTATTATTTTTTATTAGTAATCACCATTACATACTTCCATAAGCGTAATCTAATGATTTTTACCAAATAAAACAAAATTTCCTTATATTTTTTACATACTACCTAATAAATAGTATACATTACTTTAATTAGGGTAGGGCAACTTATTTAGATTACATCATGATCAAACTAACAAAATGTTCTTCGTTTTCGCAATAAAGTTGTAATTTTATGGTTAATTTTTGATTTGATTTTTATTGAGGTAAATTTGTGAATTTATACTGGATTTGTTACATATAAATGTCATAATATTGATGTGGTAGGCTGGCCACACACAGAATTTTGTCTGGAGACAAAATCGTTGGAGACGAATATTTTGTTTTAGCCTGTCTCTGACCATCTCTGGTGACTCTTGCAACATTTCACATTCTGAAGTAATACGGCGAGGTAACATCTCATTCTGAGGTAATATTTAGTCCAAGTGTGTTGTGAATGATTTCGTAGGCAGAACCGTGGCTAATTTGCAGACGATGTGCCACTTCGTCAATAGTTACTCGTCTGTCTGAGAGAATCATTTCACGTGAATGCTCAATGTTTTCTTCATTTACGGGGGTAAACGGTCGTCCGGCTCCTTCATCGTGCATAACACTTGTGCGACCATTTTTTAATTTTTTAATCCATTCTTAGACACTCTATTGTGGCAAAACACTGTTTCCGTACTGTACCGAAAATCTTTTATGAATTTCGGATAACCCCGATACACCTTCCGACCACAAAAAACGGATCACTGAACGTTGCTCTTCTTTGGTGCAAATAGAAAGCGGAGCAGCCATGATTAACAGCACGATAGCGATAACGAAACTAACCTAGCAGCGTGAAACTTGCATACATAAAATACATAACCACAATTAAACAAAGCATGCGTCATCAACGCAAAACGACAGTACGGCCAACCTAAACAAAAATATAACTAAATTGCAGATAATAATTGACTTACTCTCGTACTAAGTATTCGATGCTAATTTATTTTAATAAACATCAATAAAATAATGCAATAATACCAAATACATCCAAACAAAAAACTAATAAAGTAAAGCTGAATTTAGTTGTACAAAATAAATTATCATACAAATATTCCTATAGAATAAATATCTCCAACTTACAAAAAAATGTTCCTTTTTATTATTTTCCTTATATATTTTTTGTAATACTTCAAGAGCTTTTAATTTATCACCTTTTGCTAATAAAAATTTTGGACTTTCTGGTAGAAAATTTAGTAGCAAACAACAAGTTAAGCTCGGCAGACCCATTAATCCATAATACAATCTCCAAGGTTTAAATAACAAACCAGGGTATAGTATAAACGACCACTTATTCGTAAGAATCGCCCATGCGGTTGCTGAAAAAAACAAATAATATAAGAAAATTTTAATATCAATTTTTGGTTATGAGTAGAGGATTAGAAAGAAAAGCTACATAGAACTGTAACTGCAGGTAGTATATGGACAAAGAAATGAAAGCTCAGACTTAATAAAATAATCTGGTGTGAAACACTCACACAACTTTCACTTGCCAATGCAAATAATTAGCAATAAACCTAACATTATTAATAAAATATTAGAAATAAACAATAAAACTAACTTCAATAACATAACCTAATTTTAATCATGAGTGAAAGACGCAAAATGAAAATCGACGTTTGGTTTAAAAATACGGAAAATCACTCTTTCACGCTAAACTAGGCTCTGTAGAGAAAAATGCTATAAATAAAAGTTGTAGATCTATTAATTTTCTATAAATTTTATTATATACACTTTTGTCGTAAAATGCGTACTGAGGCCGAAATATTAATAAAATCGATTTTTCACACGTTTTCGTGAGAAAAAAAACAGAAAATCGGCTAATTACCGCTAAACTAAGCGTTACACAAAAAAATTTTGAAATAAAAGTTGTAGGATTTTAAATTCTCTACATTTTTTATTATATAAATTTTTGCGCTATAATACATAGACTATTAAGGCCGTAATCTTAAAACAACACTTTTTTACGTAAAAACAGCCTCACCAAGAATTTCAGCAAACATGGCGCCTACCCTATCTTGATATCTTGTAGAGCATAAAAAATTAAGTAAACCAGGTGACTCTAAAAAAAATCGTAGGACCAGTTTTTGAGAAAATTGCAAAAAAGTGAAAAATTATACGAATAAACTACTACTTCCGGTTGACCGATTTTGATGAAAATGTTCGTGTCGGGTCCGGTAGTGGTTTGTAACTTAAGTTTCAAGTTCGTACGATGTGCCGTTCTTGAGGTATTTTGTTTACACACACACACAGACCAATCGCTAAAAACATGTTTTTTTGGGTTCAGGGAGTCTGAAAACGTGCAGATCCGGTAAAAACTCGATTTCGAAAATTCGACATGAAAACAATACTCTCCTTCCTATATATTTATATAGGCAAGAGAAAGTAAAAAAATTTAGTGCATGTAAATTTTATTAATAAAAAATCAATCACATTCCCATAACTAACAAGGTAATCCAGTACCTTTTGCCAATACATCGAAATATCTTGGGATAACTCTAGACCCAAAGCTCTTATGGAAGTAACATGTTAAGAAGAAGAAATTTACAAATAAGTTATAGAAAGATTTATAGACTGCTCAGTCGGAACTCTGACTGTCACGCTTCAATAAATTTCTTCTGTAGAAGAAGGCCATGTGCTGGACACATGGCCTGCAGACCTTTAGCTGCAACGATGTAAATAACCAGTCAATGCAAAAGTTACAAAACAAAGTGCTTAGGAGCCGGCCGCATTGGCGTAGTTGGTAACGTGTTCACCTCTCATCATGCGGTCCTGGGTTCGAATTCCACTCAGGCACGGCTTATTTTCATACGTTACAAAAAAATCATTTCATCCTCATTACGGACAGTTAGGCCTACACCCCAACGTCGTCGCTAATGACCTTGCAGTTTATGCGACATTAAATAAAATAAATAAAAATAAATAAATAATGTGCTTAGGAACATTGTAAATTATCATAGGTATGCCCACAAAAGTGACATGTATTGTAGCTTGCAAGTGAATTAAGTTGTAAATAAAAAGTGTGTAAATGTTTCATGAAATTTGAAGATCGTCTTAATGATCAAATTATGAAGACACTTCAATTGTTAGATACTAGTTAAGTAGTTAGAGGACTGAAAAGGAATAAGCCTTAAAATTTAGCGTGTTTAGAGAAAGACTACTAAAATTCTGTTTAAATTATAAATAAGATTAAATTACATTTGTCATATACATATATTATAAATTAAGTTTATGAAAAACTACTGGTTAGCCATAAAATAATATTGTTACTTTTAAGTTTTATATAGCATATACCTGCCCATAACGGGCAGGTGGAGTGTTAATTTTTTTGCACTCGATCTGCTAGTTCCAGGGCTACAAAAAAAGTTCTGTTTCTTATCACATAGTCAGCCAATTGTATGACTGAACTATTTAAGAACAGAAGAGGTAGAGGTGCAAAAGACACTACTCAGAGTTACCTCCTCTCAGAGTAATGAATTTCACTATACGGCCAGACCCTGTCGTGAATGAAGTGAAGGTGTCATTTGCAGGATGGAAAGTAAGTGCTTTTTGGAGGGCCTGGCATGCTGATAAGCATACTCTTTCAACTCAGTGAGGAAGGCAATTGTAAACCACCTCACTCCTCGTTTTTACTTAGTAAACCTCTAGAGGTTCAAACCAGCCTTCCGGCTGTTGACCTAAACAACAGCAATAGCCTATACAAGTTAATAATTTATTGAAATGTCAAAAAAATTAGATTTAAGTAATTATTATGTTTATCAAACACTTTGTAAGTGACATTAAAAATAATTATAGTGCCTGTAGTTGACTACATAATTATTGGAAGGATGGGGGGGGATGACATTGCTAAAAAAAACTGTTCGTATCTAGTAACAATACTCGTAAATTTAAGATCAAAACATCGTTGACTATGATAAACAGGCATCTACTGAATTGTATTTAAGTGGATTCGAAAAGGACTGGAAAAATATGTTTTTTTTTTAAATTATTTATTTAAGGTCGCATCGACTACGAGGTCATTAGCGACCAAGTTACATATAAATACATGATACGTTATATAAAATTGAAAAATTAGTTAAGTTCAATTAAAATTTAGATAACAGAGAAATAATAACTAAAAATAGAATGACACAATGAAAAATAACGAATACGATTTTACAAAAATTATATGAAATCTGAAATTTTGTTAAATTTTAAAAAATTTATTGTGTTTTGAACCGTTACTTTGTCTACCAAGTGCTAAAATGTTGTTAATTTTGAATAGTGTTCGTGTGGTTGTGTAGTTTGACAGTCTGAGTTGATGTGTTTGATTGTAAGTGGCGTGTTGCAATGTGTACAAATTTGTGGTTTTTATTTCTTCAGTAAGTGTTTTTGCGTAAGCGTAGTGTGTCCAATACGTAGTCGCGTAAGTAGAACTTGATGCCTTCGAAGCTCCAAGTGAGGCTGAGGGTTTTCAAAATGTTTTTTCTGATATGGTGAAGTTTCGTTGGAGGATGTCGAGACCAGATTTGGTTCCAGTGTCGTTTAATTTGGTCGTGCAAATGTTTCCTGATAATTGTATGAGATGAGAGATGTTTTTCTCTCAGTGAAGTCTTTAACGCCTCTTTGCCGGCAGAGTCAGCTGTTTCATTTCTGTTTATACCGCAATGCGACGGAACCCACACAATGTGTACTTCACATAGATTCTTTTTTTTTATTCCTAATTTGTGTACGTTGCAATCTGTTCAATTTAGAACAATAAGCAACCCCATGACCCAATGAGATGAGGATGATATGTATGACGTGTAAATGAGGTGTAGTCTTGTACAGACCCAGGCCGACCATTCCTGAGAGAGTATGGTTAATTAAACCCCAACCATCAAAGTACACCGGTAACCACTGTCTAGTATTCAAATCCGTATAAAAGTAACTACCTTTACTAGGATTTGAACCAGGAACCTTCGTCTCCGAAAATCAGCTGTTAAACAGCTGATTTTGGTAACGACTTTACCTCTAGACCAATCCGGTGGGTTTAACATTGATTATTAATGATTAACTTTATAAACATTGCAAGAAAGAATTGAAACATTCAAGTAGGCTACGTTTTGAAAACTTAAGCTAAATTATTTCTTACACAGTCAAAATCGGGGTGAATGATGACGAGATATTATAAATTAATGAAATGTCTTTTGCATTGTAACCATTGCGGTAGTTTAAAATACTTTTCTATGATTTGTATTAAAATTAGGAGGCCCGGGTTCGATTGCCCTATAGGGTCTGAAAATTTTCACAAGACCCACCGTAGTCGCTAATAACTGAGCTATTGATGAGAGTTTAAATAAACTAAAATAAATATTAGTAACTTATAAAATAATACAGGAAGAACAAAAATCTTCCACACTGGCATTTACTAAAGATTCCTCTCCATATATTTACACAATTTGTTTATGTACGTTTAAAAAAGACAAAAAATGGGTGAGAATCAAACATAAAACTCGTTATGACATTACCACCATAGTCTATATTTACAATAAAAAATATTACAACAAACTTACTGGCCTCAAGTTTTCTTGTACGTCAAAATGGGTGAATAACTTTTATGATTACAGTAATACAATAATCCGGATTAATTGGGACCGGACGCCATCCGGATTATCAAATTATCCGGATTATCGAAACACCCGATAAAATTGCAAGTAGACGTCTACAAAGTAAGAAAAGTACAGTAGCTAAATTCGACTATATTTTACATGATCTGTTAACAGAAATGTGAAGTGGGTAAGTAAATCTACGAAATATGTTGTTATGTATAAAAAACTAATTTTTATTTAACGAAATTTGTAATTGTACATATAAATGGGTGATACTTAATAAGCTTTGGCGCCATATTGTACTCAAAGGACTCTTATTATTTTGATTTAAGACAATTAATTTAATTTGTGCAATAGACAATGGTTTAAAAGACAATTACAACATGTATACAGCGTTAGGCCTACTTTTTATTTACTGTTTGTTCGACTTTTTAAAAAAATCACTACGGGATGTTTGAACTGAAGTAACCTACGATAAATTAATTCCCATTTTTCGCCAGAATTGAATCCGGATTTTCGACGTTCCGGATTTTTGACGTCCGAATTATTGACGCTCTACTGTACTTCAAATTCATGAAAACTTTATAATACAGTGGTTTCTGTTACTGAAATACGGAGAAGTACAAGCATTGTATCTATACGTTTTCAGACCCCCTGAACCCAAAAAACATGTTTTTAGCGATTGGTCTGTGTGTGTGTCTGTGTGTGTGTGTGTGTGTGTGTGTGAACAGAATATCTCAAGAACGGAACATCGTACGAACTTGAAACTTGAAACTTAAGTTACATACCACTACCGGACGCGACGCAACACATATCAGAGTGCGTGGTCAACCGGAAGTAGTAGTTTATTCGTATAATTTTTCAGTTTTTTGCGATTTTCTCAAAAACTGGTTCTACGATTTTTTTTAAAATCGCCTATTTTACTCAATTTTTTATTCTCTACAAGATAGGGTAGGCGCCATGTTTGCTGAAATTCTCGGTGAGGCTGTTTTCACGTAAAAACGTTGTTTTTTTAAGATTACGGCTTTAATATAAATTTTAGCGCAAAATCTTATATAATAAAAGTTGTAGAAAATTTAAAAACCTACAACTTCTGTTTAAAACATTTTTTTGTGTGACGCTTAGTTTAGCAGTAATTAGCAATTTTCTGATTTTTTTCTCACGAAAACGTGAAAAATCGATTTTTTTAAGATTTTGGCCTTAGTATGCATTTTACGACAAAAGTGTATATAACCAAATTTATAGGAAATTTAAAGATCTACAACTTTTATTTAACGTATTTTTCTCTACAGAGCCTAGTTTAGCGTGAAATAGTGATTTTCCGTATTTTTAAGCCAGACTGAGGTTGATTTTCATTTTGAGTGTTTCACTCATGATTAAAATAAGGTTATGTTTATTGAGGTTAGTTTTTTGTTTATTTCTAATATTTTATTACTAATGTTAAATTATATTGTAAATTATTTGCCTTTGCAAGAGAAAGTTGTGTGAGTGTTTCACACCAGATTTTTATGTAAGCTTATGTTTGTGTCGGCAAAAAATTCAATAAATGTTTATGTGGGGAGAAGTTCTTTACTTGTCTAAATAACCCATTAAAAGTAAAATTAATGTGTCGATGTTTAAGTAAGCAATCACTACACCATAATATTAATTTGTATTGTGGTGTAGTAATTGCTTACACGTGTCTTGTAATTTTTAACGGAAAATGAGACCTTCGAAACTTAAGAGAAGGGTTCTCATTGGTCCGACGTCATACTTAGAGGGGGTTGTACCGAGTTTATATATAGAGGGCAATTGTAATTTTTCGCGGAGTTCATCGTTAATTTTAACAGATAGATAATGGCTTGAGTTAAGGAGTTCATTAATTTCAATGGATCAGAGTTTGTTAATTTCAATAGATCAGAGTTCGTCGTTAATCTTAATAGTTTGATAGTTTGGCGTGAAGTGAAACAGTTTTTAAATCATTATTGTTTTGTTATTTATTTAAAGTTAATTAAAGGCGGTATTCTAATAATTTAAATTGTGAGCTGCGGGGAACATCAATGTTACATATCAGGTTTTTGTAGAATAATCATATAAAGTTTGAATTGTTAATATTTTTCTATCTTGTCCTTATCATTGTTTAAGTAATTAAAATATTTATGTATCGTAAAATTAATATGTTATTTTTATTTTTATTCTACATTGCATGAATTTTTCCATTCCTTTCAATTATTCGACCGAAGTCACGTCTTTGGAACAGTATTGTTTTTCTTTGGTTTTAATTTTGTTTTGAATTGTATGTTACCATACAGATTTTATAATGTTACAGCATTAGTTTCAAACCTACCTGGAAGAGCAAGATAAGCTGCTGCAGCCATTAATGAAGTAACCATTAAGGCAGTTGTACGATTTTTATTTGAATGAAATTCTCCAACATATGCGTACAAAGAAACCGTGCCACCACATGATCTACAAGATTAAAAACCATTCATTAGTACAAAGTATTTATGCGTAGACATGGTGATAATAAGAGAAATAAAAAATCTGGTGTGAAACACTCACACAACTTTCTCTTGCCAATGCAAATAATTAACAATAAACCTAACATTAGTTATAAAACATTAGAAATAAACAAAAAACTAACCTCAATAAACATAACCTAATTTTAATCATATATATGAAAGACGCAAAATGAAAATCAACCTCAGTTTGGCTTAAAAAATACGGAAAGTTGCTCTTTCACGCTAAATTAGGCACTGTAAAAAAAAATTCTATGAATAAAAGTTATCGATCTTTTAATTTCCTATAAATTTGATTATATACAATTTTGTCGTAAAATACATACTAAGGCCGAAATCTTAAAAAATAGATTTTTTCACACGTTTTCGTGAGAAAAAAAAACAGAAAATCGCTCATTAGCACTAAACTAAGCGTTATACAAAAAATGTTTAAAATAAAAGTTGTAGGATTTTTAATTCTCTACAACTTTTATTACATAAATTTTTGCGCTAAAATGTATAGACTATTAAAGCCGCAATCTTAAAAAACCATTTTTTTCATGAAAACAGTCTCATCAAGAATTTCAGCAAACATGGTGCCTACCCTATCTTGTAGAGCATACAAAATTTAGTAAACCAGGCGATTTTTAAAAAAATCGTAGGACCAGTTTTTGAGAAAATCGCAAATAGTGAAAAATTATACGAATAAACTACTACTTCCGGTTGACCGATTTTGATGAAAATGTTTGCGTCGGGTCCGGTAGTGGTATATAATTTAAGTTTTAAGTTTCAAGTTCGTACGATGTTCCGTTCTTGAGATATTCTGTTTACACACAAACACAGACCAATCGCTAAAAACATGTTTCTTGGGTTCAGGGGGTCTGAAAACGTGTAGATCCGGTGAAAACTCTATTTCTTGAAATCGACGTTAAAACAATACTTTCCTTTCTAGATATTCAAATAGGCAAGAGGAAGTAAAAAGGAGTAAAATATTGCAACCGATATGAAGTTCTGCAGGCGAAGGTTGTTCAGTGGAGTCAAAGGAAGGACCGAGTTACCATTAGGAAATACAAGGAATACCTGCAAAGCGGGCCCAGGACTTGAAGCAAGAGAAGAATGAAGGCAAGATATGACCTTATGGAGGATCCTGTTGGATTTCAGCTGGGAGCTGTGTGAGGCTCTACGGACAAAGATGACGGACGGAGACTCAATGTAAAGGCCCTTATACTGTTTTCGATCGCATCAGTGACGTAGTCTACCGAGTGCAACGACGTCCCGGAACGAAAATTTTCGTAGTTCATCTCGATCAATTGGCACCACACTTAGGGGCTACTGGGGACGAATACCCTTAAAAAGGGGGCAATGTAACATAGCAGCAGGTCGTGATTAGTCTAGAAATGGTTGAGAGAATAGAATTGTTTGTAACAAGAATTTTTGTGTATTTGTGTGGATTGGAGCGAGTTGAACAAGGATAGTAGATTGCGACGAATGACATATATTTTGAATGGAGACTCTTGAACGAGATACACATATCACACACAAAGAAAAAAAATGGAAGAAAAGGAGATATCAGAGTGCGTGGTCTCCCATCGTCTCTTATTATGTAAAAATCTATGCTTCTGTGGAAACGACAGCCATCACAGGTATTTAAAGGCAATAACCCTTTATAGTTCGGTTCAGTTCAAGTTGCAACTTGATTATGATTGAGTGAGTGCTTTTACCAAATGTTTGTACGGGTCATTTGTTCTAGCTAGAAGCTTTCCCTCTAACGCTGTGTGCCGCTGAGCTGTTCTGTTTAGTGGTGGGGGAAGCACCTCGTAGTTGTAACAGAAGAAGAAGATACGGTTAGAAAGAGAGGGAATGGTCATTAAGTGAGAAGGAGACAACACTTGGCCCTTTGAAACTATCCCTGCTCTACCTACTCGCCCTCCCCTTACAAGCTTCTTCCTAAAACAAACGTACTATACACATGCTAACAAGTACGTTAGAAAAAGGTATTCGTAGTGTAATTGGTTGTAGGCAAGAGGATGCTATTGTTAATTGTAAAATCACTTTAAATTAGTTTAAGCTTTGAATTTCCCAAATAATTTAAGTGAAGTAATTTAATTGCATTTGTTAGTAGACTGAATTTCATAATTAATTTTAATTAATAATTAAGTGCATAATTAATTGTAAGAAGTTTAAAAAAATATGTTTATAATTTATTATAACCAGATCCCGAACGAAACTAGGCTTAGGTGTTACAATATAATTAGGAATATTGATAGTGATTCACATAGGACGATGTATTTTTGCAAAAAATAGGGATAATGTAAATACATTTACTACAGATTCAAAAAAGTTCTGAGCTTTTATTTTTGACCTTTTCACTTCGGTAAAAGAAATAATTTATAACCATAAAAATGTACTACATCTATCGATGTAGGTCTCTTTTTATATTTTTTCTATTTTTACGAAATTTTAGTCAGAAATCCTGGGATTTCCCGATCACATTCAGAGTACAGAATTTATTTTTGTATGAGTTGTACCAAAAAAATTCGATGTTCTCACTGCAACAGTTTTGGTTCTTCATACGAAGATGAATACGCTTCGTATTATGTTTCTCAGAACATAATTCCAATATGTTCTATTATCTATTAACGTATAATTTTGTCATATAAGGAAAAGCTAATGTAGGCATGATTCATAATTTCTGGTTTATATTCTCCTCCTGAATTTTACAAAATCATCACTCAAATTCTCTACAAATACTCTGAATTAATTAATCTAGATAAATAATTTAATTAGATTAGTAAATTCTCTAGATTTTAATATACAAATCCATATTAAGACCAATCTGAACTTATGGTGTCCAGCTCTTTGGAATAGCGGCAGAGAGTAATTTAAAGTCGATACAAGCCTTTCAATCAAAATTCTTAAGACTTGCTTCTGGCGCTCCTTTTTATGTAATCAATGAAATCCTCCACGACGATTTCAAAATTGTGACAGTAAAGGAGCTAACCGCGTCCTTGTATAGTACATTTCACGAAAAACTAGATGAGCATCTAAAACAACTAGCCCCGTGATTTAGCTGCAAGAAACTTTCCAACTGTGCGTCGTTTAAAGCAAAAATGGAGTAGAGACCTCTTGGTCTGAATAACGGACAATACCCGAAGTTTTGATCGAAGAATTTATTACTGGGTACCTCTTCTTCTTAAAGTGAAATTCCCCACCGCCATTAAAAAATCAAATACGGAAGTTGTGCAGCTCAATGTACAGTATCGTAATAAAAATTAAAGACAAAAAAAATCTTCTACACTTTTATCTCGCAATTACATTGGAACCATTGTTTTCGTTGCCAGTCACATAGGCCTACTCATTGTCTAAAAGTTTCAGAAAATGTACAGTCCAGCCGTTGTTAGTTTGCTCCTACTGTCAACAAACAAAAGCCAGCTACAACAGGGTGCACGCTAGAGTCCGCGACTTTATGAATGTCGTATTCCTATTAAGTTAACTATGTTTTGAATTATAAGTACTTTAATTACTTAAAACATCAGTCATGATATGATGTAGGCCTAACATTTTCATTTATAAAACTACTTTTGAAAGTATTTTGTATTTAAATACTTTTGAAAGTATTTTGTTGTTACTTTTTAATCAGCGTGTACTCATTTTTACATAATGCGCATGCTCAGTGACGTCCACATATCAGAGTGCGTGAATTTTCTCTAGTTTAGAAACTGTCTACACCTTTTAGAACAAAATCTAGCGCCTAAAAATTTAACAGATACAAATAAATGCTATAAATTATAAATTTAATAAATGATAATAATTATATATAGTATGGTAAACCACCTTACTCTTCGTTTTACTTAGTAAAGCCTCTAGAGGTTCAAACCAACCTTTCGGCTGATGACCTAAACAACAAATATATGATATACTTACGCATCTCCATTAAAAAATCTCAACACAAGTATAACGGAGTAATGCGGCACAAAACACGTAATTATATACAATAAACCATCAAAAAATAAGCATCTTACTAGAATGTAATGCCTCCCCAGTCGATCGGACAGAAATCCCCACATGTGACAGCTAAACATTATCCCTGAAAATAAAACAAAAATGTTACACATGCCGGCCTAAAATAATGTTATTACTGGTCTAATTTCAAATAATTTTTTGTTATTAAGCACATTTTTTCTTATAATCCGAACATTACGAAATTCGAACAGGTCCCTGTTCTAATTAGTGGGAATAAACGAGGTTTTTATGTATAGGGACAAACGAGCATTCTAAAACTAGTTTGTTAAAATATGAATTTTATCTGTTCCCAATATAATAACTAAATTTTTATTTACGTTAACCACTTTTCCCGGTATGACACTAAAATGGGTTATGGGAAGTATTTCCCAAATTTGTTAGATATGATATAAAAATGTAGGCTACATATTTCTACTCTAAAGCTGAAACACTGTTTTATTATCAAGGCTAAATTATTATCCCAAATACATTTATTTAACTAACTAAGGCCATTACCGATAAAAAATTGTGAAAAAATTATAGGCATTTTATACAACATGTACAGTTATTTTTATTTTAAAAACATACAAAATTGGTTGTGTTTTTCGCTAGCTACAGCGGGTGAAACACTTTCGCGTGTAAAATTTTGTAGGTTAATTTTATATTTTTGGCTGTAACGTGCCAAAATTTAAGGTTTATCATGAAATTGTACCGAGCACAATTTTTAGAAGACACTTTTGTGAATAAACCATGTTAAGGCGTTTCAAAATGTTCTTCGGGGTTACGAAAATTCATTACAAAAAAACTATTCCACTTGCAAGAATGAAACAAGCACTGTAACGAAAGAGCAATTTAAACAGTTTTTTCCACGGGTACTGGGCAGTTAGTTGACCGTCTGCCCGCTAGGTGTAGACAGTAGAGAAAATGGCTGCCACGGGAAGCGAGAAGTCGTTTTGTGTCTTAGAATTTCACTCGTCAAAGTCGGTAATTACTGTGTAACGTGCGTTTCGGTTGAAATTTCATAAGGATCCACCAAGTGACAATTCAATTCGTGCATGGTACAAACAATTCAGCGAAACTGGTTGCTTGTGCAAGCGGAAATCAACTGGTCGTCCCATCAACCTCAGATGCCAGTGTTGACAGTGTGCGTGCAAGTTTTATTCGCAGCCCGTCAAAATCGACTGCGGTCTGCAGGCAGAGAGGTTAGGAATTCCGAAAACAACAGTGTGGCGAGTTCTCCGTAAACGTTTATTATTCAAACCGTACCATCTTCAATTACTGCAGCATCTATCTGATGGAGATAAAACACGTAGGCTCCATTTTTGTTTAGAGTTACAGCAAAAAGGTGTCATTGGATGAAGGTTTTCTAGAGAAGATAATTTTCAGCGATGAAGCTACGTTTCATATCAGCGGCAAAGTAAATCGTCATAACGTGCGAGTTTGGGGAAGTGAAAACCCACACGCTTATGTGGAACACGTTAGGGATTCTCCAAAAGTAAACGTTTTTTTGCGCGATCTCTCGTGAGGCAGGGTATGGGCCGTTCTTTTTTGCAGAAACGACAGTAAACGGCATGACGTACTGGACATGTTGCAATTATGGCTTATGCCTCAGCTATTAAATGACTTCATTTTCCAGCAAGACGGTTGTCCTGCCCATTTTCATAACGAGGTTCGACGGTACCTTAACACAACACTGCCTCGACGCTGGATAGGACGCGCGTCTGAGGAAGACAACAACTTTTGCTGTGCCACCAAGATCACCAGACCTCACGCCATGTGACTTCTTTCTCTGGGGCTATGTGAAAGACAAGGTCCTTCAAGCCACCAATGCCGAACGATATCGCTGAGCTGAAGGATCGCATAATCAATGCGGTCAACTCTATCGAAAGAGACATGTTAGGGGCGTGTTTGGCAAGAGCTAGACTTTCGTGTTGACGTATGCCGTGTCACCAAAGGAGCACACATTGAACATTTATAGATGTTAAAAAAAACTGTTTGAATCCCTGCATCTGCACGTACAACTTTCATTTAGGTAAGTGGAATAGTTTTTTTGTAGTGAATTTTCGTAACCCCGAAGAACATTTTGAAACGCCCTGTATAATTTAGAGTAACATTAGCCCTAATAATTGCAGTTTGAAATTTGCAATGTGCAAAGAGGGAACAGAATCTGTGATATTCGAAAATTATTAATAGAAATTTTATAATAAAAACAAATATATAGAGTGTATTGGACGTACCTAAAAGTCCAGCAGATATAAGTTTGCCTTTGTCTAAAGAATTCATATCCAAATCACATTGTGCAGCTGGCACGAGATACGATATTCCGCAAACTGCTATGTAAGAACAAAGCAATGAAAAACCCACCAACTGAAACTACCTTGTATTGGAATACTCCAGTACCTGAAACAAGAAAGATAAATTAATCAACACAAAAAATAACACAGTAATTTGTATACTACGGTTTCTCTTGCCAGTGCAAATAATTAACAATAAAACTATCATTAGTAATAAAATATTGGAAATAAATAAAAAACTAACCTCAATAAACATAACCTAATTTTAATCATATATGAAAGACGCAAAATGAAAATCAACTTCAGTTTGGCCTAAAAATACGGAAAATCACTGTTTCACGCTCAACTAGGCTCTGTAGAGAACAATGCTTTAAATAAAAGTTGTAGATCTTTTAAATTACTATAAATTTGATTATGTACACTTTTGTCGAAAAATGCATACTTAGGCCGAAATCTTTAAAAAATCGATTTTTCACACGTTTTCGTGAAAAAAACAAAAAATCGCCAATTACCGCTAAACTAAGTGTTATACAAAAAAATGTTACAAATAAAAGTTGTAGGTTTTTAAATTCTCTACATTTTTTATATATATATATATATATATATATATTTTATTATATAAATTTATTATATATATTTTTATTATATACATTTTTGCGCTATAATACATATTAAAGCCGTAATCTTAAAAAAAATATTTTTTTACGTAAAAACAGCCTCACCAAGAATTTCAGCAAACATGGCGCCTACCCTATCTTGTAGAGAATAAAAAATAGTGTATACCAGGCGTTTTTAAAAAAAACGTAGGACCAGTTTTTGAGGAAATCGCAAAAAAGTGAAAAATTATACGAATAAACTACTACTTCCGGTTGGCCGATTTTGATTAAAATGTTCGTGTCGGGTCCGGTAGTGGTATGTAACTTAAGTTTCACGTTTCAAGTTCGTACAATGTTCCGTTCTTGAGATATTTTGTGTACACACACTCACACACACACACACAGACCAATCGCTAAAAACATGTTTTTTCAGGGGGTTCAGGGGGTCTGAAAACATATAGATCCGGTGAAAACTCGATTTCTTAAAATCGACATGAAAACAATGGACTACTTTCCTTCCTATATATTCATATTGGCAAGAGAAAGTAAAAAAGAAGGCAAAAACTTATGATCCAACGATTATGAATAAAACCAATCTGATGTTGATTAATTGGTAGAGACACATAAATAGTGTATACACTTTTCTTCTTTTGGTGTTTTTTGCTATCTGAGATTGGCAATCATAATCGCAATTCGAACTTTTATTACTGATACCTCAAATGATGAACAATATCAATCTCGCATGTATCTTAAACAATAGCCTATAACTTATTCTTCGTATTCCTACAAGCCTCAATCCTGCTATTTTTCCTGTACAATCAACTACAGCAGATGGTATTTCTCTCCACGCATAACATGTAATACTTAATTTTTGTCTATTTACCATGTTAATAAATTTTACTACTATAACCTACGAGGTGTGATCAAAAAGTAAGGTGACTTTTTGAATTTCGCGCGCTCTGTAAACTAATTGAAAATGGTTTTTTTTTTGTTGTCTTGGTATACTCGTCACGATCATATGTTCAAAGTTTTGACTATATAGCACGTGTTGTTTTTATGTGAGAGCATAAAGGTTAGACTCATGTTTGCGTACTCGGCGATTTTTTGCTGTTGAAAATAATGGAGCAGACTGTAAACAAATGGTATTAAGTGTTCAAAAACTCTTGAAATGTTGACAGTGGCGTACGGTGAGTCAACTTTGTGCAAAAAATTGTTTATAAATGGTATAAATTATTCCAAGAGGGCCGAGAAAATGTTAACGATGAACCTCGCTCTGGACGCACCAGCACGTCAAAAACCGACAAAAATGTTCAGGAAGTGAAAGAAATTGTGTTGAAAAATCGTCGAATCACGATTAGAGAAATAGCTGATGTTTCTTAATATATCGTTTGGCTCATGCCTAATCCGTGCCTCTTAACAAAAGCCGTGAGCAAGACGTAAAGAAGCTATTCTTCAACAGTTTTTGTTGACACCTGGTAAAAAAAGAAAACGGTTAGGTAAATACTAGACTGATAATGAAAACGCCGATGACAGCAATAGTAAAGAAGGTAATTCATTCTTAATTACAGTAAATCAAACATTTCTAGTCATGTAATTAAGCTATAGATAATATTAGAGGTCCATTTATTTCTTATAAGGTTTATGAAGAAAACATTTTCTCACAATAAATGTACAGCGTACAAAATGTATATAGAAACTGCACGGTAGTAAAATGTACGAGTAGTGTCTCACTGTTGAGGTTGGCAGCACTGCAAATATTTAACTTCCCTTCCCACAGCCCATACATACGCATAAGGCAATCTCGTGACTTCAGTATCTATAGTTCCGATTGAAACCATTGCAGTACAACAATGTTGAAATTGCTTGCCAAGAGTCCTACAATTGGATTCCATACTTTCAAAATGGTTTATGAATTACTTTGTAAATAATTGAAATTTTTTGTTAAGATTTTGTACTAAAATACAAAATATTTGTTTGTTCTTGTTGTAAATGTTTAGTGTTTCTAATTTAAACATATAAAATTGAATTATTTACATTAATCCGGACAACCCGAAGCCCTATTTGGTCCGGATTAACGAGTTAGAATGTTTCAAACTATTGCAAGTGCTCTAGCTAACATGGGGTTGTTCAGATAAGGATAACTTATCCTAAAACTATGCTTTCCACATCCTTTAAGGAGAGTCGAAGTTGAAAAAATGAAAAAAAATATCGATTTCAAGGTTTTAAACTGTTTTATGCAATTTGAAATTAGCGCTTTCCAATGGTACCAAAATTACGTTTCTACGACCACTAGAAATTTTTTTTTTTTTGTAAAAATACATGTCATGTGAAAATTTTCCTGTTTTCGTAAACAAATCATATTGCGTTCATAATTTTTTAGTTATTTTGTCACTAATTTCTATGATATTTTTTAGTATTTCTCTTTCAATCTAGAAGGCACTTTTGTTTGTAAGGTTATGCAATTTATGTTGTAGCGTATAAGTAGTTTTTCTAAATTTAGTTTTATTTCTTTAATTTTATATTTCATTATTTTATTCCTCGAATTCTTAATTCTATAATATTGTAGATTCTTTGTTGGTAATTTCATCTATTTCTTTCAAAATGCATCCGATCCTGTGGTCAAATGATATTTTGTCTTTGTTCTGTGGAGATC
Organism: Catonia carolina; assembly: GCA_035578175.1. Lineage (NCBI taxonomy): Eukaryota > Metazoa > Arthropoda > Insecta > Hemiptera > Achilidae > Catonia > Catonia carolina. The sequence goes on along the minus strand of JAQMRL010000001.1, from coordinate 437,336,793 downwards.
GGAGTAGTGAATTTTCTTTTTCTTTTGTGTGCTGGTTTGGAATATGTTCCACCCCCTCCATTCCTGTTTTGTGTGAGGTCGTCAACATCTCGGAGTGCGTACGTGCTGTTTAGGCTGTACTCAGACATCGGATGATCGGTAGAAGGGCTGCGATTGGTTGGTTAAGATCGCGTGACTTGTATTCTGCCCCTGGCTGGGGGTTTTCTGGTTGTTTGTTCGGCCTGTTCAATCCTGGACGTTGAACGATGAAGAAGCACAGGATGTCGGTATAGTGCCTTCTTAGTCAAATTACAATGCGGTATCAAATGTTTAAACAGTTTCTTTTTTGATATAAAAGTTATATCGTCTATGTTCTTTTAATGTTTTCAAGTGCTGTTGGCATAGTATTTTATTGTTATTTCACCATTATGTAAAGTTTTGTCGTTTCGCTTCCTTTGTCTTTCTGTGCGCCATGCAGCGGAAATGATTGGGTAAGTAAAGGTCTTTGTATTGATTAAATTTAAAGTGTATTGTTTTTGTCATTTATCTTTTGAAAGTAGGGATGGATTATGTATTTGGGACACACGGATCTCGTTGTAATTTGAGTTCTAAGTTTTTTTATTATTTTAATACTGTAATTGCGTCATAAAATGTAAAGTAATCTGATGGTTTTCTAAAATAAGTAATCTAAAGTAAAGTACCTTTGGGAAAGTTATCTTTTAGTTTGTCTTGTATTTGCTTTTGGCAAATTATGTTGTGAGTTATACCTTGGTTATGTATAACAAGTTAAGTAGCAAATCCTGCTATTACTTGGGAGAATTACGCCCTGAATATTTATTCAAGTAAAGCTTTATGGTATGAGAGAAATTATTTTCATTAGTAAACTCATGTATAATGTTAGTTATATTGGTTTTAATCTTGGAAGTAAAAAGGTAAAATCGCGTTTTGGGCGGGAACCCTTAGAGTTATTATTTCTGTTGTCTACAGAAATTTTTTTTATTGTTTCAGAAAAATACATTCGAATTACATTCAGTTACATTCAAAATAAAGCTATGAAAAATACATTCAAAGTGCATTCAAAAATACATTCAAGTACATTCAAATGCTTTCAAGTTCATTCATTGAATGGTGTCTATCCTATGTATTATTATGTTGATGTATCGAGATATCGTCGATCCTGGCTGCAGTGTTTATATTTGTTGATGTGAGATCTTGCCAAGGAGATTCTTGTGAAGAGGAAAAATGAATGTATTCACCCAATATTCCGTCATGGAGATTCTTATAAATGGGGAAGTAAAATTGTATTTATATTTTATTTTATTTCTTTTAATGGACAATTAATATTATTTAAATAATGGTGATTTATATATGTTGTTAACTATTATTTTATTGTTGCTGGATCCGCAATGTAACTTCAGTTTTATGTATAGTATTTTAAATTTGATTTCATTCAGTAAACTCAATAAGTCAACAGCATAAAATTTTTTTAATGTTTTATTTATTTCCCAAAGTGGCTATTATAGTTTTTTGTGATTATCTCATCTCTGGGAATCAACTTCCCAGAATGAAAGTTCTGAACCAAGTTAGTTTTTTTTAGGTTAAGTTAGGAAGCGTCGGTTCAATGTTGCATAAATTACTTATTGCATTCCTGCTCGTATGAAGCAGAAATGCACGAAGTACGTTTTTATATTATAAAAATGCGTGTTTAAATCTGAATCACCATTTCACAAAAACTGTTTTTTTTTTCATTCAAATGACCTGTTTTCTCAAAAACCAATTAGGCTTTTTCTTCTAAATTTTAATGGCACATTCCTTACATGTATTTACATTAACAGACAGGGGCATTTGACGTTATTTTAATTTATAAAATATATATAATTTTTTATTCTATAAAATTTTTGTTTTTGGAGTAGGCATTCACGGACAAATTTATAAAAAAATTAATAATCTATATATTTTAAAATGACTCCGTCTATCTGTCAGGAACATATCAATGAATAACTGATTAAAATTTGAAAATTGTCTGGGCATAAATAACAGAGAAAACAGGTCAAACATTAACATGGGCGGAGATAGCAGTTCCGACTCCCCTTAATTTTTTCGGTCTGATCCATTTTATGAGGAAAATAACTTTTAATCACTTTAAAACATTTCTCAACTAAAAGCTGCCGAGTAATTTTACAATTTGAACACATTACCGTGATTTTTATATAGACCCTGAAGAAATGCGTGACTTAAAAATTGTTTACAATCTTTATTGAAGTCGGTTGAAGATCTTGGACCTTATTAACCCTTTCAACCCCAACATTTTTAACTAACGGGTGATTCAAAAAGAACGCCGGTTTTCAAACGGCTGGTAAATTTTTGTTTATCGGTTGGCAACATTGTTAGACCTCATTTCTATTTCGGAGAACATTCCGATTGACGATTCAGTTGTAGTTTCTCTTGTTCGCAGTGTAGTACTCTCGCAGTCTGTGTCTAACCATGGAGAAGTTTACTATTGCACAACGAGTGTTAATCGTCAAAACATTTTACCAGAGTGGAGAGAGTTATGCGGCTACTGTCAGGCGACTTCGCGGTACTCTAGGACGTAATGAAGCACCGAATGAATCAACAGTTCGCAGGCTCATGAAAAAGTTTTTTGAGACGGGTTCAACAGTCGACCTTAAAAGTTCTGGACGTCGTCGTTCTGGCCGAACTGAGCAGAACGTTGCGTTGGTTCGTGACAGTGTGGCTGTTAGCCCAGCAAAATCAATACGTCGCCGTTCTCAACAATTGGGTTTACGATGTTCTTCTGTACGGAGAATTCTTCGGTACGATCTCCAATATCACCCGTATAAAATTCAGTTGACGCAACATTTGAAAGTGGCAGACCACCAGAAGAGACGACAGTTTGTTGACTGGGTATTGAGAAAACAGCAGGATGATGACACCTTCGCAAACAAAATTGACGCCTTGTGACTTTCATCTTTGGGGTCATCTGAAGTCATTGGTGTATGCCAATAAACCCCGAAACATCAATGACTTGAAGGAGGAAATTCGACGGGTTATCGGGCAAATGGAAGTCGAAACTTGTCGTGCAGTAATATCCAATTTCATGGACAGAGTTGATGCGTGCCAGCGCAGTAGAGGAGGACACATGCATGACATCATTTTTCATACATGAAATCGAAAGGTAAGATGAACTTGTTGATGTATTTATTTTCAGTTTTTCAATAAAATAAATCTCTTAATTTGATATATCAAAACCGGCGCTCTTTTTGAATCACCCTATATATACAAAAAATTATGTGTAAATTGTTTCATAAATTTAAGTATAATAAAATTACTTTTAGTGCTTTAGCCCTTTTGATGGCCTGACAAAAAAGTGTGGCACGTACATCACATTGGGACTTGGTATCAAAGTTCCCAAAAATATGAATAAGTAAAATCATGTTCAGGCTTCCTAAACAAAAAATATCCTCTTACTTATATTTGTAGCAAAAAACTAAATATGATTTTAATATTAAAGACATTATTTAAGACTTAAAAAATTTTACAACGAAAATATATTGGTAAAATGGTTAAAATCACTATTTACTAAAAGTCTAAAAAATATACTTGTACATACATACAACGAATTCGAAGAAATGCTACTTTATTTTAGTTAATGAACATGAATATTTGAAACTAAAATTAACTTTAAAAAAAACTGATGATCGACTCCGTGGCGGAATGGTCAGTATGCTACACTCCAAGGCGGAGGTCTTAGGTTCGATTCCTGGCTAGGGTACAGAAAATTATTACATTTCACACCCAGCGTTCTCTTATCCAAAGAAGTTACTAACACCTAACATTTTGATGGGTGTTATTTCACTCCAATGTGACTTTTATGGCACACTGGGTTAGAAAGGGTTAAATTTGCAAAGATATTTGAAAGCTGAGAGACAGAAAATTAAGGATAAACAGTTTTTTTTTACTTCCTAATATTTGTACGTTGCAATCTGTTCAATTGAGAACAATAAGCAACCCCATGACCCAATGAGATGAGGATGATGTGTATGACGTGTAAATGAGGTGTAGTCTTGTACTGACCCAGGTCGACCACTCTTGAGAGGATATGGTTAATTGAACCCCAACCATCAAAAAACATCGATAACCACTGTCTAGTATTCAAATCCGTATAAAAGTTTTTTTTTTAGCTTTTATTTGTTATCGGGAACTTTACATTATTGACAACTACCCAATTTGATCGCTGGTTCTGCTGTATTATTTGACGTAAGGCATGAGTTTGAACAGGGACCCTTAGTAGAGTTTGTTCATGGTTGGCTGTCAGCTGGTCACCATACAAAGTCGCTTGCCCAACCGGTGTTACTTAAAAAATAATAGCGACTTACTACCAGCTGACTGACTGGGCTGGCCCGAAGGCCCCGTATAAAAGTAACTACCTTTATTAGGATTTGAACCAGGAAACTTCGTCTCCGAAAATCAGCTGTTAAACAGCTGATTTTGGCGACGACTTTACCTCTAGACCAACCCATTGGCATAGCGTATAGAAGAGATCTCTTCTATACGCTATGCCAGTGGGTTAAGGATAAACAGTTGAATAGGAAAAAACAGTAAAAGTATCGGACAAACCGAGCGATACGTCGTGCGGTCCAATAACATAATGATAGCCTTATACAATATCATTACAATACTGCGCAGAAGAACACTATATACCGTGAGAGTCATTTGCCGTTCAGAAATGTTTTTGATATGTAAAGCACATCAAAGGAAAGCAAGTCTGAATCGAGCCGCCGGATTCATAGTTCCTCTAATTTATCAGCAATCGTCTAACATAGAAAAATGATTATAGTTTGTTCGCGCTAAGAGCTTGCCTGAAGTAGGCCTAAACAAATCGCTCTGATACCGTACAGGTTGCCCCGAAAAGTTTTCCATTCAATTATTAATAACCAGTAAAATGTTATACAATTGTATAACATTATACCGTGTAGGCCTACACTAAATGTAGACACGCCCGTCAATTCTGATGCAATTTTTTGTACGTCTTTTAAGGCCATAGTAGATACTTTACGCATAAAGAATTAAACACATTGTAAATTATAATTTTTTGCCCAATTTTTAGAAGTTGTCCACGTTTATGCTTTATAACTGAAGTTGCAGGGCCGTCATTCATCATTACTTACTAGTGTAACAAAACCAAAAGACATAGCCTACTCACACACAATAACAACGAAGTTGAGGAAAAAGTCACACGGATTTAAACAATATTAATAAAAGAAGGAAGAAAATATTTTAAACTGATAAATTAGAAATAGCAGTAAGTACAAACTGCATACACATGAAGTAGGATGTTTATGTAACGACAACCAAGTTGAGACCGATGGAATGAGTAATACAATATACGATCATGGTGGAATTGTTTCATTATTTTAATTGAAAACAATAATGCGTAAATAAACTGTTTTCAATTTTATTTAGGGTACGCGCAGTTATATGAATAGCCATCAAATGTCATTATTATGTATTAGTCATCCTATATCAACTGCGTACTAACACACACGACCTCAACAGCAATACAAGGACACATGTACACTGTTACTCACTACTACAAAGGGAGAGGTTTGTTTACTTCAGGCAAGCTCTAAGATTGAACGGACTATAGTCTAAATTATTTGCAAAAAAGAATTACCAGTAGCTTCAATCGCTTCATCAAAATTAACAACTTTCTCATTTTCAATTTTTGATTCTGAAAAAACAAACAAAGACAAAAAGTTATAAGAATTTTAATTATAATAGTACTTGAATAATTTCATTGTTGATATTAAAACTGTTTTCCAACACAAAAAATTACAACCATGTTTGTTTTGTAGTGGATTACCTTGTCAATATTTTTTATTTAAATAGATTTTAAACTCCTACGTTGTTTAACATTTGAAGGGACGATCGGCACAAAGGGACTACTGTTAACAGATTTGTAGTACAACAAATTGCTTGATAAAAAATAAAAGAATTGCTAACAGTAGCTTCCCGTGATTTCATTTTACATAATATCTGATGTGTCATATTAGTGCAGGGAAAAATTCTTCATGGAATAACAAAATAAAAATTGTTTAATAAAAACAAAACTTAATTGTGCAATCATTATTTCAGGAACTTCTACTGCCCGTTCCCAAGCTTTGTGTAGCTGAGAGGTATGTATTAGGTCACTACTACTGTGAGAGATCGCGTTAGTAGTAGTAACGTTTTACTTATATTATGTTTGTAGTAGTCAAGGGTACTATCCAAACTACATTTATTATACTGCGTCGCCGTCTACAGCGAATAGTGAAAACAACACCCACGTATGTCACCCCACTAGGGAGCCTACTGCCTAGCGAAGAGCAATGGCATGATTAGTACAGTTTTATGACGTAGCAGTAGTCTGGTACTTCGTCTGTCTCCTTCATCCCCTACCTGCAAAAAGCTTAGATTCATAGAGTATTGCTTACATGTGTTCTTTAAGTACTAATGTGTCTAAATCAAATACCTTTTACTAATATAATTGTTTAAAACGCCCATAGCAGACAGTTGGATTGTCAAATTATTTACATTCAATCTGTTCGTTGCAGGGCTAAAATAAATAGTTCTGTTTCTTATCACATGGTCAGCCAATTAAATGACTGAATCATTTAAGAACAGAAGAGGTAGAGGTGTAAAAGATACTAATCAGAGATATCTCCTCTGAAAGTAATGAATTTCATTATACAGCCAGACCCTGTGGTGAATGAAGTGAAGGTGTCATTTGCAGAGTGGAAAATGTGCTTTTCAAAGGGCCCGGCATGCTGATAAGCGTACTTTTCCACTCAGTGAGTAAGGCAATGGTAAACCACCTCACTCCTCGTTTTTACTTAGTAAAACCTCTACAGGTTCAAACCAGCCTTTCGGCTGATGACCTAAACAACAACAACAATTGTTTAAAATCAGAACACAAGAAACAGAATTCGTTAGTATATTATGTTGTTACATACAATGTCTAAATGGTTTGGACAAAAACCTACTTATATAGGTAGAAAATACATCAATAAATCACCATAAGCTTTAAACAGTGTTATGATAATCTGTATATGTTGTAACGATTCGAAAACGAGTCACAGATAAATCTGTTTATGTTTGCTCTAGTCGAGAGTATAAACAAACTCCAGCTGATTGAAAAAAAAATACTTTAAAAATTATTTAATTTATATTATCAGAAAATATTTAAAAGAGTTATTTATATGGTTGCTAGGAAACTATAAAAAATAAGAAGTGAGAATTTTGTAAAGAAGAGGGAGATTGGTTCCGAACGTCGAAGAAGATGGACGGGCCACATGACAAATAAAAAGTTTAATTTAAAATATACAATTAAAGACGGGACAGTGTAAACTAAAATGACATTTAAAAAACAGTAATCTAAAACTTATGGGACACGTTTTTGTTAAAATAGATAAAATGTATAAGTAATAATTTTAAAACACATAAAAAAAATAAACACTAACGATAATGTTGTGAGAATAGTCTAAATTAATAGAGAATTTGTTCAACAATATTGAATCTATTTAATCTCAGCAATGTTTACAAAAAAGCTGGAAAAAATTATTTGATTGATGAAAGATTTGACAGTAAACAAGAGTTCCTTTCTAAATACTTTTTCTTTCAAAAATAAATTTCTAAATTTCTAACTAAACGCTTCCCTGAAGTAAATTATTTAGTAAAACCATTTAGACAACACCTTACTGAAGCAAGTAAGTAGCCTTAGTAATAAAATGTGTAATGTATTTAACACAGTGTTACATATGGACACATAGAAGTCTTCTATGTGTTACACATAGAAGTAATAATACATCGGTAAATTTTCTGTCCCCCAATCGGTATGTTGGCAACAGTGTACTCAAGGCCAACTACCCAAGACAGTTAAAATGTTCCAGTCAAGCATTAGTGTGGTGACAGCAGTCGTTTCGTTATATAGTGTCAGCAATGGTTTTTTCCAAAGAAGAACGCGTGTTTATTGTAGAGACATACGTAGCGGGTAAATCTTACAAATGCAATGCCAACGCGATAAGGATGCAAATATAACTTTTTCGTAGCTCTGAAAACAGTAGTTAATGTTAGCCCAGCTTGCGATGATAATCTTCTAAGCGATTTTTTAGGTGATTGAGTCAAACGATTTTTTAAATCTTCGATTACTTCTGCGGTTAACTTTGTTGGCTGGCGAAGTGGTTTCTCATCGAGTACACTCCCAGTTTACGGAATTTATTTATCAAACACAATATTGACGATTTATTCGGAACGGCAGAACGGGGAAATTTAAGCTGAAACTTATCTTGCAGTTATTAGTAAGATTTACTCGCTATGTAAGTCTCTACAATAAACACGCGTTCTTCCTTGGAAAAAACCATTGCTGACACAATATAACGAAATGACTGCTGTCGCCACACTAAAGCTTGACTGGAACATTTTAACTGTCTTGGGTAGTTGGCCTTGAGTACACTGTTGCCAACATACCGATTGGGGGACAGAAAATTTACCGATGTATTATTACTTCTATGTGTAGAAGAGCTCTGTTTTCAGAGCTACGAAAAAATTACATTTGCATCCTTATCGCGTTGGAATAACTCATGAACCGACAGCTACAGACCATCAGAAACGATTACAATATTGTCGGTGGTTTCGATCTTTGGTTAAAGAAAATTTGAGTGCAACCTCATGCTTTCCATGAAAAAGCATTGCACTCACGTAAAATTGGTGTTTGGTGTGCAATTTCCAGCCGCCGTATAATAATAGGGAGTTATTTTTTGACAGTAGGCTTACTGAAGACAGTGTAGTTTATAGTGATTTAATCCAACAGTTCATTTCATTGTTGAATTTGGACGACCGAAATTGTTGGTTTCAACAGGACAACGCTACATGCAATACTGCAAATGAAACGCTAGCAATGCTACGGAAATTTTTTAATCACCGCTTAGGTTTGAAAGATTTGTGGCCTCCGAGGTCCCCAGATCTTACACCAGCAGACTTTTTCCTATGGGTTCTTTAAAAGGTGAAGTTTACAAAAACAACCCTCATACGATCGATGAATTAAAAAGTAACATTACAAGTACGATTTCAAGCATTAGTGAACAAACTTTAAGAAAAGTTGCAAATGTCATTAAACGAATTCGTATCTGTATTGAAGTTGCAGGAAATCACTTCGAACATCTACTGTATACATAAAAGGTTAAATTCATTGCGATTTGCTATTCATTTTTAAAATAATAATTTAGATTAATTTATAATTTGTAAAGTAGGCTACGGAAAATAAAAATATGCCGTAGATTGTGGCTTTTAACATAGGGTTGCGTTCTTAATAAAACACCCTAGATCAGTGATCTTCAACCCACGGCCCGCGGGCCACTTGCGGCCCGCCGCGTAAATTTCAGTTTTTCAGAACGATTTCAGTTTTTGAACAAAGAGCTTAAAACGTTGCATCATTTTGTTGATTTTTAAACTAGTGAAAGAGAAAGAATGTCAAGTTTCCCATTGAAGTGAAAAATCACCATTTTGATGTTTTTAGCTTGGTTTTGAGTTTGTAACATGTCTAAGTATAAGTACATGTTTCAATATTGTTATTTACTGTCATTTTTAACCACCTGCCACGCGGAGGTCCCGGGTTCGATTCCCGACGAGGGTCTGGAAATTTTCACATGTCAAATCCCAAAGTTAATGTTACACAATCCACCGTAGTCGCTAATGACCAAGTTGTTGATGCGACTCTAAATAAATAAATTAAAAAAAAAAAAAATCATGTTATTTCTTTTAACCTGACGCAAACTGTTCATATATGTTTATACTATATAAATATTCATACACAAATATACATACATACGTAGATCAATGCAGCCCTGAAGCCCACCCATAATAAAAATTTGGCCCTTTATTAAGATAAGGTTGAAGAACACTGCTCTAGATACTATAAGAGGACCCAACACGAACATTTTCATTAGGCCTATACTCTGTTCACTGTAAGTTGTAGTTGATTCGTGAGATTTTCACTTCTTATCATTTTCTCAAAAACGGCTCCTACGATTTTGTTAAAAATTGTCTCATTTACTGCATGTTTTATGCTCGAAAATTTAGGGTAAGCGGAATGCCTGCTGAAATTCTTAAAGGCTGTGCTCCAAGTGGCAAAACATTTTTTTTTTATGCGGCCTTAATATACAATTTTATGGAAAAGCAAATAATCAAAGTAATAGGATTATACGGTTCCCTTCCAAGCCCCGCCGACAGTATGTAAATTTTTTAACCCGACATTTCCCTTGTAGTATTATTTAAACAGTTCCGAGGGAACATACTATAAACATCTGAAACGGAAAACAAGAAAAGATACGAGACTTAAGTTTTACGATACAATTGCTGTCCCTACTTTGATGTATGGCAGTGAGTCCTGGATACATACGAAAAAGGTAGACAGCAAAATCCAGGCTGCAGAAATGAGATTCTTACGAAGTGTATATGGATGCAGCCGAAGAGATAGGCTACGAAATGAAGAAATTAGAAAAACACTGAATGCTTTACCGTTGCTAGACAGAATCAAGCAGAACAGGAACAGATGGTGCAGCCATTTGAATCGCATGCCAGGCGAGAGAATACCAAAAGCCGCCAGAAACTACAAACCTACAGGAAGAAGAGATATAAGACGACCGAGGAACAGATGGGTACCGGAACAGGTTCAAGAAACCTAATCCTTGGAAGTGAAGAAAAAGAAGAGTTCCGAGGGAGGTGGAGGGTTGTTTGCTGATATCGGATCAAGTGGCCAGGCGGCGGGTTTTTGGTTGGTAGGCGGTTGCGGCCTCTTTGGGGCTGGACGAGGACGCCTCAATTGAGTCCAACACTACTTACCCCATCATGAGGGAGTGAACATGAGTTTTTCTCGCCGCCTCGGATAAAAAAAAAGTAATAGTAATTTTAAAAAACCTACAACATTTATTTCAAGCATTTATTTCTACAGAGCCTAGTTTATCCTCAATTATTGATTAAACGTATTTTTAACTTCTACAGAGAGGTTGAATTTCATTTAGTGTCATTCACTCATGACTAAAATTAGGTTGTTTTTTTCAGTTTACATTGTTAACTCATTTTTAAACATGTTTCTGTTTCATTATTTAAATTGGCAAGATAAAGTTGTGTGAGTGTTTCACACCTGATATTTATGGAAACGAAATAGAGACTTTCTTACATAATTATATTTAACCTGCTACGCAGTTTTATTTCATCAGTGATCAAGTAATGCTACTAATTTCTTTTGATTTTAACATCAAATACTAACACTTATAAATTAATTAATACAATTCAAACGTTTCTAACAGCTGATTTTTGAAGACGAAGGTTCCTGGTTCAAATCCTAGTAAAGGTAGTTACTTTTATACGAATTTGAATACTAGACAGTGGTTACCGGTGTACTTTGATGGTTGGGTTTCAATTAACCATACTCTCTCAGGAATGGTCGACCTGAGTCTGTTCAAGACTACACCTTATTTACACGTCTTACATATCATCCTCATCTCATTGGATCATGGGGTTGCTTATTGTTCTAAATTGAACAGATTGCAACGTACACACATTAGGAATATAAAACAAAAATTCAAACCTTGATTAGATCTGGTAAGTATTCAATGTTAATCACAAACCGTATCAGAAATATATTTAATCGGTTACTTAATAAATACGTCTAAAAATGAAGAATATTCCAACATAGAGGCAGACACCTTCAATTTTATGGCCACATAATGAGGCTTCCTGACAATAGACTCACAAAGATAATATTAAAATATGTATCATCACTTGTTAATGGTAGGGGGAAGGGATGCAAAGTTTAAAAAGATTGAGAATTGGCCAAAATCACCAAAGAAGAAATTTTCATAAGAGACAATTTTAGAACAAAAGTTAAAAAATGGGAGGTTAAACCAGAGACAAAAGTTCCAAGAACCGGAACAAAATGGAGTGAACAGAGAAAAGCTGAATATTCTCACAAAGAATGAAAAACTGGTGGGCAGATAAAACGGACAAGAAATCCCAAAAACAAACCAGATTTACTTAGCGTCTTCCATTTCCGGAGCTTTACGACCAATAATAATAATAATAATAATAATAAGACGTACCTATTTCAGCAGCCATAACACATTTAATGATATTGAAAAGAAAAAATGTATTATTTAATTATCTTGAAGTCCTATGGTTTACAGAACATTCTAAACAGAATTAAACTAACTAAACCTTGAACAATATAAGAATTCATATTCAAAAGTATAAATTCATAGTACACAAAAAATTAGCAAAAGTATTGTAACGTCATAATAAAAAAATAAGTTATTACAGAAGCATTAATTATCTTGATTAGTACGCATTACTTCAAAATCTCTTTCACGTTAAAGAATTTATGCCTATTATAATAATACTTTCATGATTCGGTAACACTATCTCAGCTAGACAAATATATTGTTCATGCTTTATAACAAATGCTTCACATAATTATATTATGTAATCTACTAACTTGTAATAAATTATCCTCAAAGTGTGGTAAATTTTGCTGTAAACACAAAATTAAAATATACAATTTTTAACAAAAAAAAAGGATTTATGACGGTGGTATTTTAGTTTAGTATCATACACAAATACCGTGTTCCATTAGTTAAATTTATGTATTGTAATATATTGTCGCCGACCGGGGCCGACGACACGTGGCGAAACCTTGTCTGTAAAATTGGTGGCCCTGAAAAGGGCCATTTAATTGTGTTAGTGGCCCTGAAAAAGGCCGTTGTTGACGGTCGGAAGCGGCGAGCCGGCGTGGTAGAAGCGGAGCCCGAAGAGTGATGGCTCGGCTACCGGGTTCAGGCCTAGCCTTCCCTCAACGGCAGTTTGGTCCCCACTGCAGCGTGGCAGTGGTGGCCCCCAGAGCCCCGTAGTGTCGGGTCAGCGTAGGCCGTCTGCCGATAGCGCAGCCGAGATGGCTCTCTCCGGGCCGGCGAAGGCTGACCGGTGCGGGAATGTAGCGTCCGCCACCGGTAGCGTAGACCAGGGATGGTGCGGCTGGGCTCGTCCTCTTCAGTCGGGAGCTCTTCTTTCTTCGTTCTTCTCCGCTTGCGAGTTGAGTGAAGAATGACTCTCGCAGGCGAGAGCGCTCTCTTAAATACCTCTCCATCGAGTCAACAAGGTAGTGGGGAGAGGCTGTAGGCTCTCTGCATCAGGCAGGTAGTGGGACCGTGTGTAGACGCCAATATTGGAATGGCAGGCGGCGACAATATGTAATATAGCCTAGGACCTATTCCGTTATTTCACGTCACATCATGTTTAACCTTAAAGTCGCCTCGTGTAAACGCATCTTTACTATTATTACTGATTACTCCCATTCACTATAATTAATTGTAGATATTTTTTGTATGTTTATTAATAAACATTATTGGTTGTTTGCTTCGTACGTGTTCTGTTCAATACATAATGAATCTGGACCTTTTCCGTTATTTCACATTATCAAAATATCGTGTGAATGCACCTTTACTGTTCAACTAGCAATCACCTGTTTCTTTTATTTCGGTTGTTTTCATTTTTATTTAACTGTAACTGTAAATAAAGAAAACGATGGTTCGATAATCCAACTTCGTATTAGCGAAAAATTTGTCGCTTCTTAGAGGTTTACTAATTCTGCAGATTGTTTTACTACACACCCAACGATCCTGGTCAGTGGTGTTCAGTGTCATATTATCGTGTCCATTCAAACAAATGCGCGGATTATGCAATATTCCTTTCTCTTAAAGGGAACGTATATCTCTTTCCTTAGTAGAAATAATAGGAGCCAATTTCAAAAGATTCATGGACCTTTTCCGTTATTTCACACCACACTATCTGTAACCTTATAGTCGCCTCGTGTAAACGCATCTTTATTGTTATGACTGATGACTTCCACTCACTGTAATTAATATTGTATAATATTAAAATAATATTGTTGTTGTTTAGGTCATCAGCCAAAAGGCTGGTTTGAACCTGTAGAGGTTTTACTAAGTGAAACGAGGAGTGAGGTTGTTTACTATTGCCTTCCTCACTGAGTGAAAAAGTAGCTTCTCAGCATGCCTGGCCCTCTGAAAAGCACATATTTTCCACTCTGCAAATGACACCTTCACTTCATTCAATAAAGGGTCTGGCTGTACAATGAAATTCATTACTTTCAGAGGAGATAACTCTGATTAGTGTCATTTACACCTCTGCCTCTTCTGTTCTTAAATGATTCAGTCATTTAATTGGCTGACCATATGCTAAGAAACAGAACTATTTATTTTAGCCCTGCAACTAACAGATTGAGTGTAAATAATTTGACACACCACCTGTCTGTTATGGGCAAATTTCTTTAGTGAAGAACTGAATTTGTAATTATTTCTTGTTTACCATTGAGACGCAAGTAGTTAAATTTAAATACTTAATTTTCTCGGAATCACTAAGAAAATTCGAAATCCAATTTAAAACTTGTAACGCTTCAGGAGTAAGTGAAAATAATGTGTGTACTTTAGGGTTGTCACACTTTTTAAGTTCGTAGGAATAGGAAAAAAATCTTTTGGAATAAAACAATAGATAAAAAACATTTTTATTGTACATACAAAAATGCAGTAGGTATTAAAATTATATAAATACTATTATAGCAAAGTTATAATACGATGAATATTTAATTAAATTAGGTATTTATTTTCTTCATTCAAATTTTTAGTCTTTACATTGTGTTGTCCCTTCTTTAGAATTAATAAGATGAGAACCAGGCAAACTGAAATAAGATATTTGACAAATTTAATATCTAAATATTATCAAATAACTAACAATAATAATAATTAGTATAATAATCTGCCCATAACAGACAGGTGGAGTGTCAAATTATTTATATTCAATCTGTTCGTTGCAGGGCTAAAATAAATAGTTCTGTTTCTTATCACATGGTCAGCTAATTAAATGACTGAATCATTTACGAACAGAAGAGACAGAGGTGTAAAGACACTAATCAGAGTTATCTCCTCTGAAAGTAGTGAATTTCATTGTACAGCCAGACCCTGTGGTGAATGAAGTGAAGGTGTCATTTACAGAGTGGAAAATATGTGCTTTTCAGAGGGCCCGGCATGCTGATAAGCGTACTTTTCCACTCAGTGAGGAAGGCAATGGTAAACCACCTCACTCCTCGTTTTACTTAGTAAAACCTCTAGAGGTTCAAACCAGCCTTTCGGCTGTTGACCCTAACAACAACAGTATAATAATATAACTTATAGAAATTATGTTATACCGTATTTCATTGCGTAATTTTATTGTCGCACCTAATTCTGAAGATCGAAAAGTGGTATTCAACATTTTTATTGTAAACTAATGTAATATTTTAGTTTAAATAAATTTTTTGAAAGGTTTTCTGAGAATAGTTAAATGAAAAGAAAACTAGCAACGCTGTTGTTAGTCCTTCACTTTTAAGCTCAGTTACCGTAGTTTCCCCTATTTTTCTCGCTTTGTAAATTAAAATAAGGTAAAAACCATTTTTTTAGTTAGAATAAGTAAATTTTACATCAAATCTTTATTACATACTTTTTCAGTTTCCAAAGAAATTTTCTGTTGTAATAACTTATTTGTGTTTAGTAATAGTGTACGTAGATTTGTGATTTCACAACGTTGTACTTTCCTTAATTGGGGAAACACAATAGTTATTCAGCTAGTTTGAAACAAAAAATTGTATGTTTTGAAGAACATATTAAACGGAGCGCCTAAACGTCAGTTTTCCGTTAGTACAACATTGATAAGAGGATGGCGAAAATGTAAAAATATATTAATCGGTCCGAAACGTTTATTTGTGCTTTAAGAGATGCTAAATTTTCAAATATACAAAAGTAGATATATACGAGTATAATGGCACAAATTATCCGTGAGATGACGACTTCACTATGCCAAAAATTCATTTTTGCTGATTACACAAAAATAAGTGAAAAATTTAATAGGTTTATTTTATGCTACGACAATATAATAATGATTGGACCCTTTATTAATGGGAATTTTAGGCAAAATAAGTGCGACCATTTCGCGCTGAAATACAGTATTCAAGCAATAGATATTTACTCAGCCGACCGCATTGGCGTAGTTGGTAACGTGCTCGCCTCTCATCATGCGGTCTTGGGTTCGAATCCCATTCAGGCATGGCATATTCTCATACGTTACAAAAAAATCATTTCATCCTTCACCGTCTGCATTAGCAGTCTAAGCAGAAGAGTCGGACGTTAAACAAAAAAAACAAAAAAAAACTGTACTCAATTAGTTCGAGTGGTGAGGTGTCACCACTCGAACTAATTGAGTACAGTTTTTTTTTGTTTAACGTCCGACTCTTCTGCTTAGACTGCTAATGCAAAAAAGTGAAAAATTATACGAATAAACTACTACTTCCGGTTGACCGATTTTGAAAAAATGTTCGTGTCGGGTCCGGTAGTGGTATGTAACTTAAGTTTCAAGTTTCAAGTTTGTACGATGTTCCGTTCTTGAGATATTCTGTTCACACACACTCACACACACAGACCAATCGCTAAAAACATTTTTGTTTGGGTTCAGGGGGTCTGAAAACGTGTAGATCCGGTGAAAACTCGATTTCTAAAAATCGACATGAAAACAATACTTTCCTTCCTATAATAGGCTTATTCATATAGGCAAGAGAAAGTAAAAATTACTAAAACATTAAAATCTTGTAAGAGAACAAATCTGACAAGCCCGTAATCGCATCAATGCTCATGCTGATATAATTTCTGCTACAGACCTTCCTTCATGATCTGTGTAAATCACGTTCCATAAGACTACAAATGACTGATGGAATGTTTTACAGCCCATTTTAAATGCATTTTAATACTTTTACACCAATTAATTACTAATTGCATTTGTTAAATAAATGTGATAATCACAGACCATTTTTTACAAACACAGAAAATTCAAAATGTATCATCAATTTTTTTCCCGGAAAGCGTTTGTCAAAATAAACACAAATGGTTTACTGTACCTGCAAATGAAAATATGAAAATCCACACAATGTACAGTGAGAATCAATAAAACTTCCGGCTAATATATTTGTTGATATGGTACCAAATCTGCAGCACATTAATGTTAAACATGCAGCCATTGCTCTGTAAAAGAATACATGTTAAAAATAAAATAAAATAAATAGCAGGCAGAAAACACTAATTTAGTACCGATGTAAGCGTAGACACAAACGTCTTGTGGCTATTAGAGTTAACTAAAATGTATAGATTTTTGTTGGTATGAATATTCCTGATAATGAGTTAGAAAATGTCACAGGCTACGTACGGTTTCTATATATGCACACTTTGTTTTTGTAATACTTTCTTTTGAAAGAAATACCTTTAAAAGTAGTTTTATAAATGAAATTTTTAGGCCTACATCAAATCATGACTGATATTTTAAGTTCTTTAAGTACTTATATTTTAAAACATAGTTAACTTAATCGTAATACGACATCCATAAAGTGGTGGACCCCAGCGTGCACCCTGCAGCAGCTGACTTTGGTTCTTTTTTACAGTAGAAGCAAACTTAGGACGGTTAAACTGTAGTTATGTGTTTCCTTGAGTTACCTTCCGTTGTAATTAGACTTCCTAAGTAAGCCTACTTTTACTCTCTTCTCACATCTCTAAATTGCACATCCATTAATTCGCAAATCTCAGGACTCTCTCTCCCTGCCATCAGGTATTTTGTCTTATTAAAATTTATTTTAATATCATTTTCCTCATATAGGCTATTTCAGTAAGTTTCCTCATCATATAAATAATTGCATACCTGTCACCCCCCCCCCCATTAACATCAACTAATTATCTACTATTCAACTAATCTACAAATAACTAATAAACTGTAACCACTAATCAACTAAATAACTAATTAAAAATTTTTAAAATTAACTAATCTAAAAATGCTATAGCTATATCTACCTAAACTCTAAAGCATCCGTCCGTTCGAAGAACAGATATTTTAGCTAGTCTTTCAGAATATTCTCAAATTAACCCTTTATAGGTCTTTGGTGTGCAAAAGACACAAATCAAAGTTATCTCCTCTGAAAGTAATGAATTTCATTATACAGCCAGACCCTGTGGTGAATGAAGTGAAGGTGTCGTTTGCAGAGTGGAAAATATGTGCTTTTCAGAGGGCCTGGCATGCTGATAAGCGTACTTTTCCACTCAGTGAGGAAGGCAATGGTAAACCACCTCACTCCTCGTTTTACTTAGTAAAACCTCTACAGGTTCAAACCAGCCTTTTGGCTGATGACCTAAACAACAGGTCTTTGGTAAGTATACTTACCACTGGCAATAAGGTCGATTTTTTTAAAGAATAAGCTATGCAGGTGAACCATATTGGAATTTTATGGTTTTACAGATGTTCGCTGGTAAGTGGCTATCCACATTTTGACATTAGTCCGCAGCGGCCATTTGCTTCATGAGTTACACGAATTGTGTTAGGATTTATACCAGCGCACGCAACTGTTTTTTTTTTTGTTACTTTTGTACAGTGCTTAGAAAACTCGAGTTTTTTTACGGGAATCCAAGCTAATATGTAGTTACGATAAGTTTTTCTTATCAATTAACGTTTTTTGGTAAGTATACTTACCAGGGCTTAACATAAAAAAAGAAATATATCTTACTGTTCTGGC
Source organism: Catonia carolina (assembly GCA_035578175.1). Taxonomy (NCBI): domain Eukaryota; kingdom Metazoa; phylum Arthropoda; class Insecta; order Hemiptera; family Achilidae; genus Catonia; species Catonia carolina. Next base: position 437,318,129 of record JAQMRL010000001.1, on the reverse strand, counting down.
ACTAGAAATACATTATTCAAGTCCCTGTGTTGTTGTTTCCGTCATCAGCCGAAAGGCTGGTTCGAACCTGTAGAGGTTTTACTAAGTAAAACGAGGAGTGAGGTGGTTTACCTTTGCCTTCCTTACTGAATGGAAAAGTACACTTATCAGCATGCCGGGCCCTCTGAAAAGCACATATTTTCCACTCTGCAAATGACACTTTCACTTCATTCACCACAGGGTCTGGCTGTATAATGAAATTCATTACTTTCAGAGGAGATAACTCTGATTAGTGTCTTTTACACCTCTACCTCTTCTGTTCTTAAATGATTCAGTCATATAATTGGCTGACCATGTGATAAGAAACAGAACTATTTATTTTAGCCCTGCTACGAACAGATTGAGAGTAAATAATTTGACACTCCACCTGTCTGTTATGGGCATTCAAGTCCCTATAAAACAAAATTTAACATTTTACAACATTTAGGTATATTTTTCCTCGTAGTACTGCCCTATAAAGGGTTAAGAAATATTGTTAAGGAAATATGAGAGTAGTTAAATAATTTAAAATATTTATACAGATCGTACCTGAGATTAGTTGGAAATAAATCAACAGCTATGCTATTTAGAGTTGGTATGGAAGCGCCAGATAACAAAATGATTATACTTGCAACAATGGGAACTAACTGAGTGATATTAACTAATAATAATCCCGCTGATGTAAACATTGCCAACAATGAAAAAACTCCTGAAATAAAAATTCATAATGGATTATATAACAGATATAGTCCAGCCTCTCTTAGTTTGCTCCTAATGTAAACAAATAATCACGTCACTGAGCATGCGCATTGTATCAAAATGTGTACACGCTGATTAAAAAGTAACAACAAAATACTTTCAAAAGTAGGGGAAGGGAGCCATATATGGAATAGGGTCTTATTATGGAATACTAGCGTTTTTCCGGACAGGACGTTGGAAATCCTGATCTTCTTGCACCATTGGTTACATCCACAGAAACAACTACCGGATTCAAACAGACCAAATACAGCGTATTTTGTCAAGGTGATTATAATGAAGATAAAAAAAAGTGAGAAATGGATTCAATGCTCGAAATGTAATAATTGATATCATGAACAATGCACTAGTGCTGAAAGGTTGTATTTTGTCTGCGATTACTGTGAATAAATTGATTGGACTGATACTTTGGTGCTTTAAAAACCATGTACGCAAATTATGTATCTATTCCAAGTATTCCAAATTATAACCCAATGTATTCAATATAAAGATCCTATTTTGTGAATTGTAAAAATCATGTCGCTAAAGAAACTTTTAAAAAAATTATATTTATAAATTTAAGATTTTGTACTTTCTAGTTGTGAAATGGGCTATAAAGGGCTTCTGTCGTCAACTGGAAGGAGACCCCTTAATTCCTTTTACAAAAGGCTTAAGGGAACCAGCCGGGATAGAAGGCTAGTGTCCTATCCATACATTCACGTTGTGTGGCCTGTTAGTAACCATGTGACCGCTCATCAGCACGATAACCGGCTCATGGTGAACGGAACTGGAAGGGCTGCCCATTCCACCCTGGCAGACGGTGGCTTGGGGCACTCAGTCTGCCAACCAAAAAGCTGAAAGCAACAGTAAACTACAGCGTTTTCTGTCTGACTAGAATTATCGTAAGGAAACTCCTTCATGTATGATTCTGGTTAGGCTTACTTAGTATATACAGATCTTCAAGAACTTCGAGAACTTCAAAATATGAAAAATTTAAAACAAACTGGTAGGTTAGAGAATTTAAAAAGGGAAATGGATAGGTTGAAGTTAGATATTGTAGGCATTGGTGAGGTACGCTGGGATGATGATCAAGACTTTTGGTCCGGGGATTATAGGGTTATTAACACTAAAGCCATCAGATGGCAGGGCGGAGTGGGTCTAGTAATGAATAAAAAAATTGGACAAAGAGTGACTTACTATAAGCAGTGTAGTGATAGGATTATCATGGTTAGAGTAGATACGAAACCAAAGTCAACCACTATAGTGCAGGTCTACATGCCTACGTCTTCACACAGAGAGGAAGAAATAGAACAAGTATATGAGGAATTAGATGAAGTAATAAAATATGTCAAGGGTGATGAAAATTTGATAGTTATGTGAGACTGGAATGCAGTAGTTGGAGAAGGAAAAGAAGGAAAGATAGTCGGAGAATATGGTCTAGGGAAGAGAAATGACAGAGGGAGTCGGCTGGTAGATTTCTGCTCCAAATATAATTTAGTGATAGGCAATACACTTTTTAAGAATCATAAAAGGAGGTTATACACTTGGATGATGCCAGGTGACAAGGGAAGATACCAAATAGATTACATAATGGTTAGACAAAGATTCAGAAACCAGATTATGAACTGTAAAGCCTATCCAGGTGCAGACATAGGGAGTGATCATAACTTAGTAGTAATGGATAGCAGGCTTAAACTTAAGAAACTGAAGAAGGGACAGGGAAATGCTAGGTGGGATGTAGACAAACTAAGAGAACAAGACAACCAGGTAGGTTTCCAGGAGAGTATTCAAAAAGGGATAGAAGAAAGAGGTAATGACACAGGATGTGTAGAGGAGGAGTGGATAAACTTCAAGGAGGTGGTAGTGAAAGCAGCGGAAGAATGGTTAGGACATACTAAAAGAAGAGGTAGGAAACCGTGGATTACTAATGATATTTTAGAACTGATGGATGAGCGAAGAAAATATAAAAACGCAAAGGACGAGAGAGGTAAAAGGCAATATTGCTACTTGAGAAATACCATAAACAAAAGGTGTAAGAAAGCGAAGGAAGAGTGGATCAGAGCGAAATGTACGGACATTGAAAGTAAAATGGCAGTTGGTAAAGTGGACGCAGCTTATAGAAAAATAAGGGAAAACTTTGGAGAACGAAAGATGAAAGCTGTTAATTTACAAAGCGCAGGTAGTAAACCATTGTTGAATGGCCAAGAGAGAGCTGAAAGATGGAAGGAATACGTAAATCAACTCTACATGGGAAAAGAATTAGAATATGATGCGATAGAACAAGAAACTGATGTTGAAGAAGATCAAAAAGGGGACCCTATACTACGAGAAGAATTCGATCGGGCACTTAAGGATATGAATATGAATAAGACACCAGGAATAGATAACATACCATCGGAATTATTATTACGATGTGGCAAAGTTGCTCAAAACAAATTATACAAACTTGTGTGCAGAATGTATGAGAGTGGAGAGGTACCATCGGACTTTAAAAAAAATATTATGATTCCAATACCAAAAAAGTCAGGAGCGGAGAAGTGTGAACATTACAGAACCATCAGCCTAACATGCCATGCATCTAAGATACTGACCAGAATTATATACAGGAGAATAGAACACCGAGTAGAAGAAGTATTGGACGATGACCAATTTGGATTTAGAAGGAGAATGGGAACTCGAGATGCAATATTGGCTCTGAGACTGATTATTGAGAAAAGGATACAGAAAAATAAAACTACTTTTATGGCATTTGTAGATTTAGAGAAAGCATTTGACAATCTGGACTGGAGTAAAATGTTTAAAACTTTGAAAAGGCTAGGAATTAAATACAAAGAAAGGAAAGTTATCTACAGTCTGTATAAGAATCAAACGGCTGTTTTGAGAATCGAGGGGTACGAAAAAGAGGCTGCTGTAAGAAAAGGTGTACGACAAGGTTGTTCTTTGTCACCACTAATTTTTAACTTGTATATAGAAGAGGCTATAAATGAAGTGAAGGAGAAATTTGACGTAGGAATAAAAATTCAAGGAGAAACAATAAAAATGTTGAGATTCGCCGATGATATAGTAGTATTAGCCGAGGCAAAGAATGAACTAGAGGATGCCTTAAATGGAATGGATGAGATCTTGAGGAAGGATTACTTCATGAAAATTAATAAGAACAAAACAAAAGTGTTGTGCAGCAGCAAGAGTGGTTTAGAAGAGATGGGAAATTTAAAAGTAGGCAACGAAAACATACAGGAAGTTGGGGAATTCTGCTATCTAGGGAGTAAAATATTAAAGGATGGTAGAAGCACAAGTGATATCAAGAGTAGAATTGCTCAAGCTAGAAAAGCCTTTGAAATGAAAAACAGCTTACTGACTACAAACATTGATTTACAGATTAGGAAAAATTTCTTAAAACATTATGTTTGGAGTGTAGCATTATACGGAAGTGAAACGTGGGTGATAGGGGCTGTAGAACGGAAGAGGTAGAAGCTTTTGAAATGTGGTGTTATAGGAAAATGTTAAAGATTAGGTGGGTGGACAAAATAAGTAATTTAGAGGTTCTTAGGCGAGTGGATGAAAAAAGAAGTATATGGAAGCATCTTACCAAAAGAAGGGATAGGCTAGTGGGGCATATCCTAAGACATCCAGGTATTGGGCTATCAATAATGGAGGGTAACATTGAGGGAGTAAATTGCAAAGGGAGGCAAAGATTAGAATATATAAAGCAAATTACAAAAGATGTAGGGTGTTACAGGTATGTAGATATGAAACGACTTGCGCAAGATAGAACAGGTTGGAGAACTGCATCAAACCAGTCGAGAGACTGATGACAAAAAAAAGGTATAAAATAAAATATTAATAATAATATACGTATAAATATACAAAATAGGTATATAATATATAAAATATACTAATATAAATAAATAAACGACGATTTCAAAATTCAGACATTAAAGGAGCTAATCGCGTCCTTGTACAGTAAATTTCACGAACAACTAGATAACCATCCAAACCAACTAGCCTACTAATCTACCTACAAGGAACTTCCCAACTTTGCGACGTCTCAAGCGAAAATGGAGTAAAGACCTCTTGGTCTGAATAACGGACAATACCCGTAGTTACAAACGGAGAATGTACCACTGGGTCCCTCTTCTCCTTAAAGTGAAACTACCCACCGCCATTTGAATATCATATACGGAAATTGTGCACCTCAGTACCGTAATAAAATTAAAGACAAAAAAAGCTATAAATGATATTGTTACATTAGAAAAATTTAAAAAAATGGGTGGGAATCAAACATAAAACTCACCATCACATGTAATTCCGCCACATATTTACAGCAAAATCTATAATATTTTACTAGCCTTGAGTTTTCTAGTTCGTCGAAGGATTAAAAACCTTTAATGATTACATAAAATTTCAAGAAAAAACTGGATTATACAATGGTTTCTGTTACTGAAATACGGAGGAGTACAAAGATTTAATTTCAAACCTACCTGGAAGGGCAACATAAGCTGCTGAAGCCATTAATGAGGTAAACATTAAAGCTGTTGTATGTTTTTTATTTGAATGAAATTCTCCAACATATGCGTACAAAGAAGCCGTGCCACCACATGATCTGCAGGATTAAAAACCATTAATTAGTACAATATATTTATGCATAAAAGTAGTGATAATAAAGATATAAAAAAATCAATCATTTAGATACTTGGGATTTACGAACACAAAGAAACAAAACACGAAGGAAGATATTAGGAAGAAATTGAGGAAAACAAGAACATCAATCAGACAACTTAACTTAACTCTGTAATATGGAATAAAAACATAAAAAAACACATCATCTGCCTATAAATTTTTTTAAAAAAATAAATTAATATTTTTATTAATACTGTAAGCCTAATGTGCGGTTCCAAGCTCCGTGTAGTTGCGGAGTGAAGGGTACGGGTGGAGTATAATGAATTCTTTTTTTTATTCCTAATTTGTGTACATTGCAATCTGTTCAATTCAGAACAATAAGCAACCCCATGACCCAATGAGATGAGGATGATGTGTATGACGTGTAAATGAGGTGTAGTCTTGTACAGACCCAGGTCGACCATTCCTGAGAGAGTATGAAAATTAAACCCCAACCATCAAAGTACACCGGTAACCACTGTCTAGTATTCAAATCCTTATAAAAGTAACTACCTTTACTAGGATTTGAACCAGGAACCTTCGTCTCCGAAAATCAGCTGTTAAACAGCTGATTTTGGCGACGACTTTACCTCTAGACCAACCCGGTGGGTTTGTATAATGAATGAATGACGATTATTATGCCGGGAAAACTATTGTTGTATTACTCTGATACAAAATATTCGTTTTCAAACTTTCCGTATTTAACATATTTGTTTGTATTTATTGTATTTATTTATTTGCATATTTTGATATAAATTGGTAAGTTAATGCCAGTTCGCAAGCTTTGTGCAGCTGAGAGATGCATTAAGTCACTACTACTGTGAGAGATTGCGTTAGTAGTAGTAACGTTTTACTTGTACTATGTTTGTCGTTTTCAGGGGTACTATCCAAACTACATAAATATTCGGTATCTCCGTCTACAGCAAATAGTCAAAACAACTACCACGATGTCACCGCACTAGGCAGCCTACTGCCTAGCGAAAAGCAGTGAGATGATTAGTACAGTGTTATGACGTAGCAGCAGTCTGGTACTTCGTCTGTCCCCTTCATCTCGCAGCTGCACAAAGCTTAGATTCATACTGTAAATATTATGAATCCGACCAAGTTAATAACCCGGTAGGTATTTTCTAAATTAATACGCCGGATGATAAGAATATTTTTTTTAGTCTAGTTAGTATACACTACCACTACGAATGCATCAGCTGTGAAATACTACAAACTCATTCATTCTCCCACTACTATAACAACGCACTGCATTCCACAACAACTACACGGACCTGGGACTCTAGCAATACTTGTATCTTCATTTTTATAATGGTACCCTAGTAAGTTCTTAACAATATTCTCGTCTCAGCCATATCTATTCTTGACATCCGCAAAGTATAGTTTTTTTGTTTTTTTTTTTGTTTAACGTCCGACTGTTTTGTAAATTGCTGCTAATGCAGACGGTGAAGGATGAAATGACTTTTTTGTAACGTATGAAAAAATGCCATGCCCGAGAGGGATTCGAACCCAAGACCGCGTGATGAGAGGCGAGCACGTTACCAACATCGCCAACGCGACCGGCGCAAAGTAGTGGGTACGACACTTTGAAACAAATAATATATTTGTTATACTTATATAATTTTATAATAACCGAAAAAACAAAAGTGGGATAAAACCTTAAAACGGTCTCTTCGAAACTTGACCAACCAACGTTTTCCTCAGTAAATAAAATTCTCTTAAAGTTTATCAATTTCATTTATGCAACTCGTGATTGCACATGAGAGACATCAAATTTTAAATAAATAAATATAACTGCTGGCCGCATTGGCGCAGTTGGTAACGTGCTCGCCTCTCATCATGCGGTCCTGGGTTCGAATCCCACTCAGGCACGGCATATTTTCATACGTTACAAAAAAATCATTTCATCCTCCATTGTAAACAGATCCACCACAACGTCGTCGCTAATAACCGTTGTAGTTGATGAGACGTTAAAAAAAATATATATATATAACTGCTCTAAAGTTTTATTATTCACAAATATTTTGCTTTTAAGATGATCAGTAAGCTATCAGCGGTTTTTTAACCGAACTGGATCAAATTTATGGTGCAGCAAATCCACCAATAATTTCACGAATATAACGTTTTCAAAGTAAATTCTTATGACTGATTACTAATTGCTCGAGTTACGTATCCAATAGAACACTAGGCTACACGATAACTTACGCGTTCTTTACGTCAACAATACATATCTCAAAATGTACCGTAGGTTCGGAGACAAACGTCAAAATCATAACAGTCTTTTAATATGCAATATGAATTCTGCAGACCTACCAGGAATCGCGCAAAGACGACAGAAAAGCTGTTGGAGTACAGACATGATACATTAACGCAACTGTAACATTTATTATGTATACAAAAATAAAATTTAAAAATGAACACAATTATCGTTTTCTGGAGAGCTATCGTTGGGTGGTGTCCTCCTCAAAGCCATTAACGCGGTTGGTTTGTTTTTAATTTTTTTTAAATTTAGTTGTGAACGTTTTTGGTGCTTGCTTTTATTCAGTTGCAAAATAAATAAAGTAATAATAAAAAAAGATGATCAGTTGGCCTAACCATGAAAAATTCATTACCTTTGACTTCTTTAATGAAATGCGATTATAACGCTCAGCAATAATCTAAATACACTAGTTTACAAAAGCAAAACTCTAATGTTTCGGAGGTGGTTATAGTTTGAAAAATAAAGCATATTCATAATAACTTAATTCTTTCCGACAGTTACCAATAAACACTCATTTTTTAAATATTTTTGTTTTGTAATCCCTAATTTATGTTCGTTGCAATCTGTTCAATTCAGAACAATAAGCAACCCCATGACCCAATGAGATGAGGATGATGTGTATGACGTATAAATGAGGTGTAGTCTTGTACAGACTCAGGTCGACCATTCCTAAGAGAGTATGGTTAATTGAACCCCAACCATCAAAGTACACCGGTAACCAGTGTCTTGCATTCAAATCCGTATTAAAGTAACTACCTTTACTAGGATTTGAACCAGGAACCTTCGTCTCCGAAAATCAGCTGTTAAACAGCTGATTTTGGCGACGACTCTATCTCTAGACCAACCCGGTGGGTTTTTTTATATTTAGTAGAAAAATATTTGAATTGGCTAGTTACTATTAGAAACAATATGAACGTACAATTTAAAAGTAATTATTCGGAAACCAACGGGAATGTCTCTTTAATTACGACAAATATATCGGAATTTCTATAAATTAAAATAAAACTTAAAATGCCAAAATCTACCGCCAGTCATGCGCATATTGTCTATTACTGTTTTATCCTGTGAAAACCAAGTTCATTGTAGGTTTTACAATAGCTAGTATTTCACGTTATTGTATAAATTGCACAGAATTAATTTTTTTAAATTTTATTTTTATAGTATTTTCAAAAGCGTTTAAGAGTAATATTAATTATATTTATGAATTGAGTGACTCAATCTTATTTTTCTACCTTTAAAATATAAAATGTTTCTTACAATGACTCATTCATGAAACAAATCACCAGTTTATTGTTCTATTTGTTACATCAGTAACTGTAAATTTGTTATTTCCACATTACTTTCTGAAATGTAATTTTTAAATAGTTCATAGATTATTCATAGTGATTCATATAGGCTATAAGGTCGATGTATTTTTGCAAAAAATATTTGGTATAATGTAAACTCATAATTGCTACGGTTTTAAAATTTGTTGACTTTATTTTTTAACTTTTCACCTGAGTAAAGGAAAGAATTTGTAACCATAAAATGTACAACATTTATCAATCACTTCTAGAGTTTTCCTATTCTTACGAAATTTTATGCTGAAATCCCGGGATTTTGCGAACACATTTAGAGTAGGTACCTATAGAATTTATTTTTTTATGAGTCGTACCTAAAAAAACCGACATTCTTCCCACTGCAAAAATAATGCAGTAAAAATCATTAACTACAGAGTTGATGCAAACAAACACGACGGACTGACGGTGGCATGATTTACAGCAGCTTATGTGATCATCCAGCGGACATAGTTTCCGATTTTTTTTTTTTAGCTTTTATTTTTTATCGGGAACTCTACTTTGTTGACAACTACCCAATTTGATCGCTGCTTTTTGCTGTATTTTTTTTGACGTGGATTAGACATGAGTTTGAACAGGGACCCCCAGTAGAGTTTGTTCATGGATAGCTGTCAACTGGTCACCATACAAAGTCGCTTGCCCAACCGGTGTTACTTAACAAATAATAGCGACTTTCTACCAGCTGACTGACTGGGCTGGCCCGAAGGCGTCCGTTGTTTTAACTCCATAAATACTATTAGGCAATCACACCCAGTACATATTTAACGCATTGTTTTTATAGTTCAGTTTGATTTCTGCAATTTGTTATAATTCTCTGCAACGTTCCTGATAGGGGGCTATTTTTATAAAAATACGAAGAAATTTCTTTTCATTCTGGAATAAACTTACTCTTTTTTTATTGTAAATTAAGCCTCAAATTAATTAAATTGTTATGTGAATTTTGTGGTCTTTAGTGTTTACGTCAAAAGTTAAATTTTTAGGGAATTCTATATGTAGTGTTAACAAATTTTACATTATACGGCTGATTTTATTAGTTACATTTTAAAATACCTTAGTATAGGGTGATTCAAAAAGAGCGCCGGTTTTGATATATCAAATTAAGAGATTTATTTTATTGAAAAACTGAAAATAAATACATCAACAAGTTCATCTTTTCTTCCGATTTTATGTATGAAAAATGATGTCATGCATGTGTCCTCCTCTACTGCGCTGGCACGCATCAGCTCTGTCCATGAAATTGGATATTACTGCACGACAAGTTTCGACTTCCATTTGCCCGATTAACCGTCGAATTTCCTCCTTCAAGTCATTGATGTTTCGGGGTTTATTGGCATACACCAATGACTTCAGATGACCCCAAAGAGGAAAGTCACAAGGCGTCAAGTCACACGACCTTGGTAGCCATTGATGGTCGGAATTACGAAAAATGATGCGATCCTGGAACCGTTCACGGAGCAACAACATTGTTTCTCGTGCAGCGTGACAGGTGGCACCATCCTGCTGAAACCACAACTCGTCAATGTCCATTCCATCCAAATGACGCCACAAAAACTCCCTAATTTGCTGGGTTAACAGCCACACTGTCACAAACCAACGCAACGTTCTGCTCAGTTTGGCCAGAACGACGACGTCCAGAACTTTTAAGGTCGACTGTTGAACCCGTCTCAAAAAACTTTTTCATGAGCCTGCGAACTGTTGATTCATTCGGTGCTTCATTACGTCCTAGAGTACCGCGAAGTCGCCTGACAGTAGCCGATAACTCTCTCCACTCTGGTAAAATGTTTTGACGATTAACACTCGTTAATAAACTCGTTAGTAAACTTCTCCATGGTTAGACACAGACTGCGAGAGTACTACACTGCGAACAAGAGAAACTACAACTGAATCGTCAATCGGAATGTTCTCCAAAATAGAAATGTGGTCAAACAATGTTGCCAACCGATAAACAAAAATTTACCAGCCGTTTAAAAACCGGCGCTCTTTTTGAATCACCCTTTATTTTATATTATGTGATTTATAATTAAATTGGAATGTATGATTCATATTATTTAACATTAAGTCAAAAATAGATAGCCCTACGTAGCGAGTTCTTATGTATTTTTAGAAAAAAAATGTTCAAAAATAGAGCTAGTTACAATTAGTATGCGTTGCGCTAAGCTATCTGGGTTGTGTTCTAGCCAAAGAGAGAGGACTGTATTGTTGACGGTTACTCTGTAGTTAAATGGCTTTTTCTATAGGTTCTTTATACGAAGGAAGAACGCTTTGTATTCAGTTTTTCGGAATACGTCTCAATATGTTGTCTTCTCTGTCCACGCATCCATTTGTCACATCAAAAAAAAAAATATACAAGGTATCACCGCCAGCCCTTCTAATTAATCATTTACTGTGTTGCCGGCCTTCAATACTTCTTCCGGCCTTTGTCGGCGCGGTAGGCCCTTTGACGGCATACCGACAAACCTTTCGGCTCCCCACCGACAGAGGCGTTTGTCATCAAGGCCAAGCCAGTAGCCGTTCTCTACCACAGCGGTCTCGGTGACTATATAAAGAGCGCTGCACTGAGCCGGGCGATTCAATTCTGATCAAGACTTCGAGGGATTCACTTCGAACCAGACAGCAGACAAGACGTCCTTCACGGCACTCGGATGCCGGACTCCAGCAAAGACTAATCGACGACCCCGCAAGAGAGAATATGATCCTTCCTCTCACCGACCCGTCACCTTAAGCCGTCGACCGGACTGTCATCGCCCGCTGACGCGAGCGATGCCCACATCGGTCCCTCGACAGAGCCTTACGCCCACCGGACCCGACGAAGCAGCCATCGACGCTTTACTGCGAGGGAAAAAGATGACGTCTCCGCTGGACGACGACACGCCGTGTCACCCAGCTCCTCGTCCGCCACGACGACTACGACCGACGCTCTCTATCAAGACGACCACCGCTTAAATGGCCCTTTTCAGGGCCACCAAACAAATAAGGTTTGCCACTTAAAGTCGCCAACCGGTGACAAAGGCATAATTTATGATTTCCAGTTTTCATTCTCATCGTGAATTTCACAAACTCATCTCTCAAATTCCCTACAGTTTTATCCCAAAATCACACTGGAACGATTGTTATCGTTTCCAGTGTTATATTCATCGTCTAACAGTTCCAAAAAATATAGTCGAATTTCCTTTGGTTTAGAAAATATCAAATCTTTTAGAGCAAAATCTAGACATAAAAAAATAGTAAGTAAATCAAAGAAAAATGTAAAAAGTACATCAGGGTGTCTGGTATGCAATTTGAATTTAAAAAAGAAGGTTTGGCTGGCTTATGTCCCTCAATACCCTCCCTCACGGCTACGTGCCTGGACACATTGCAATCACCTTCTACTGAAATTAAGAAAAAAAAGTTGTACATGTTGCAACAGTGCACGTCCCCGAAAGTTTATTATGTAACAAAACTATAAGTTATATATTTAATAAGTAATATACAGTATACTTACACAACTCCGTTAAAAAATCTCAACACAAGTATAATGGAATAATGTGGCACGAAACACGTTATTATATAAAGTAAACCATCAAAAAAAAACATCTTACTAGTATATAATGCCTCCCAAATCGATCGGACAGAAATCCCCACATGTGACAACTAAATATTAATCCTGAAAAAAAAATAGATTTAAGGTGGTGGTGGTGGAAGCGAACTAGCGCTTCTTAGAGCGAGTATCTGGTTTAAGCTAGCAGCTTCTTGTGTAATTAGAGAATTTTTTTTTCACGTATTCGCTAATTTTCAGCTGCTTTCGAGTTATTGACGATTCATGACTGTACTCACTACATTTTATTAAGGGGAGTTGGACTCGAAAAAATGAAAAAAAAAATTATTTTTAGGTTTTAACTGTGTTGAAATTAGCGGTTTCCAATGGTACCAAAATCACGTTTCTACAACAACTAGAAATATTTATTTTTGATTTTTATGAAAACACAATGCCATGTGAAAATTTTCCTGTTTTTGTAAAAAAGTCATATTGTGTACATGATTTTTAGTTATTTTGTCACTAATTTTTTGAATTTTTTTAGCATTTCCCTTTCAATCTAGAAGGCACTTTTGTTTGTAAGGTTTAGTATGCAACTTTTTTTTTTAATTCCTAATTTTGTGTACGTTGCAATCTGTTCAATTGAGAACAATAAGCAACCCCATGACCCCATGAGATGAGGATGATGTGTATGACGTGTACATGTGGTGTAGTCTTGTACAGATCCAGGCCGACCATTCCTGAGAGAGTATGGTTAATTGAATCCCAACCATCAAAGTACACCGGTAACCACTGTCTAGCATTCAAATCCGAATAAAAGTAACTACCTTTACTAGGATTTGGAACCTCCGTCTCCAAAAATCAGCTGTTGAACAGCTGATTTTGGCGACGACTTTACCGCTAGACCAACCCGGTGGGTAGTATGCAATTTATGTTGCATAAATTACTTAGTGAATTCCTGCTCCTGCTCGTATGGAGCAGAAATGCACTAAGGACTTTCATTTTTTTATAGAAATGCGTTTATAAACCTCATTCACTGTTTCCCAAAAACTGTGTTTTTTCATACAAAAGACCTGTTTTTTCAAGATCAAATAAAGCCTTCTCCCCTAAATTTTAATGGCTCAATCCTTACATGTATTTACATCAAAAGACGGGGGCATTTGACGTTATTTTAATTTATAAAAAGAATATAAATGTTTTTCTATAAAATTAAAGTTTTAAAGTAGGCATTCACGGAAAAATTTATAAAAAAAATTAATAATCTATATGTTTTAAAATGACTCCGCCTATCTGTCAGGAACATATCAATGAATAACTGGTTTAAATTTGAAGATTTTCTGGCCATAGATAACTGAGAAAACGGGTCAAGCATTAACATGGGTTAAGATAGCAGTTCCGACTCCCCTTAAGCCAAAATGTATGTTTCTTTAACACTAAAAAAATGTTTTTTTAAGTTCTCATCTAAAATAAAATTCAAGTATTGTACATGCACAAGTTTTTTTTTTTATTGAGTGATGATGCCTACATAAGTCTTGGGCTTGTGCGAAGGTAATGATATGCGGTGATTTACAGATGAAGAAATGCCAGACCTGACCGGGAATCGAACCCGGGACCTCGGCATAGTAGCCAATTACGCTGACCACTACACCACGGGCCGGCCATTAAAAGATTTACATTAAAAGATTTAATTAAAGTAAGCTAATGAACAAAGTAATGATCAAAGACAATGAAACAATACCCCATTAAAGTAAACTATGTGTCAGAATATCTAATAATACTGATTTACAAACAAAATAATAAACTACCAAATTTATAAAACATTTGATATTTTATACAAAATTATGATTGCTTATACAAAACGAAAAGGCCTATATCTGAAAAATTAAAAAAATTTTATCAACTTAGTAAAGTTAGTACTATGACTGTAACAAACTGCATGTGAACTGGTACGCTGGCGATCACGTGATCAGTGTACAGTCATTAACTAAAATAGTTGTTCATGTGAACTGCTTAGTTTTAACATTCAATGAATTTTTTTTTGTCATTCCTAATGTGTGTACGTTGCAATCTGTTCAATTCAGAACAATAAGCAACCCCATGACCCCATGAGATGAGGATGATGTGTATGACGTGTACATGTGGTGTAGTCTTGTACAGACTCATGTCGACCAATCCTGAGAGAGTATGGTTAATTAAACCCCAACCATCAAAGTACACCGGTAACCACTGTCTAGCATTCAAATCCATATAAAATTAACTACCTTTACTAGGATTTGAACTAGGAACCTTCATCTCCGAAAATCAGCTGTTAAACAGCTGACTCTGGCGACGACTTTACCTCTAGACCAACCCGGTGGGTTTCAATGAAAATAGCACACAACTCCTCTAATCCAAAATTCCGGATAATTCGAACTGATTTTTAATATTTATAAAATGATTTTTACGAATAAAACGTGTTTAAAATTAAAATTAAGTAAGTTTATAGCGAAGAAAATATTTTTAACAGGCTTTTAAACATAAAAATTAAATTTTTTTTTAATAAAAATGATTAACAGTGTAGTTGAAAATAGAAAACGAAGATAACCAAGTTCTTAATTCAAGATGTTTTTATAGATAATATTGATCGCTTAATGGTACAACATTTCTTCAATAAAACTCCTTCTTACTTGCCGGCCGCATTGGCGTAGTTGGTAACGTGCTTGCCTCTCATCATGCTGTCTTGGGTTTGAATCCCATTCAGGCACGGCATATTTTCATAAGTTACAAAAAATCACTTCATCCTTCACCATCTGCATTAGCAGTAATTGCAGAACAGTCGGACGTTAAACAAAAAAAAAATCCTTCGTACTATTTTACCCTCTATTATAACCTCTATCATAAGCAATTCCAAAAAAAAAATACAATTTTACTATCTTGTTAGATACGATATAAAACCTTTATAAGAATATATTTTCTACTGTATACCTGAGGCAATGTTTTATTATCAGGCCAAGTTATTTACAGAGATTTTAATAGTAAAATAAAATAAAGAGTGTGTTAGACCTACCTGAAAATTCAGCAGATATAAGATTGCCTTTATCTAATGAATTCATATTCAAATCACATTGTGCAGCTGGTAAAACAAACGATATTCCGCTTACCGCTATGTGAGAACAAAGCAATGAAAACCCACCAACAAAAACTACCTTGTATTGAAATATTCCAGTACCTTAAACAAAAAAGAGGAACAAAACAATTTATATATTTATTTTATTCATTATAAAAAGTATTACTGCAATTTTTATACTACGGTAATGTAAGAAAACCATTAGAAAGAGAAGGCAGACCTTATGATCCAGGGATTGTGAATAATACCAATCTTAAGTTGTTGATTAATTGGTAGGGACGTATAGTAATACGAGGAGGTTCACTAGAAGAAGAGGATTCTTCTGGTCCCTTTACTGATTGGCGTAGTTGGTAACGTAGAGGTTCACTAGAAGAAGAGGATTCTTCTGGTCCCTTTACTGATTGGCGTATTTGGTAACGTAGAGGTTCACTAGAAGAAGAGGATTCTTCTGGTCCCTTTACTGATTGGCGTAGTTGGTAACGTAGAGGTTCACTAGAAGAAGAGGATTCTTCTGGTCCCTTTACTGATTGGCGTATTTGGTAACGTAGAGGTTCACTAGAAGAAGAGGATTCTTCTGGTCCCTTTACTGATTGGCGTAGTTGGTAACGTAGAGGTTCACTAGAAGAAGAGGATTCTTCTGGTCCCTTTACTAATTGGCGTAGTTGATACCGTGCTCGCCTCTCATTATGCGGTCTTGGGTTCGAATCCCATTCAGACACGGCATATTTTCATACATTACAAAAAAAAGTATTTTATTGCAGTACATACAAGACTATACTAATGCAGACGCACGTTTTGCCCAGCGCTCTCCTTATAAAAATCAGACTATACCATGGGGTTGTTCAGATAAGAATAACTTATCCTAAAACTATGATTTTCATTCCCTTTACTTTTTTCTGTCTGACCACTTTATGAGGGAAAATACCCCTTGTAATCACCTTAACACATTGTAACGTCCAAGTTTAAATACGTTACTGAGGGTTTTTGTTTCATTTCTGGCGCTGCTTTTTGTTTGTGTTAATGCCTAACTTTGTTCACTGTAAGCTGTCGCTATCTGGCGTTTTTCTGTTTATCTATTCTGGCCTGATTTGAATTAATATTTTTCTGTCGACTAATTGTACTATTTTCCTGGTTTAACGTGCACTCTTGTTTGTGAAGTGAAATGTTACGGTAGTCGTCTATGACCTTTAAGATGTTGCCGATTTGCAAATTTCTTTCTTTTACTTAAAGAATGTTTTTTTTACTTTAATGCTGTATTATGATTGTTACTGAAGTTTAATTGCATATTCTACTGTTTTAAATTATGTTTATCTTTTGTTTTTCTTCAAACTTATTATGATACGTATTTATTTTAAGTCTTTTCCGGGTCGGCGTTTAATTATGGTTCAAGTTTTTTTGGCTTCGTAGCCCCAAATTTATTTTGGGTAAGTTCTCTTTTGTTTTGCTGTCGAATATTTCTGGAGATTGCGCTTGTCAATTCTGTTTAACTGTAAATTTTAAATTTTGAATCGAGTTATTTTGGTTTTGGCCTTGTTCGATTCTTGCCTTGTTTTTTTGTCTGATTGTTTGCCTACACCTTTTAACCTTGTGTGGGTTTCCGTTAAGGTGTAGGGCAATTTAATCTTTTGTCCTTACCTTTTGTTTTTTTTACCTTTGACCTATGTTGACCGCAATCTGTAGAAGTATTCTTTGGTCTTTTCTTTCTTTTGATTTGGTTCATTTTGTTACTTTTCTTTTCGAAGTGTTACCTTTTTCGCTTTTAACGTTAGTCGGTTTTTGTCCAGGGTTCGACTCTGGGGTTCTATTCTGTGAGATTCTGCTTTGGGAACGTTTCCGTTATGGAAGATCCTACTGTATGAGAAGCCTACTCTAGTTTTGGATAACTGTTTCGGATAGTCTTGGATAGCAGTGCCATTCTGCTTTTTTGGAGCCACCTGGGTTTGATTCTCGACGTTTTCTGTTCTATTATTTTGTTTCTGCAATCTGGTATGTGTCATTAAATATTTTGTAAAATGTGTTTTTCGGGCTATCGACGATTTCTACTTGACTGCGTCTATGCAGGTCAGGTAGGGCTTCCTGTACTGTGCATGTCGCGAAATGAAAATGGTCAACGAATGAACTTGTTTAAAATTTAAATTAATTTTTTTAATATTAAAAAAAAACCGTTAACAAGTTTTCTTTCTCATAAGTAATTTCATTAATCTAGAATCTTGTTTTTTTATATATAAAATCTTTTTTACAAAATATTGTTTTTCTTATAAATTTTTTTTAATAATTTAAAAGGCTACCATGGTATGCACATATAAATAAATATAATATTAAAATAAAAATTTGATGCTATGCTACTACGGAACAATGAACTAATTCAATTTTTTTATAAAAAAATTTTTTTTATCTTTCAATTTTCTGTATCTATGAATTTTCAGTATAAATAGTATCAGTTTCAAGTGAACTTAAAACGATAGCTTTTTAAAATTTAGTTATTCATTGAACATTGTATTTTATATTTAATTTTTATATTTTTTTTAAATAATTTTGCCTGAAGATAATCCATTTAGGGATTTTATCTGTCTTAAATTTAATTATGTCTATATAATAATTTTACTGTATTTCCAAACTTCTTGGATTCATTGTGTAATTTTTTGGTATTTTGTGTTTTTCTTAAGTAATTATAATCATATGCAGCAACAACTCTTGTTCTTTTTGGCTTCCTTATGTTTTTTGTCCACCCCTGAGCCAACCTATCGATGTGGATAGAGGGGGAGGTGACAACATTTCTCAGCTAAAAGCACCCAAGCAATTTTACAATTTGAAAATATTACCGTTATTTTTATGAAGACACCTGATAAAATGCGTGACTTAAAAATTTAATACAATCTCTATTAAAATCGGTTCAAAGATCTTGGACCGTGCTAAATTTGAATAGATATTTAAAAGCCGAGAGACAAAAATTTAAGACGGCTAAACAAATGAATAAAAAATATAGCAAAATTTATTAGACACAGCAAGCTAAAATATAGGGCCTACGTGCAGTCCAATAACATAATGAAAGTATCTTACAATATCATTTCTATACTGCGCAGAAGTACAGAATACACTGTGATAGTCATTTGTGGTTTAGACAGATGTTTTTGATATGAATAGCACATAAGGAGAACAGCAAGTCCGAAGCTAGCCGCCGGATTTATAACAGAAGAACTTAGTAAAAAAAGTCCAATGCGCTTGCGCCAACTGAAACAGGGGAAGAGTTCCCTCTCTGTGATAACTGGAGCAGTGTCAGCGATGATTAACAGCTGAATCGACAGATACACAGTAGTTTTGTTTAGGTCAACAGCCGAAAGGCTGGTTTGAACCGCAAGAGGTTTTACTAAGTAAAAACGAGGAGTAAGGTGGTTTACCATTGCCTTCCTCACTGAGTTGAAAGAGTATGCTTATCAGCATGCCAGGCCCTCCGAAAAGCACTCACTTTCCACCTTGCAAATGACACCTTCACTTCATTCACCACAAGGTCTGGCTGCATAGAGAAATTCATTACTCTGAGAGGAGATAACTCTGACTAGTGTCTTTTACACCTCTACCTCTTCTGTTCTTAAATAGTTCAGTCATATAAGTGGCTAACTATGTGATAAGAAACAGAACTATTTTTTTTAGCCCTGGACCAAACAGATAGAGTGCAATTAAAATAACACTCCACCTGCCCGTTTTGGGCATACACAGCAGTAGAAGAGGCGAAAACAGTATAAGCAGAGTCATGTCTTCCAAGCCGTCATATCGTCCAAGTTTTTTTAAATTGTAAAATAATAGTACCTCTAATTTATCAGTAGTCGTCTAACACAAAAATGATACGTCTAAATTATTTCCAAAAAAAAAGAATTACCAGTAGCTTCAATCGCTTCATCAAAATTAACAACTTTCTCATTTTCAGGTTTTGTTTCTGGAAAACAAACACAGACATCAAGTTATAAGAATTTTAATTACTACTTTAATTATTTCAATGTTAAAATTAAAATGTTTTTGAACATAAAAAAATACAACCTTGTTTCTTATGTAGTCAATAGTTCTACTGGATTACCTCGTAGTCAATATTTTTGAATGGATTTAAATGTCTTACTTTGTTTAACATTTTGGAGAAAGAATCGACATTAAGGGACTGCTGTAATTATTAACAGATTTGCACTACAAAAAATTACCTGATAATGATAAAAGATTTGCAAAAAGCAACTTACCATCATTTAATTCTATATAATATCCGGTGTTATGCATATCCAGTAGTGCAGGATAAATCATCACGGGGTAACAAAATAAGAATTTTTACTTTCTCTTGCCTATATTTATGAATATATAGGAAGGAAAATATTTTTTTCATGTCGATTTTAACAAATCGAGTTTTCACCGGATCTGCACGTTTTCAGACCTCCTGAATCCAAAAAACATGTTTTAGCGATTGGTCTGTGTGTGTGTGTGTGTGTGTGTGTGTGTGTGAGTGTGTGTGTGTGTGTGTGTGTGTGTGTGTGTGTGTGTGTGTGTGTGTGTGTGTGTGTGTGTGTGTGTGTGTGTGTGCGTGTGTGTGTGTGTGTGTGTGTGTGTGTGTGTGTGTGTGTGTGTGTGTGTGTGCGCGTGTGCGTGTGTGTGTGTGTTTGTGTGTGTGTGTGTATGTGTGTGTGTATGTGTGAACAGAATATCTCAAGAACGGAACATTGTACGAACTTGAAACTTGAAACTTAAGTCACATACCACTACCGGACCCGACACGAACATTTTCATCAAAATCAGTCAACCGGAAGTAGTAGTTTATTCGTATAATTTTTCACTTTTTGCAATTTTCTCAAAAACTGGTCCTACGATTTTTTTAAAAAGGGCTGGTTTACTCAATTTTTTATTTTCTACAAGATAGGGTAGGCACCATGTTTGCTGAAATTCTTGGCGAGACTGTTTTTACGTAAAAAAAGTGTTTTTTTAAGATTACGGCTTTAATATGTATTATAGCGTAAAAGTTTATATAATAAACAATGTAGAGAATTTAAAATTCTACAACTTTTATTTCAAAAGTTTTTTTGTTTAACGCTTAATTTAGCGGTAATTAGCGATTCTCTGTTTTTTCTCACGAAAACGCGTGAAAAATCGATTTTTTTTTTTAAATTTCGGCTTTCGTATGCATTTTGCGACAAAAAGTATGAAATCAAATTTATAGGAAATTAAAAGATCTACAACTTTTATTTAGAGCATTTTTCTCTACAGAGCCTAATTTAGCGTGAAAGAGTATTTTTAATCCAAACTGAAGTTGATTTTCAATTGCGTCTTTCACTCATGATTAAAATTAGGTTATGTTTATTGAGGTTAGTTTTTTGTTTATTTCTAATGTTTTATTACTAATATTAGGTTATATTGTTTATTATTTGCATTGGCAAGAGAAAGTTGTGTGAGAATTTTACACCAGATATTTTAAAATATTTTTCACTTGTTTATCGTTAAAAATACTATAAGATTGCAAACAAAATATCCACAAAATATGAAAAATTATGGGGGGGGGTCAGAAAAGACCCGCTAATTGTTCTGAATTGAGCAGAATCAAACGTACATACATTAGGGATTAAAAAATAATAATATATTTTTTAAATTATTTACATTGACAAGATAAAGTCGTGTGAGTGTTCTACACCAAATATTTATTAAAATGAAATGAGATTTTTCTTACGTAATTATTTAACTTGTTATGCAGTTATATTTCAGTTGGCAAGTAGTAGGCCTATTACTAAAAATAATAATACATTTTTTAAATTATTTACATTGACAAGATAAAGTTGTGTGAGTGTCCTTCACCAAATATTTATGGAAATGAAATGAGATTTTTCTTACGTAATTATTTAACTTGTTATGCACTTTTATTTCAGTGATCAAGTAGTATTACTAAAAATAATAATATTTTTTTAAATTTATTTACATTGACAAGATAAAGTCGTGTGAGTGCTCTACATCAGATATTTATGAAAGTGAAATGAGATTTTTCTTACGTAATTATTTAACTTGTTATGCACTTTTATTTCAGTGATCAAGTAGTATTACTAAAAATAATATTTTTTTAAATTTATTTACATTGACAAGATAAAGTCGTGTGAGTGTTCTGCACCAAATATTTATGGAAATGAAATGAGATTTTTTTATACGTAATTATTTAACTTGTTATGCAGTTTTCTGCCCATAACAGACAGGTGGAGTGTCAAATTATTTACACTCAATCTGTTCGTTGCAGGGCTAAAATAAATAGTTCTGTTTCTTGTCACATGGTCAGTCAATTGAATGACTGAATCATATAAGAACAGAAGAGGTAGAGGTGTAAAAGACACTAATCAGAGTTATCTTCTCTGAAAGTAATGAATTTCATTGTACAGCCAGACCCTGTGGTGAATGAAGTGAAGGTGTCATTTACAGAGTGGAAAATATGTGCTTTTCAGAGGGCCCGGCATGCTGATAAGTGTACTTTTCCACTCAGTGGGTTGTGGCAATGGTAAACCACCTCACTCCTCGTTTTACTTAGTAAAACCTCTAGAGGTTTAAACCAGCCTTTGGGCTGTTGACCTAAACAACAACATGCAGTTTTATTTCAGTGCTCAAGTAGTATTATTTGGTTGGGGTTTAATTAATTTATACTCTCTCAGGAATGGTCGACCTGGGTCTGTACAAGACTACAACTCATTCACGTCATACACATTATCCTCATATAATTGGGTCATGGGGTTGCTTATTGTTCTAAATTGAACAGATTGCAACGTACACAAATTAGGAATTAAAAAAATTAAACAAATAAAAAAAAGTAGTATTACTAAAAATAATAATAAATTTTTTAAATTATTTACATTGATAAGATAAAGTTGTGTGAGTGTTCTACACCAAATATTTATGGAAATAAAATGAGATTTTTCTTACGTAATTATTTAACTTGTTCTGCAGTTTTATTTCAGTGCTCAAGTAGTATTACTAATAATTTATTTTGATTTTAATAGCAATATTGATAATACTAATAAATTAATTATTACCATTCAAACGTTGATTAGGTTTGGTAAATAATCAATATTAATCACACACAATATCAGAAATAAATTTAATCAGTTAATTAAACTTTTCATAAACAATAATAGTACAATAAAACGACAACGATAAATTCCTGATAAAATCTAAACTAAAAACCTAATACGTACCTATTTCAGTAGCCATAATAATTTAATATTTAAAAGCAAATGTATTATTTAATTAGCTTGGAGTCATGCGGTTTACAAAACATCTTAACAGAAATAAACTAACAAAACCTCTATATCTTGAATATATATAAGAATACATATTAAAAAAGTTTAGAATCATAGTACAATTAAGTTCTTTTTACTTTCTCTTGCCTATATGAATATATAGGAAGGAAAGTATTGTTTTCATGTCGATTTTTCGAAATCGAGTTTTCACCGGATCTATACGTTTTCAGACCCCCTGAATCCAAAAAACATGTTTTTAGCGATTGGTCTGTGTGTGTGTCTGTGTGTCTGTGTGTGTGTCTGTGTGTGTGTGTGTGAACAGAATATCTCAAGAACGGAACATCGTACGAACTTGAAACTTGAAACTTAAGTTACATACCACTACCGGACGCGACACGAACATTTTCATCAAAATCGGTCAACCGGAAGTAGTAGTAACTTAGTTTATTCGTATAATTTTTCAGTTTTTTGCGATTTTCTCAAAAACTGGTCCTACGATTTTTTTTAAAATCGCCTATTTTACTCAATTTTTTATTCTCTACAAGATAGGGTAGGCGCCATGTCTGCTGAAATTCTCGGTGAGGCTCTTTTCACGTAAAAACGTTGTTTTTTAAGATTACGGCTTTAATATAAATTTTAGCGCAAAAACTTATATAATAAAAGTTGTAGAGAATTTACAAACCTACAACTTATGTTTCAAACATTTTTTTGTATGACGCTTAGTTTAGCGGTAATTTGCAATTTTCTGTTTTTTTCTCACGAAAACGTAAGAAAAATCGATTTTTTTAACATTTCGGTCTTAGTATGCATTTTACGACAAAAGTGTATATAATAAAAGTTATAGAAAATTAAAAGATCTACAACTTTTGTTTAGAGAATTTTTCTCTACAGAGCCTAGTTTAGCGTGAAAGTGTGATTTTCCGTTTTTTTTAAGCCAAATTGAGTTCGATTTTCATTTTGCGTCTTCCACTCATGATTAAAATAAGGTTATGTTTTTGAGGTTAGTTTTTGTTCATTTCTAATGTTTTAATACTAATGTTAGGTTTATTGTTAATTATTTGCATTGGCAAGAGAAAGTTGTGTGAGTGTTTCACACCAGATTTTTTCTTAGGTAAAAGTGATGCTTCCACCATACATGTGCATGAAACACATCATGCACTGTAAAATGAAACAGCCAGCACGCACCTCGTGCGTGGTCAGCAGTGAAAGTGCTAATATATTTTATTTTATAGTAAATTCATAAATGCTTTATAAATTATTATCTTTATTACATAACAATATTTACATTAGGCTGTACTTAAACATCATTAACCTTTAACGTACGGACTGTTTTAGTAATTTTGCAAAACATCAAACTAATCATAAGAGTCTTGCAAATAAATTCTTTTATCTTATTTACTAATAGATATAAAATTCTGCAAAAAATACAGTTAATTTATGAAATGCGTACCAATTTTTTGAATATAACATTTTGAAAATAACTTTACTATTGTCTTCGCTGTGGCTAGCGAAAAATTTCGCACGGTAATATAAAGTACTTGGTGTACATTTTTTACTCTGAAGGGCTTAAAATTCAGTTTATCAAAATATTTTATAGAATATATTTTGTAAAGAAGAATTTTCTTTAAAAATGGGTAATTTTCAATTCATTTTCCGAAAAATTTGTAAAGAGTTACAAATTTTTTAAATAGTACATGTTTTTACAAAAATGTCCTTCAAATGTATCATAACGATCTTGTGAATAAACTCTTTTATCTTATTTACTTAGGGCTGTTCTTATGGGCAAAGCTGAATAGAACATTGCTTACTGTATAAATACATGTTTTGATAAACATTGTAAGAGGTCTGGAACGCAAATGGCAGAGCTTTTACTAAGCCAATGCAATACTAACAAAAATCATTCGATTTTGTATAAAATCGTTCGTAAACCTGTTAAATGAGACCTTCTGCCTTTTCAAGGGCAAACTACCAACGTATAAACATTCATACTTCACACACACACACAAGAAACACGTGTATTTTAATTTGTGTGGGTGTTACAACCATTCATCTCTTCTACGACAAAAACTGGATTTTCTTACGTGCTACCAACATTTTAAACTGAAATAAAAAATTTCCCTTTCATGATATTTTATTTCTGATTGCACTGTTACACACATTAGAAAATTCCCTGCAAGAAAACTATACTATTTCCTGTGGTTAAGTTGACAATTAGTACGGAGCGTCTCTTTTAAAACTCTCTGAACACATCTGTTGTTAAAAGCCACTGAAACAGCATCCCGTGTTTTAAAGGTTAAAAAAAAATAAAATAGTACAGAAGTATTCATTATCTTTATTAGTATGCATTAATTAGGTACTTCAAAATCTCACTCACGGAAAAGAATACTATAAAAATAATTTCACAAATCTTTGTTTGTTTTAACAATCAAAGGATTTAAAACGGTGGTTTGATAGTTTACTATAGCATATAAAAACACTGTATATTCCATTAGGTAGTCTATTATATTCATTCTATATATTCAGTGTTTGGCATACAGGTCTTTTACATACCAAACTAAAAGAAATACTACCATTTACCTACTACTTTATCATAAATTCCTTCCTGTCTGACAGATTCTTTAGAATGCGTTTAGGATCGTGCTACTCAAATTTCTTTCTTGTCTTAGCTGGCGTGCCTCAGGGCTCAATTTTAGCCCCACTTCTCTATTCTGTATATACTTCAGACCTACCGACCCTACCCCAGACCCTCACTGCTACAAGTACCTACGCTGACGACACAGCGACATTAGCCCGAGACCAAAACTCTATGCACGCTTCACCAACACTCCAACATCATCTCAATCTTTTACACGAATGGTGCAAAACATGGAAAATAAAACTTCATACGGCAAAATCCCTTCACGTAACTTTCACACACATACAAAAGGGCGCGCGTGCGCGCGCACACACACACACACACACACAGACCAGTCGCTAAAAACATGTTTTTGGGTTCAGGGGGTCTGAAAACGAATCCGGTGAAAACTCGATTTTGAAAAATGTACATGAAAATACTTTCCTTCCCTACATATTCAAATAGGGGAAGAGAGTAAAAAAAACATCATTTTGTTAAAACTACCTGAATTAGAACAATAATTTTTGTTTATAACAATAACAGTAGGCCTATTATTTAGTCTAACATAGTAACGTAATAAGTATTCATTTAGGTATTGCGTAAATTAGTTATGTTATCGATTTTTAATGTCATCTAATTTGTTATTAATTAGACTGTAAGCCTAATAGTACATTCTATTATGTCTACAAGTGGTTTTGAAACGTCATCATAAACATTCATTGCGAGTGCAAACGTCACAATGAACTTAATAATAATTATATTTATGTAAATTACCTAATTTATTGATTTACACTAATTAAATAGCTAAAATATCCGTTCTTCAAACGGGCTTCTTGACGCTTTAGAGTTTACCAACACTCTTCATTTTTCAAAATTCCTAGAACTTGCAACTCTTTCTTCTTTGTCTTCTTGTGTAGCAATAACCTATTAATAATTAATTAAAAAAAGTTTTTGAAACATACAGTATTCCAAATAAAATAAAAATAAATAAAACAAATAAAATGGTTTTAACTGAAAATTTCAATTTTCGGTTTTTTTTTATGTTTTTCAATTGTTTAGACCTAGTTCAACCATAAAACTTTAAATTACGTGACAAAAATAGTATTTTAATGAAAAATGACCCACCGGGTTGGTCTAGAGGTAAAGTCGTCGCCAAAATCAGCTGTTTAACAGCTGATTTTCGGAGATGAAGGTTCCTGGTTCAAATCCTAGTAAAGGTAGTTACTTTTATACGGATTTGAATACTAGACAGTGGTTACCGGTGTACTTTGATGGTTGGGGTTTAATTAACCATACTCTCTCAGGAATGGTCGGCCTGGGTCTGTACAAGACTACACCTCATTTACACGTCATACACATCATCCTCATCTCATTGGGTCATGGGGTTGCTTATTGTTCTAAATTGAACAGATTGCAACGTACACAAATTAGGAATAAAAAAAAAAAAAAAAAAAAAAAAAAAAAAAAAAAAAAAATGAAAAATAACTAAGTTTTTAGGAGGTTTACCCAAAAAAATGATCGTGTCACCAAGAACGAATATTTTTCATAGTTTTATACGGATCGTTTTAGAGCAAAGGGAATTTTAGTACTTTAAAAATATCTGCATTACTGTTTTTAATACTCTCAGCCATTGGTTCATCTTTCTAACCAACTGTTGATGGGAAATTAACTTGTTTGTGTTATACATTTTGTTTATGATTTGTGCCTTATTGTTTTTTCGCCAGTTCCAGCAAATTTAAATTTTTAACATTTAAATACCTACATTTTTCTCGGAAACCATTAAACCTACAAGGCTGAAATTTTTACCAGTTACTTATCTTGCAATACATTATATTCTGGCATTTTTATGACTTTCTCAAATTCTGCGAAAATTAATTATATGTAAAATACCGTAGAAAAAATTTGTAAAAGAATTATATT
Organism: Catonia carolina; assembly: GCA_035578175.1. Lineage (NCBI taxonomy): Eukaryota > Metazoa > Arthropoda > Insecta > Hemiptera > Achilidae > Catonia > Catonia carolina. Next base: position 437,290,722 of record JAQMRL010000001.1, on the reverse strand, counting down.
ATTCGTTATTCAGTTTTTAATTTTATGGTTCAACAGATTAAATTGAAAAAATGTCAATAGCTAGAGAAACCCGACATCTATAAGTAAGTAAAGTTTTATTTCTCTATCGTTTATCAATCCTGTGAAAAATGTACCTAAAAATAGCAAATTTAACATTAGTGTGGTACAAAGTACAGTCTTCCCTTTAATCAGGAATTTAAACATTTTACTGAATTGTATGGGTTTGAATGTGTTGCTTTTAGATCAAAGTTTGCTCCATCAAATGGACAAGCAGAGTGGGCCATAAATATTGCAAAGGAAGAGCTGAGACATAATATCATTGGGCTTACTAGCTTAGGCTACTGCAGGTGTACACCACGGGAATGTGATTACTGACCAGCAGAGCTGCTGTTTGAAAGAAAGATCCGAACGTATCTCCCAATAAAGGAAGAAAGGTAGAGGTGCAAAAGATACCAGTCAGAGTTATCACCTCAGAAAGTAATGAATTTCACTATACGGCCAGACTCTGTGGTAAATGAAGTGAAGGTGTCATTTGCAGGGTGGAAAGTGGGTGCTTTTCAGAGGGCCTGGCATGCTGATAAGCATACTCTTTCAATGCAGTGAGGAAGGCAATGGTAAACCACCTCACTCCTCATTTTACTTAGTAAAACCTCTAGAGGTTCAAACCAGCCTTTCGGCTGATCACCTAAACAACATCAAAGGAAGAAAACTTGAATTTTAAACAGCTTAACTTAAAAGAGAGTCAGGAGAATTTTGTTAAATCGAAAGAAATACAAAAGAAAAATTATGATAAAGATGACAGGACAATAAATTATAAGAAATTGGAGTTCAATGAGAAAGTTTTAGTAGTTAACAGAAAGGAATATTATACAGAGAATCTGAGTAAGAGTCCAGATGTAAATTATCAGATATAACATCAGTTTAGGAAAGTTACAGTACACTGTTTGACCAACTGACCTAGCAATGTGTCCAGTTCGTGAACAACCACTGAGCAGAGTATGTGTAAATACCTAATGTCATACCTAATGGCAGAGCTTTGTTGTTTGCTGATGATACTTCAGTAATCAGTAACAGTTCACTGGTAGATGCTCTTGAAGTAAATACACATGTTAATATAGAGTCCGTAGTACAGTTCTTGAATCAAATGTTGTTATTAACAGTTAATGGGAAAAAGTGTCAGTACTTGCAGTTTGAAAATAAACATAACGTTAAAGAAAGTAGAGAAGTGGATGTATTTATTCATAATAATAGTTTAGAGCATGTAGAAACAGTGAAGTTCCTGGGCGTATCTCTAGATAGATCTTTGTCTTGGGACTTCTATACCAATCAAGTTTGTAGTAAAATATCATCTGGGGTATTTGCACTAAAACAAATTGCCAGATTAAATGATAAAAAATTACTAATGGCAGCTTATCATGGTCTCATTCTGTCTCATATCCGTTATAGTATTTTAGTATGGGGTAATTCTAGCATGGGTAATATAAATAGGGTTTTTAAAATTCAAAAGAAAGCTATTAGGTGTATGGTGGGAGCTAACCAGCTGACCTCATGCAGGCCACTATTTAAGGAGCTTAAATTGCTTACAGTTCCCTGTCTCTACATTTTTGAGGAGATTATGTATGTTAGGCAAAATAATTTTATGCAGAATTTCAATGTTCACAATCATAACACGAGAAACAGGAATGATTATTATGTGGCTAATCACTCCACAAAATTGTTTGAACAAAAACCTACTTATGCAGGGAGAAAATTCATGAATAAATTACCCCAATCTTTAAAGTGTTGTGAGGATTTGAATTCCTTTAAAAAAAATCTGAAAAATTACTTGATCGGTGAAACTTTTTATAGCGTACAGGAATTTCTTTCTTGATAGTAGTGATACATTGTGTGATTCTTATATGTATTTCAGGTGTTACATCTGACGACATGTCCTATACTCCTCCTGGAGTCTCCAGGGCGCAAAAAAAAAAAAATTAACATAAAAGAGGGAACCTACCTTGAAAAACAAAAAAGGTTTTTAAACAAATTTTAAATTTTGATTAAATGTGACCGTCCATAGGAAAAGGGCCTTATCTTCACCCAAGTCAAAAGTGAGGTTATGAGCATTTCTTAGAGAATTTTTTTTTCTCTCTTTAATTCTTTATTTACAACTGTAAAATTTTACAACAAGCAAATAGATGATTAAGATAATAATGTAAATGATATGATAGGCATGAGAGGGGTAGGGCCCCCATTGGTGCCTAACCAAGAATGAAATTTATATATCAAATTAGCAGGTCTCTACTCCAGCCTCTTTTAAGGCGTCTAGGGGGATTATCAGGTAAATGGAAGGTGGAAAGTGAACACACCAGTGGGTTCTCGTGTTCACGTGACTTGTCGTGAAAGTGTTTGTGTAAGTATTCGATGGAATTTTGTACAAGTGGTGTTTTCAAATCTGTATGTAAGGTTTTGCTGCTGACGTAAAGAGGTGCTTTTGCTATAAGGCGTAATGTTTTTGACTGGAATGGGTGAATCCATTTCAAGTTAGAGGGATTCGTTGAACTGTAAATTTGGAACCTGTAGGTCCATATAGGTTTCAAAAGAGAACAATATAAGCGTAATTTTTGTACCATTGGTAATTTTGATCGTTTGTGAAATAGGGAATATTGAAGTTTAAGTCAGGAATTCAGTAATTAACGTTTCCGTTTGATATGTGTGCTCCAAGTTAGTCGTTTATTAAAAGTCAGACCGAGATACTTGACCATATCTGTTTTTGTGAGAGGTTCATTGTGCATGTATACTGGTGGGCAATCACCACACAGAGTTAATTTCACAGAGTGTGAAATTAACGTGAAGGGATTTTGCCATATTAAGTTTTATTTTCCATGTTTTACACCATTCGTGTAAGAGATTGAGATATTGTTGGAGTGTTAGTGAAGCATGTATAGAGTTATAGTAATATTTTAAAAAACCATAAAATGTGATTTTTGACCTAATTTTGTTGATTTTGCTCTTCTGAAAATTTTGCTTAGTGAAGATAAGGTCAGTTTTCCTATGAACGGTCACAAATATATTTTAGTCCAAATTTTTCTGAGTAAAATGGTATTAATACTTTATTCCTACAGCATTTGTAAATATTTAAAAATATAATAATTAAAGTGTTACCATGGTGACTTAAATATCCCTTAAAATTTATTCAATGTTTCCCTTAAATTACATTTTATGTGTCTTGAAAGTAAAGAAAAATCATAACTTCATTTCTATGATAGTTAGTCATAATTTTTTTACCAAAGTGTTTAAATAACCAAACAAACTACTACTATGTCAGTAAAGTATTTTCGTAAAATTTACTTACCTACTTTTATTTCACTGTGAATCATTATTTAGTCACAAAACATAAATATTTTAAAAAATATTACTTTCATAAGGGACGTACTTGCCCTTAACGGTCAAGTGGAGTGTGAAATTAATTGCACTCGATCTGTTGGTTCCAGGGCTACAAAAAAACATTTCTGTTTCTTATCACATAAACAGCCAATTATATGACTGAACTATTTAAGAATATTTCTATTTCATATAATGAATTAATATAATAATTTCACTAACCTTCTTTTTAAACTGCGTCACCTTTATTTTATTCCTACTTACACGTGTTTCGGTGGTGGATCCACCATCATCAGAGTAAATAAAAAATTGAAACTAAAAATTTTTTTCATTTATTTAAAATTTACAGAAGATGATACATCTTCAGTCACTTGTATAAAACTTTTATAACTATAAAACTTTTATAACTATAAACTTTATAAAACAGTTTTATACAAGTGACTGAAGATGTATCATCTTCTGTAAATTTTAAATAAATGAAAAAAATTTTTAGTTTCAATTTTTTATTTACTCTGATGATGGTGGATCCACCGAAACACGTGTAAGTAGGAATAAAATAAAGGTGACGCAGTTTAAAAAGAAGGTTAGTGAAATTATTATATTAATTCATTATATGAAATAGAAATATTTCAAACTGCAGGATGCATTATAAAGATTTATTATTTAAGAATAGAAGAGGTAGAGGTGTATAAGAAACTAGTCAGAGTTATTTCCTCTGTGATTAATGAATTTCACTATACAGCCAGACCCTGTGGTGAATGAAGTGAAGGTGTCATTTTCAGGGTGGAAAGTGGGTGTTTTTCCGGAGGGCCTGGCATGCTAATAACCAATCTCTTTCAACTCAGTGAGGAAGGGAATAGTAAACCACCTCACTACTCGTTTTTATTTAGAGGTTAAACCAGAGATAGAGGGATAGAGGTTCAAACCAGCCTTTAAGCTGTTGACCTAAACACAAGGGATGTACATAAAAATGGTTCTGCCATATCATAGAGGTGTCCATATCGGACAGGTGGAGTGTTAAATTATTTGCACTCAATCTGCTAGTTCCCCAAAACTACAAAAAAATAGTTCTGTTTCTTATCACATGGTCAGCTAATTATATGACTGAAGCATTTAAAAACAGAAGAGATAGAGGTATAAAAGACACTAGTCACAGTTAGCTCCTATTTCATTATACAGCCAGACCCTGTAGTGAATGAAGTGAAGGTGTCATTTTCAAGGTGAAAAGTAGATGCTTTTTAGTGGACCTGGCATGCTGGTAAGCATACTCTTTTAACTCAGTGAGGAAGCCAATGGTAAACCACCTTACTCCTCATTACACCAGCCTTTCGGCAGTTGACCGATCAGCGTACTTTTCCTCTCAGTGAGGAAGGCATGGTAATAAACCTCACTCCTCTTTTTACTAGGTAAAGCTTCTACAAACCAGCCTTTCGGCTGATGATCTAAATAACAATGACACATCATAAAAGTTAATTTAATCTTTAATTTGCCATCAAATTTAATGTTGTAAGTTTAGAATATTACTAAGTTATAATTTTCTACCAAAACCCAATTATTTTATTTCAACTGCTGGTATTCGATTTGTAATTAACTTTGAGATATGGTAATTTTTGATAAACGGGAAGAATGCTATCTATTAATAATCACACAGAATACCATTACAATTACGAAGAGAAAAAATTTTCATAAAAAGGTACACTACCCTCTTAAGAGTGATGCTACTGGGAATTTCTCTTTGACTTTCAGTCAATTCAAAACAATATTCAATGATAATGAGGAAGGTCATTTTGAATAAAAACAAAGTATAGTTATTACATAAACAACAGAACTTTATTTTAACTTCACAATCACAAAATTGTGAATATTTAATAGTATTACATTACAATAGTAATTAACATAATCAAACACATTATTGCTTAGTAATAATAATTATAATCATAATAATAATACATCCAGTAATATTTTTTATAGCTAGACCTACTTTGGTACAATTTTTTATGGTCTTCAATTTTATTATTAAACATTTTATGGTGCTTTATATCGAGGAAGCAAGTTCATAATATTAGAATCTCAGAAATTGCAATACCTATTAAAAAATAAAAATGGAAAACCACCACTTTTTCTTTTACATTACACTTTTTATAAAACAATAGCATGTTTAGAACATCCATTCATTTTATAACATGTTTGGTAAACTTTAAACATATAGTTTAGCAAATGCTATTTAATATGTCATTGTGGAGTAAAACATACTTTAAAAAGTTTTAATCCATAACAATTTTTCATAATACAACTTTAAAAGTGTATCTGCCATTTCCATTGCTATGGATATCTGTCACAAAGTTTTTTATTTACCTGGGTTATATTGTCTTCCACAAAAATCAATTTATTTTTTTATAGGTATATTATGTAAAACCATGTGGACATATAAGGTTTAAGTGGGATACATCAAGCAAGTTCAAACATAAATAATATATTCGAACGTTTACAGTCAAAATTCTTGCAGCGGGCCCTGCAAATTTTGTGGTACATAAAAAACACCCTATATCTATGCTGATCTTAAGGGGAGATGGCACGATGGTTTTAACTCAAAATTTAAATTTTTAGTTTTTTATGTTTTTCAATAGTTTAGACCTAGATCTACCACCAGAAGAAAACATTAAATTACGTTAAAAAATGATTTTTTTATGAAAAAATTAAATTTTTATCACATTTACATAGAAAAATTATCATGTTACCAAGAACGAATATTTTTTAAAATTTTATACTGCTCGTTTTAGTGCAAAGAGAATTTTAGTTTTTAAAATATCTGCATCACTGTTTTTTGTATTCTCAGCTGTTGGTTCAGCATTCAAAACAATTGTTGATGGGAAATTTACTTGTTTTTGTACATTTTGTGTTTGATTTGTGCCTTCTTGTTTCTTGCATTTTCCCGTAAATTTAAATTTTTAACACTAGGTACATTTTTCTCAGAAACCAATAAACCTACCAGGCTGAAATTTTTACCAGTTAATTATTTTGTATATCCACATGTACCGACATTTTATGACTTTATCAGGTGCTTCAAAAATTAGTAATACGCAAAAACCATAGGAAACAATTATTTGTAAAAATTTTATGTTATTCGTAATATTTTTAAAAATTGGTATGGTTCAAATATTAAATTGAAAAAATGTCAGTAGCTCGAGAACAAACCTGACACATATGGTGTGTAAAGTTTAATTTCTCTATATTTTCCAATCCTATGAAAAATGTACCTAGAAATAGCAAATTTAACATTGGCGATAAACAAAGTACAGTCTCCCTAAATATAGACGCTGTGAAACAAACTATTTCAAAATTTAGCCATAAATATGAAAAAAGACTCAACAATCATCCAAACTTCTTGACTCTGAATCTGCTAAACAACATTGATACCAGGTTTCCAAGATTGAAAAGGCAGTGTTTTCGATTTAAGTTATAGGTTTTAATGAACAGTGTTACAGTTACTATCAATTTTTACAAACTGATATATTTTCATTCTTTCAAATCATCGTTGTATTTCTCAAATATTAATTGCTACTAATTTCAATTTCATTAACAGATAAAATTGTAATCATGTTAATTAACATTTATTAAAATTACTGATTGTTCTATTTCATGAGAACAGATTGTACTGTAGCAGACTTGTACAGACTTTGTTTGTATATATACAAATGTATATTTTAATTGTATATATTGTTTGTAAATATACAAATTTAAAAAAATATATAGGTAGCACCCACTCAAAAAATAAGTTGGGTATATATAAAAGAAAATAACCCTCAAAAACTTTTAAATACAAAAGCAAATTTTAGTGTATGAGAAATCATTCAGATTTAAAGTAAGCATATTATTTGTATCCATTGTTAATAATAATAGAAGAACAATAAAATTGTGTTTAGGTTAATTGAGTTTTTGTAAGCTTTTCTTTTTAAGTTGTATTTCATTCATTTTTAGAATTCATTAAGACTTAATTTTTACAAAGTTACCTCAAATGAAGGTTACATTGGTCCCAAGTTACAAATTTATAACAATTTAATGGTAAAATTATATGAGTACGTGGAAATTGGGTTAACATTGGCCTAAAATTCAAAAATTAAAATTGTTAATTAAACAATTAATTGTTTAATTAACAATTAATTGGCCGGCCCGTGGTGTAGTGGTCAGCGCAACTGGCCACTATGCCGAGGTCCCGGGTTCGATTCCCGGTCAGGTCTGGCATTTTTTCATCTGTAAATCACCACATATCATTACCTACGCACAAGCCCAAGGCTTATGTAGGCATCATCACTCAATAAAAAAAAAAAAAAAAAAAAAAAAAAAAAAAAATGGTTATAAAAAGGAACTAGGCATGTTATTGAAACTCATGACTCTCATAAAAGAAACAAAAATACTATAGAATAATATCACAGATTTTCAATTTTTAATTGAAGAAGATGTAAAAGAAAATTAGAAAAATGGGTCAAAGTAACCTCAGTTTACGATTTACTTAAAAACACAAAAGAAACCAAGTCAATATGTAAAAATACAATCATACAATTAATTTCTCAAAATGTTTTGGTAGTATATAATGTTCATATGTTCATATAAGCCAGTAGTTATCTTTAATACAAAGTAATACAGTACCTACTATTACTACCTGTTACTTATCTATTGCAATCCTGAAGCAATTAAAAAAAAACACTTAAAAGAAAATTAAGTCACATAATTATTAATTCTCACAAAATCCAATGTGACCGTACTAACATTTTCCATGACTTTTTATATTTCCTTAAATTTTTCTTTAACTATAAATATATTTTCCTGAACTTACACGTTTCAGTAGGTCTACCATCATCTGAGTAAATAAAATATAAAAATTGAACTAACTTTATTATAAACCTATAAAAAATGTTTTACTTTCAGTTACTTGTAAAAAATATTTTATTAGATAACACTTCTAAGAATTTGATAAAACTGGTTTCAATTTTTATGTTTTACATACTCTGAAGATCAAAGATCTATTGAAACATGTAAGATTAGGAAAATAGAATAATAGGTAAAAGAAATATAGAAGCAATAATAAAAGGTTGGTGAAAATATTTTTCACCAACCAATTTTCATTTTAGAAATTTATTTGAAAACCTTAAAAAAACCATACATTATAATAAAATTGTAGAAACATTTATCAAAATATGAAGGTATTTGAAAACAAACTAATCTCTTTCTTGAATAAAACAGTTTAAATTATGTTCAATTTTATATTTTTCAAACCAACTGGATCGAGAAAATTTCATTCTCAGATGTTCAATGGTTTGATCCGACGGATTGAACCATTTGATTGTTTTTAATACTCGTTTCTCTTCATCAACATTTTTTGGCAGAATTATTAGTCTACTTGCATGAACTTTAACATGTGATGGAATCAAATAAAGAATCTGTGCCAGAAAATTACTGTTCAGTAACAATTCACGTTTACGAGCATTTATATCAAATTGAAAAGTATTACAGTACCACTGAAGTATTTCATCTGCTTCAGTATATCCTTTGTGTGAAATTACATGAGACAGAACGTACGTTAAATTATTATCGATGGCCAAAATGTCTGATGAAAATTTACGTGTTCTATTTTCAATACTATTTTCTGATGAAAAACACCAATCTATAAATTTTTTCAGTGAATCTAAATTATCATCGTTTTGGGCAAGTGAACGTACCAAATCAGGAACACCCCTTCTTCTTGTTCGTTTGTGTGAATCACTTTTATAAAAATCACTTTTAACTTGAGCTAATTTATTTGGATCGTTGCTTGTACACCAATTAAATATTTGATCGATAAGACCATAATCCTTTTGATCACGATGAGCCGCCTTAAAATGGTCACATATGAATTCCACAAAATATGTACCACATTGATATGTTTTAAATATATTTAATTTAAATAATTCGAATGCGTTATCATCTTCCAAACTAAAACACCATTTCAAAAAATTATCAATTTTTTGAAAATCTAATGTGTTGTTATCAATATTATAGCAATTATTGAATAATAGTTGAAAGATCAGATCGCCTTCTGACAATAAATTTTGTTTACATTTGGTAATATCTTCTACTGACAAGAAACTTGACAAATAATTTGAAAATTCATTTAAAATACGAACATCTTGACCAGTACATATAGTAACGATGTAATTCAACGTAAAAGAAAAACATTTTTTCTTAAAAGTATTTATCTCGTCTTCTTGTAAATCAAAATAAATAGAAAGAAATTTGTCTAACAAAATATAGTCACCATTCAATACAAAATCAGCACAATTGTTGTATACAGCTCTGTTATGAACCAACGCTATCTTTTCTTCATTAGTAAAAGAATTTAGTAATAATGACATGATATCAACATGATCAGTTTTCAATAATTTAAATACCCAATCACAAAGTTTTGGAATAACAGATGTAATTGATAAATGTATACCACATATTTTAAGTATATCCTTTCTTGTATAATCAGGTGTAACTTTCCATAATTCTGTAAACATAATTTTATATTTACTACAACGAAAATTGCAGTATTCATCTAAGTATTGTTTCTGATCATCAGAGAATTTAAACGCATTGCTTATAAGTAAAGTGTGTACCACTTTATTGATCAATTTTGTTCGTGAATAACATGAACACGAATCATTACATTTATTTCTCATCAGATGTATCAATTCTTCCAAAATTATTAAATAAGTATTACGGTTACAATTCTGGAGAAAATATTTAAATGAAATTAAAAAACTACATTCAAATAATAAATGATTGAAATACTGACAAATTTTATCGTTTTTTATTTGTTCGTTGTTCATTTGTGATAACATGAAACACATCGTTAAAGCGCTGTTAGGTGAATAACTAAAAAATGCGTATGAATATTTGATTTTGGTTGGTTGATTAAAATTATTCCAGAGATATTGAATCGGTACATCAGCTGATGAGCTAAATGAATACATAATTTTATCATATGCCGTATCATCCTCACGTGGAGAAGTAAGCATAATGAAAACTCGTTCAGAATCAGTCGAACATTCAAGAAAATATCGTTCAATACTTGGATGTACTTGTAATCGGCTTAATAAATAACTGAGTTCATTTGTAAACAATGCGACCATTGGATATGTTTCTACAACATTTATAAGAAACGAACATTCCTGTTTAAGTAACCATAAAACATCAGTTGATGATGAAATAAGAGCAATTTCATCAACTAAACAGTAATTGCATGCAAGGATGTATTTAAGTATGTCAGTTAATTGAGAATTGTAGCATAGCATTTTAGCTGTTTGTTTAAAATCAATTATTCCAAATGGACTCAGAATCAAGCAGTCTAAATGATCTACAAAATTTATCTCAACTACGCCAGTAAAAAGCCTGATAAACACTTTACTGAACTTATAATTTTGTATATATACCCAATTAAAAATTTCATTTCCAATCAAAACAGTAACATCCAGAATTTTCATTATAAGAAGCTTTGGTAACCGTTTAAATAAACTTTCCATTTTCATTATTACATCTGCAAATACATCAGCAATTATATCTTCTTTTTTTCTGTCTGATAATGATACAAGTACAAGAGATTCATGGAATGCTTCTTTTATTTTATTTTCAATTGTAGATTGTTTCCAGAATTGAGTAACCAACTTAACAGATGCCATAAGTTCCAGCCTCGGAAAGGCCGAACATTCATCTACATTACCTTCTGTCATTATCTTATTTTTAGTTACTTTCAAAGAATGTTGGTATTTTTATAAAATAATTTTATAATTTCTTACCATAAATCACAAAACATTAACATGGTCCTGAAAAAAGATACAAAATACAAACTGTTATGATTATTATCATAAAGGATTAACTTGACAAAGATGTGCTTTACAACTATCTAAATTTCAAAGCATTTGTGGCAATATACATAAACATCTGAAACGGAAAACAAGAAAAGATACGAGACTTAAGTTTTACGATACAATTGCTGTCCCTACTTTGATGTATGGCAGTGAGTCCTGGATACATACAAAAAAGTTAGACAGCAAAATCCAGGCTGCAGAAATGAGATTCTTACGAAGTGTATATGGATGCAGCCGAAGAGATAGGCTACGATATGAAGAAATTAGAAAAACACTGAATGCTTTACCGTTGCTAGACAAAATCAAGCAGAACAGGAGCAGATGGTGCAGCCATTTGAATCGCATGCCAGGCGAGAGAATATCAAAAGCTGCCAGAAACTACAAACCTACAGGAAGAAGAGATATAGGACGACCGAGGAACAGATGGGTACCGGAACAGGTTCAAGAAACCTAATCCTTGGAAGTGAAGAAGAAGAAGAAGAATGATTAACTTAACATAAATAATGTTACCACATGAAACACACATAGTATTTAACTTAACATAAATAATGTTACCATATGAAACAAACATAGTATTTAACTTAACATAAATAATATTACCATATGAAACACACATAGTATTTAACTTAACATAAATAATGTTACCATATGAAACACACATAGTATTTAACTTAACATAAATAATGTTACCATATGAAACACACATAGTATTTAACTTAACATAAATAATGTTACCAAATCAAGCACACATAATATTAATACCAAATATCAATAAAGTCGTTTAGATAAAATACTCGTAGATCAAGGGTTGAGACAAGGGTGCAGTCTATCACCCCTATGTTATTTAATGTATACAGTAAAACCTCACTAATTTGGACTAACTGGGGGGAACATGGTACGTAACAAATGAAATACTACACAATGACCTAAGCCTGCCCTTCATAAAAGAAGAAATTAAATAACATAGCAAAAAACATTTACAAAAACTAGAAGACCATCAGAATCCATTAGCGATTAGCCTCCTTGACAACAGCGAAAATACTTACAGACTGAAACGCTTTAAACCATTGGACTTACCTCTACGATTTTGTTAGTCATTTAAATTTTTTTCATCTTTCTACTTCAACTCCTAATCATCAGCATCTCATAATTGGCGTATTTTCATCTCTACCATCGTCATTGTCATCTCCAATTTCAACACTTTGTGTTTCAGTATGTTGATTCACGGTTCATCAAGTTTGATTTTGTATAGATATATTTTTTGTTTCTTCACAGTTCGGTCTTTTTCAAACACACTACTGAGTGTCGTTTGTGTTTTAATTCTAAGGACATTACTCAGATTTTCTCATATTTGCTTAAAGTTATTGTATTTATTAACTTATTGCAAAAGAAAACTATACTGTTAAAAAAAAAAAAAAAATTGGGGGGAAGTGAAGTACGAATTATTGAAAGTCCGAATTATCGTGAATATTTATTTACATCTAAAAATTGAATAATTTAGGCAATTAAAATTAAAAAATAAACGTTACTTGTCTGAAATATCGATGTTTAATAAACTTACAGTACAGTATATTGAAAAACAACCAAGTTAAAAGTATAGAAATAAAAATATTGTTAAATAATAAATGCCCAGTGTAAAATGATATTTAATTAAAACACTGTACTTACGTACCGATTATTTGGCACTTGTTGAAGTAGAGGGTTGACAATATCCTCAGGGATCATTTGAGGTTGCTTAGAAAAAAAAACTTGTTATTTTTTTCTGTGATTCTTTGCTACACTGTTTTTTTAAAACTTGTTGGCGCATCTCTCTTAGGACAAGATAATAGTCATTGAATTCCGGACTGAAGTCTACAAATTCAATAAGTTTGTCTATGTGGTTTCTCACTTCACTAGCTTATATTGTGGAACGTTTTCTTCACTGAGTAACCAATAATGTATTACAGGATGAAACAATTTTTATTAAACAGTTAAAAGCTATTATTTTTTGAAGTAGCACTTTATTAATTTTTAACTAAAAAACTGCTAAAAAAATTAAAAAAGCTGCTCTCTTGGAGTAGTCCGAAATATCATGAATTCCGAATTAGTGAGATTTTACTGTATATTGACTATGTTTTTAAAAAGTGGAAAAGTGTGGTTAGTCCTGGGGTTAGAATAAGTATTGACGATAACCTCAATGCATTGCTATTTGCGGATGACATGTGGATCATACAAGAGAGTGAAGATGAGCTTCAAACAGCAGTTCATGTTTTATTAAATGATTTATGCAAAAAGTATAATTTACGAGTTTCGGTTGCTAAATCAAAGGTTATGGCATTCAGAGGGAAGTATCCCATTCGTTCAAAGATTGTTTTAGACAATGTAATATTAGATCAAGTGTCTCACTATAACTATCTGGGCTGTGATATGAGCTTTGATCGGGACGTGGGTGTCGAAAGTAAAATAAATAAATTTCAAGCTATTTGTGGTACCATTACAGGACATGTTAACAGAGCTAGAACAGAGACAGTACTGAAGTTCTACAAGGTAATGGCAGCCCCAGTCCTTTATGGAAGTGAGTCATGGGTTACCACAAAACACCAAGAAAGTAGGATCCAAGCAGCTGAAATGAGGTTTTTAAGAAGGGTGAAGGGCTGCTCGAGGCTGGATCTAATACATAACGAAGAAATTAGATCCGAGTTGGGTGTATTTAGCTTGAAGGAAAAAGTGGAGGAGTACCGGAATCAATGGCGGCAACATTTGGAACGGATGCCAAAGGAGAGAATACCTCTAAAAGTGACGGAATATGTTCCAGTTGGAAGAAGGGAGGTGGGAAGACCTTGAAGACGATGGCAGTAGTCGAGATGTAAGGGTTGGAATGTCTCGTGTTTCTCTAGACGTGTAGGATGGTTTGTGAGTTCAGAACAGGCTTATGCCTAATCCTTGATAGTAAGAATAATAATAATAATAAGATATCAATAAAGTATGAGACACTTTTTTATAAGTTTCTTTGGCCACCACCGTAGCATAGTGGACAGCGTGCTAACCTGCAACCTGGAAGTCCTGAGTTTGATTCCCAGCTAGGATCTGGAAATTTTCACAAGCTAAAACCCACCGTATTTGCTAAGAACTGAGCTGTTTATATGATTTTAAATAAACTAAAAATAAAACCGATGATTTAGTGGAATTTTATTACATAATAAATAGGTACCCAGGTGGCCAGCTCTATGGCGTCACTGTAGCAGGCTTTAATGGAATCTATTTCTTCGCCTGGAAATAAGTACCCCGAGTCTAACTCAAAAGTTAAATAAAAATCTGATGTGAAACACTCACACAACTTTCTCTTGTCAATACAAATAATGAACAATATTACCTAACATTAGTAATAAAACATTAGAAATAAACAAAAAAACTAATATCAAAAAACATAACCTTATTTTAATCATGAGTGAATGATACAAAATGAAAACCAACTTTAGTTTGGCTTAATAATATGGAAAATCACTCTTTCACATTAAACTAGGCTCTGTAGGGAAAAATGCTTGAAATAAAATTTGTAGATCTTTTAATTTCCTACAAATTTTATTAGGTACACTTTTGTCGTTAAATGCATATTAAGGCGGAAATCTTTAAAAATTCACTTTACAGATTTTCATGAAAAAACTAACAAAAAATCACTAATTACTGCTAAACTAAGCGTTATACAAAGAAATGTTTGAGTTAAATATTGTAGATTTTTAAATTGGTTATAACTTTTATTATTTATACACTTTTGCCCTAAAATGCATATTAAGGCCGCAATCTTAAAAAAACCATTTTATTCTATGAAAGAACAGCCTCCCTAAGAATTTCAGCAGACATGGCGCCTACCTTTATCTTGTAGAGAATAAAAAATGTAGTTAATGAGCCGATTTTAAAGAAAATCGTAGCAGCAGTTTTTGAGAAAATTGCAAAAATGTCAAAAATGACAAACTGCTATTTCCGGTTGACCGATTTTGATGAAAATGTTTGTGTCAGGTTCTCTGGTAGTACCTTACTTAAGTTTTAAGTTACTTCGTATGATATTCCAGGGGTCTGAAAACGTCTGTATCTGGTGAAAACTTGATTTCAAAAAATTAGCAAGAAAACAATACTTTCCTACCTATATATATTCATATAGGCAAGAAAAAGTAAAAAGTGTAGGGTCTTAAAACCAAGAAAAAGAACACAGATGTACAAAAATATGACATAAATAATTTCAAGCTTCCACGAACTTATCCAAAATGACACCAATATTAATATGTTCAATTTTACTGTTTCTACATGCTCTTTATTATTAATATGTATCCTATTCATAATAATAGCCTAGAACATATAGAAACATGAAGTTCCTAGGAATATCATTGGACAGACATTTGTCCAGGGATTTCTGTACAAACCAAATCTGTAGTAAAATATCATCTGGTGTATTTCCATTAAAATAAATTGACACATTAAATGATAAAATGTTACTATTTGCAGCATGTTGTTAAGGTCATCAGCCGAAAGGCTGATTTGAACCTGTAGAGATTTTACTAAGTTAAACGAGGAGTGAGGAGGTTTACTATTGCCTTCCTCACTGAATGGAAAAGTATGCTTATCAGCATGCCGGGTCCTCTGAAAAGCACATATTTTCCACTCTGTAAATGACACATTCACTTCATTCACCACAGGGTCTGGCTGTATAATGATTCATTACTTTCAGAGGAGATAACTCTGATTAGTGTCTTTTACACCTCTACCTCTTCTGTTCTTAAATGATTCAGTCTTTGAATTGGCTGACCATGTGATAAGAAACAGAACTATTTATTTTAGCCCTGCAACTAACAGATTGAGTGTAAATAATTTGATGCTCTACCTGTCTGTTATAGGCAGAGGTTAATGTATAATTTAATTTTTTTTTTTTATTCCTAATTTGTGTACGTTGCAATCTGTTCAATTCAGAACAATAAGCAACCCCATGACCCAATGAGATGAGGATGATGTGTATGACGTGTAAATGAGGTGTAGTCTTGTACAGACCCAGGCCGACCATTCCTGAGAGAGTATGGTTAATTAAACCCCAACCATCAAAGTACACCGGTAACCACTGTCTAGTATTC
The DNA here is from genome assembly GCA_035578175.1 of Catonia carolina. Taxonomy (NCBI): domain Eukaryota; kingdom Metazoa; phylum Arthropoda; class Insecta; order Hemiptera; family Achilidae; genus Catonia; species Catonia carolina. The sequence continues at coordinate 437,274,374 of JAQMRL010000001.1, read as the reverse complement.
AAATCCGTATAAAAGTAACTACCTTTACTAGGATTTGAACCAGGAACCTTCGTCTCCAAAAATCAGCTGTTAAACAGCTGATTTTGGCGACGACTTCACCTCTAGATCAACCCGGTGGGTGATAATTTAATTAAAGTAATAAAATTATGTTAAGTTAACTGTATAAGTTCTTGATATATCCTGTACTTCCTTTGGGAGTGTTCTAGACCCAATCAATAAATAAAAAGAAATTAGCTCTCCAACAATAAATATAAAAACAACATAATTAACAAGGATGACATCACAAGTTATGTTTTTAGGCAATTATCAGAATTTTGAATTTAAGATTTAAGATTCAGACAAGGAAATTGACCATTAAAGATTCTTTTTAAATGTTATTTGGAAAGAGAAGAAGTAAAGAATGGAATAAAGGATTAGAAAAATCTAATATTCATGAAAAACAAAAATTAAAACGAGAAACAAATTTTTTAACATGAATCTGTCAGATCTCACAAATTTTGCAATCGATATATAGGAGGCCAAAACTAACATAATATTGTAGAATATTTTAAGTTAAAAACAAAGAAAAATTTATATTTTTCAAAATTTTTAAAAAAAATTTAGTCATGCCTGTAAAAAAAGATGAGTCAAAACCCTCCCTTTTCAATTGAATTTTCTCTAGGCATTCTTATAAGGCGTCATAGAATTGTATTAAACATACAGCAATTTGTGTGCTGATGTATCCTTAATTTAAATTTTCTATAATGAAAAGCTGAAAAGTTATTAAAAGAATATCTGCTGTACTTTATTGATTCGGAATGATCTAAATAATTTTTTTCATATTTTTTTAATGTTGACACATTCTGTAGTAAATACACATAAAATATTCTTGAAATATATATTTTCTAACCATCAGAATACGGTAACATAAAACACTTACCAATGTTTATAGCGCTTTCGTGTATCTTGTACACATCTTCAGTAAATTAACATTTATTACAAGTCAAAATTTAAAACTTCCTGCTCCTACCATGGTAGATAAGGAATGAATTTTGACTTGTAATAAATGTTAATTTACTGAAGATGTGTACAAGATACTTGAAAGCGCTATAAACATTGGTAAGTGTTTTATGTTACCGTATTCTGGTGGTTAGAAAATATATATTTCAATTTTAAATAATACGGCTGTTTAAAAATCCTACATAGGATGTTTAATAAAATAATAAAATATTCTATGTAACTAATATCAAAACACAGCAAAATCTATCCTAGTCAGTTATATTGTAAATAATTAGAATTGCTTAATTTTGTTAAAAACAATCCAAGTCAAGTTAGTACAAAACAATATTGATGGGATTCAAGCAGGTAAGTTGATTCTTCAGTTCATTTGAGGTTATGTTCATTATGCTGACTGGTTGGTCAATATGAAGTTTATACATGTAGTACACCATTTATACAGTTGTACTAAACAATTTCATATGAAACCATGAATGGTTTCATATGAAATTATAACTGTATATATAATTCTAAATTTTTTTGTGATAATACTTCTGGGCCAAATAAAAATTTCAATTTAATACTATTTCTCAATTTTTTAGTGCATTAATTTAAATCACAAATCAATTGTATATTAGTTGAAATAAGTAAATGAAAATGTATTGGCCAAGTAGCCTGCATTTGAAAAACCATAATTGATTTTTCAAACCATATTATTGACACAGTAGGCCTACTTATATTAAAAGTATGTTGAAAATACTTTTCAGCATACTTATTTTCATTAAGGAAAGACAGCACAGTAAACTGTGTTTTATTTATGGCACTGTTCAAGTTAGAGTTGAAGTTAAAAATTGAGGGTATGCAAAATTATTAAAAAATTGGCTTAGACAATAATTGTCTAACAATATTGATATGAAACGAAAAGTTAATAATTTAATTAAAAAGGGAGGGTTTTTGACTCATTTTTTTTAAAGGCATGACTAAAAAATATCTTTAAGCATTATTCTTGAAGAGGAGCTCTTCAATTCAGTAGCTTATGTTCATAAAACTTCTAAAGGTGACTGAAATGAAAATATCAAAATCCATTAAACAATTATTCTATAACTATGATTTTTTTTGTGTAATGTTGCAACCTAACGAGCCTTGCAATTCCTGAACACATCAACTTTTTGTTAACATTTTTGTAGATTATTTGAGCTATAATCATAAAATTTATACAAAATTAAAATTATTTTACTCCTTGATCTATCAATTTAAAAAAATGAAATAATCTTACAGGTTACTGACACTTCAATACCGATTGATACAAAAATTGATATATGAACGCAAGTAAAAAAGGAAACAGTGGTCTGAGATTTTTTATTCTTTGTTATACCTCGGGATGAAACTTATGATCCACTTATGAATTTTGATCCACCTACCCCTCTGAGGTCGAGACACGGAAGCAGCGCAAAGCGCTGATGGAGTTTTTTGTTATTCCTAATTTGTGTACGTTGCAATCTGTTCAATTTAGAACAATAAGCAACCCCATGACCCAATGAGATGAGGATGATATGTATGATGTGTAAATGAGGTGTAGTCTTGTACAGACCCAGGCCGACCATTCCTGAGAGAGTATGGTTAATTAAACCCCAACCATCAAAGTACACCAGTAACCACTGTCTAGCATTCAAATCCGTAAAAAGTAACTACCTTTACTAGGATTTAAACATGGAACCTTCGTCTCCGAAAATCAGCTGTTAAACAGCTGATTTTGGCGACGACTTTACCTCTAGACCAACCCGGTGGGTTGCTGCTGGAGTGGCGAGTATATTTTATAAAAACTATTTGTCTGGTAGGAAATAACGTGACAAGTTTTGATAACCACATTCTGATGAACCAACAAGGCGAACTCCAAACTGATCGAACAATTTTTGTGGAAGTAGATGCATATCAAAGTTTTTATAAAATAATGTTAATTATACAGATTTAAAAATTGCTTACTTTGAATGCATCATTGTATAAACAACATAGGACCTATTTGGGCCATAAGGGCACAAATGAATATTTTATGGAGTCGACAAATGATAAACTTATTAAAAATAAAACAAAAAAACAAATTTTGTTTTAGCCAAAATTACAAAATTTTCACTTCAGTCCTCCCTTAATCTGTATTGTTAGACAAAGTTTTGAACTTTAATGCACACAACTCAGGCGTGTGCACTGGATCAGACATCTTTGGGTCTATTCTGTCTCATTATGAATAATACTTTCTCAGTCTAACAAAATAAATCAAACTTACAAGTACTTGTGTAGGATATAGCTTAAAAATCTATTATTATTGTTACATTCAACAAAATATTTACAGAGACAGGCACATGCTTTAATTCTAGCTAACATTTATATTCACTTTTTCATAAGTTGACTAATTTTATGATTGTAGCAGACTTTTGCCAAAAGCTCTTAGTTAAAAAAGTCGCATGTATTACAATTAACTGAAAATCAACGAATATAATCAAAGATAACAAGGAAACAAGGACAAAGACAGATAGTTTTGGATGTAGATAACACAACATATGCCCTATATGTAACACCTATTTAATGCAGAGTAAATGTTTTTTTTTTTTTTTTTGGTTTTACGTCCGACTGTTCTGCAGTTACTGCTAATGCAGACAATGAAGGATGAAATGATTTTTTTGTAATGTATGAAAATATGCCGTGCCTGAATGGGATTCGAACCCAAGACCACATGATGAGAGGTAAGCATGTTGCCAACTACGTCAATGCGGCCGGCAAAGAGTAAATGAGACTTAACAGTAACTTACAGTATGAATAAATTCATGCTAAGCAATAAGAAATGTAATCATAATACAGCCTTAATGACTAGTGCAAATAGCATTCCAATAGCTAGTTCTGTTATAGTTCATAATACCATTGAATCGTGATATAGTGAAACAACTGATCATAGACATAAATTCTGGATAGGTAAAAAAATATGAGATTCCTGTTCAACTGGAATATCAATTTTCTAACTGGAAAATAATTTGCTGTAAGCCTGTGTGCTTTTATAGTTTTAAGAAATAGTGATACTGAAGAATGTTGTGTATGGTGCCAGATTCAGCAAGGGAATAATTATAGTTGTACGACTTAACAAATTTTATATTCTTGAATAATCATGAAATTCAGTAAGCTACACCTCCCTGCAGACACTTGCTCCCCTCAAGCAATTCTGGATCCGCTCTTGGTGTATTCCTTGGACTGGCAAGTTAACAAATGTGGAAGTTTTTAACAAAACGAATAAAAACAGGAGTAAGTAAGTACCCTTACTTAATTTAAAAACAATTTAAAATGATTAATCCATCTGCGCATACAAAGGCTTACACTTTGGATTGTCCTTTTCGATTTTTGAAAATTTTCATCACGAATAAAATCGTCACGCGTAATAAGAAAGCCAACTGCATAAGTGACGAAGAACATTTTAAAATATTACCTTTTCTAGTGGTTTATGATAACCCTAACAAAGGTAAGATCCTTCTGGAAAACGCTTTACAAAAAAATAATAATAAAACAAATAAGCAAAATCCAGTGGTGTATGTATACTACTCGTAATGATTTCGTTTAGAGTAGATCTTTAAAAACAAGTCAAAAATTGTGATTAGTTATAATATTTTTTGTACTACGTAAAGGTATTATTAACTTACCGAATTTTAGCAAACATTTATGTAACGATATTCATAAGAACCACTAGTAGTACAACAGCACTATACTTTGAAACCAGGAATAATGTAATACTGAATGACAGTTCCCCATACAGCTCGTTAAAGAATCGTAGTGGGAGTAACACAGTGTATCAGTCAGTTTTATAAAATTTGTACGTCTTAGCGCATTACGTCATCAGCGGAAAAATATTATCGCCCCACTAAGGGCAATTTTGCTCTGTTACTAAAATAAGTAAAAGTGGTTTTAGGGGTCCAATTAAAAATATATTAATTTAATACTATTTATTATATTTATGTTTTGGTTTATTATTTCCTTACTTTTATTTAGCCTACTATCATTGCCGAATGACTACACGAGTGTGCTCTTACTACGGTTCAAATTACCACGGTTCAATCTGCACATATGTCATCCAAGTAAAATTGAGTTCTGCCAACTCCACTTGTCTGTTTTTGACAATGGTGTTAACAGTTAAGTACTGCACAAGCACGTATTGTTTAGGTTAATTTCATTTAGGCAATGAATACTGAACCTGCAGTCATTGGAGTCTAGGAATAATGTTTTAAAGAACGCTGAAAAATATTCACAGACGTGCCTACATCTCAGTACCAAAAAATACTCCGTTGAACAACGTGAACAGACAACGAATGTGAGTTCTTTGCGGTTCTTGAGTTCTGTTACGGTAAGAGGAAAATGACGTGAAGCAACATGTGCATCGGCACACCTACGTGCTATTTCCACCATGGCCTCGATTGATGGCCTAATAATATTCCTGATAGTTATTGAGTTTATTATGTTATATTAATCTTTTTGTGCAATTTAGAGTACCAGTTTAATGTAATTTAGTTTATACAAGGTGGTTTATTTGTTTCAGTGCTCGTTAAAAAAAAATACGATATAGGTACTGTTCATAATTCCCGGCTGCGACTTCCAGTTTTCACAACAAAAAGGAACATCAGTAAATGAAACAGGTAGACTACTATAATTTTCCAGAAGACGACAACTCGTCAGAAATGACTCATTACTTGCCAGCGAAAAGACAAGTTTAATTTAAAAGCTACTAAAGTACAAATTACATTCATATTGTTTCTTTCAATTTTTGTTGATACCTCTCCGACGTCAGTTAAGTACTTAACTCCGATACTATATTTACAATAGATGTAATTCCGTCATTAATTCCGCAGATTGAAGTTGACCATTCAATGACATTAAACAGCAGCCTTGATGAAATTAACCAAAATGAGGTTAGTGAATTAAGTCAGTTAATTTTACCGCAGGATAGAAAGTTGCCTTCAGAGCTGACAATATTTAACACTAAGACAAGTATACAGTAAGCAACCCAAACATGCACTATAACATTGGTGTGTATTAGTAATCTGTAATTTTTATTCTGCATGGGTAAATTAATAAAAGTTAATAGTTGAAATTGAAGATAGTATCTGGAAAGAATGCCGAAAGAAAGAATTCCCTTAAAAGTGAAAAAACTACAGACCAGATGGATGAAGAGACATCAGAAGACCACGGAAAAGATGGAAGTAGTTAAATTATGAAAGGTGTGATATATCTCTAAGGATTGAATTAATGAAAATATGTAGCTAATTGTTGAACGTAGTACCTATAAGATAATTTACCTATAAAAATGAGTTTGGAACAGGCAGGAGCCTAATCCTTGATAGCAAAACGAAGAAGAGAAGAAGAAGAAGAAGAAGAAGAAGAAAAATCACGGAGAATGTTCAATAATGACAGCTACAAAAATGTCAAAAATATCCTCGGTTTACACACCACAACACAACAAAATTCTTTGACCGCCTAATAAGTTATCATTGATGTTATCAAATCACAGCCAGATTTTTCAAACCGTTTTGTCCAACATCAACCATCGCCTGTAGTGACGAGTCCATCCTGATTATGATTGTCCTAAAATAGATTTTTGAATTAAGAGAAACAATTTGCTTCTGTTCAAGGAATCTTACTTGAAATGTACCTAAGTTATAGGAAGGAACCATTAACAGAAAGTGTGAACGAAATTGTTTTAAAGTACAACGCTGCGTATGTAGCTCATTGGTACCGCAATAATAGTACCTAACCTACGATAATTCCAATAAAGTAGCAAACGTTCTTAATCCTGTCACAAATGACATTCCAGAATGGATACACTTTTGTATGAGAGGGATGATTGAACTATTCTGGAGACTAGATGTAACAGGTATAACGGTTTAAAAATAATTTAATGGCAACTGTTTTTTAAATGAAACATAGACTATACATCAAACATTTTTATCTCGTCAAAATAAATAGATTACCTACATTACAGATTAACTACAGACTATCTTACAAATGTTTCTACTATGTTATAGATGAACGTTTGGTCGATCTCGATCGTGACGTCACAAAGTGCGCCCTACAAAGACTTGCTCATAATTCATTATGCATGGTACATGGAATCGTTCTGAGTTGCACATTTTTGAATTTTGATGCAAAATCTAATAAGAGTGATATACAAAATAAATAATGTTGCAATAAAGTGTAGTATTTTATTCAGTTCAGTAATCATTTATAGACGTTGCACTTCATCATTGATGTCATCAATGAAATTGATGCTGGATGAACCCACACATCTTTTGTTATTTATTTGTTTTTCTAAGTATCTGGAATTTATTAATTAGCGTACTTTTATTCTAGAATAATAAACCTCAATTCATTAGATCACTAACTTGCAGAACTTAACTACATGTTTTGTTGGTTATAAACGTAAGTTTTTTTAGGTTATCTCAGTCCAATGTTTATTATATAAAGATGGATTTTCCCTGAAATTTATGTATTCATTATTTTTGAAACTTTTAAAAAATGGTTGTTTCGAAAATAATCTGATTTCGTTGTTAAAAACAATTGCCTGCCCATAAAAAGAAGCCACTAAATAGGCTATCTCATTTTTGAGGTTAAGATTGAAAGAATGAAGTGAATTCTTGTCATAAGCATCATTTTGTTTAATTTATCTATTTGACCAACTGGGTTGGTTTAGAGGTAAAGTCATCCCCACGAGTCAGCTGTTAAACAGCTGATTTTTGGAGACTGTTCCTGGTTCAAATCCTAGTTTTTCCCCCCTTGCATCCAGGAGCTCCAAAGGGAGTATAGGACATGTTAAGATAAAAACTGAAAGTTTATCACCAATGATAAATTCATCACTTACCACCAAAAAATTGTTTTTGCTACTGCTTACTTCAGTAGGCTTGTCATGAACCCCATTGAATCAAATATCACACAAAATAAAAAATAAAAAATCAAACAATGATAAATTCATCACATACCAATAATTTTTTCCCGCTACTGCTTAACTCAGTAGGCTTGTCATGAACCCTTTTGTATCAAATAGTACACAATATTTGTTTGATAAGAAGTTAAATACTTTTCAACCAAAACTATTTAGAAAGGAATTCGTGCACACTGTAAAATGTTTCATCAATCAAATATTGTTGTAGCTTTTTTTAAAATGACTTAAATTGTCACAACTTTTTAAACCTTGCAGCAATTTATTGATGTATTTTCTACCTGTATAAGTTGGTTTTTGTTCAAACAATTTAGTGTTGTGATTAGCAACATAATAATCGATTCTGTTTCTTGTGTAGTGGTTGTAAAGTGGTAGTGGTAGTAAAGGTTAGAGTTACTTTTATACGGATTTTAATACTAGACAGTGGTTATCAATATTTTTTGTTGGTTAAGGTTCAGTTAACCACACTCTCAATTATGTGAATTAATGATCTTCTGAAAGGATTTTGATTTTTTTTTTGTTTAACGTCCGACTGTTCTGCAAATACTCCTAATGCAGACGGTGAAGGATGAAATTATTTTTTCGTAACGTATGAAAATATGCCTGGATGGGATTCGAACCCAAGACTGCATGATGAGAGGCGAGCACGTTACCAACTACGCCAATGGGGCCAGCGAAAGGATTTTGATAACCTAGTAGTTCCAGTTAAATATAATTTGTGTTTTGTTATTATTTACAACTGATTTTCCATTTTTATCTCTTATAGCTATTTTTTAAGTCTATTTACCTTTAACGTGTTGTTTAGGTCACAGCCGAAAAGCTGGTTTTACCCTCTACAGCAGCGGCTCCCAACCCGGGGTACGCATACCCCTTGGGGGTACACGACGAACCGGTTAGGGGTACACCGAAAATAAAGGGCAATGGCGGACATTGTTTTTCTGAGTAACTTGGTGGGGTTATTGTACTGGCAAGCTTAATGCAAGCCCAGATCTAAGGCTTTATTTGTCTACATTTGAACCTGATTTCAAACAATTAAGTGCAACAAAACAGCCTCAAGGTTCACACTAAAAAACAGTTCTGAAAACGTTTCCTGGACTAATAATTTAGTTTCAATACATCACAATTTTCATGTTAGACTTTGTATTTACAAATTTTAAAAGAATTTTGTATTCGATGTGAATTTTTTTCAATTTAAAACTAATCTGTCTTGTCTTAGATTAGAAAAACTATAATTATTATAACTCTGTCATTAGTATTTTGATGTAAAATTAAGACCATATAAGAAATGTTTAGTTTTCAATAAAATATCTATTTTAAATGTTTGTGTTAACTTTTATTTTCCTTGGTTTAAATTTATATCTTAATTTGAATACATAAAAAAACGTACACGTGCAAGTTATATTTTGCAGTATTTAAAAACTAACCAACGTATACTCGCAGAAAAATACAATTATGATTATAAAAAAATAAATTTACATTATGCAAAATATTTGGCAATAAATAAAAAACACGTGAAAATATGCAAATTGATTAAAGATTAGCTAGTGATGAAATAGCCCCTACTTAGTGAAGTATTGTAGTTACAGTGATGTTACATTTTTGGGGGTACAATTTTAGTTAAAGATTCACCAAGGGGTACGGGAGAAAAAAAACGTTGGGAACCGCTGCTCTAGAGGCTTTAATAAGTAAAACAAGAAATTAGGAGGTTTACCATTGCCTTCCTCACTGAGTGGAAAAGTAAACTCATCAGCAAGTCAGGCCCTCCAAAATGCATTTACTTTCCACCGTGCAGATGACACCTTATTTTATTCACCACAGGCAGTGACGCAGCCAGGATTTTGTAAAGGGGGGTCTGGGGGCTTTCCCCCCAGCCAACGGGGGGTCCGGGGGCCTCCCCCAGAAAATTTTTGAAAATTTGACCTCGAAAACACGGTTTTTATCATATATTTAATTTAAAAATACATAGGCTATATATTTTTTAAATTTAGGTATTGGTTTACATTGAATTTTTATGAAATACATATGTACAAAAATACAATAAACAATTTTGTAATGAAGTTGTCGAATGGTCAATAATTGAAATAATACAACCGAAACGTAATTAGGTAACAAATTTATTCACAGAACATAAAACACAATTTGTAATTTTTGTTATGAATTCAAAAAATTGGTATTTTAAGTGAGGGGATAATATAGGTGTAGTTTTGAGTTCTTTACAAAACTGTTTTGAACATTTTAATTTATCTTACTACTCAATACAGGGTGATTCACGAAGATATGCAGAAACTTGGGAGCCCATTGTACATGTAAAAATAATGAAAAAAGTTTATATAAACATGGGTCTGGAAATACTTCTTTACCGAGTTACGGCTAGCGAAAGATGTCCCCCGGATTTCAGCTCACCAAGTGAAATGAGGTCTTCCTGAAATTCTCGAATTCAATAATTTCTTATGGTTTTTGACCTGATAAATTGAATAAAACAGGTCCCAGAGCTGTAAGTTAAATAGTTTTTGACAAAAACAGTGTCAAATGCAATAAAATGGAGTGAAAAAAACACATTTTTTCATCATTATTTTTCCGGTTAATTTTACTTTGTACTGTTATGAATAAAAATTCATTTTATCAAACATCTATTCGCTTTCTCTGTACTTCATTTACACCGGTTTGTTCAGAATAAAATTTTCTACATATTTTATTCAAAAATTTTAACTGTTTCTTGGTGAAATAACAAAGTTATTCTTGCCCAAAGATGAAAAAATGTGTTTTCACTCCATTTTTTGCATTTGTCACTGGTTTTCTTAAAAACTATTTAACTTACAGTTCTGGGACCTGTTTTATTCAATAATTCAGATCAAAAACCATGAGAAATGATTAAATTCGCCCCTTAATCATCTTACCAGAATTTCAGAAAGATCTCATTTCACCTGGTGAGCTGAAATCCGGGCGAAACTTTCGCTAGCCTTAACTCGGAAACGAAGCATTTCCGGACCCATGTTTATATAAACTTTTTTCATTATTTTTACATGTACAATGAGCTCCAAAAGTTTCTGCATATCTTCGTGAATCACCCTGTATACCGTACCTCATTTTATTCTTCCGTGTGCTGAATTGATATTTGATTAACGTGACGCTTTTGCCATCATATTTAACAGGTTGGCTGCCGCCCATGTTAAAGGAAACCCCTTCCCGACAGGCCGCGCAATAAAAACACAGTTTCTTTTTAATTATGCGTTTATTATTCTATTAATATAAAAAAACCATTAATACAATTAAAAATAATGAAAAAAAGTGAGTTCACCGGTTTAAATTAATTAGATAAAAAACTAATACGATAAAACAACAAATTAAACGAAAAATTGAACTACATTCACAATAAAACGATGTTTATTCAATGAAACAACGGAAGCGAATGGCGTCAGTTCTCTCGCGTTTTATTAGAGTTCTTATGACTTCTCAAAGATGTTGCTACCGTACATATACGCAAAAGTATGCCATAGAGGTCGTATTAAAATTACAACACTCTCCAAGCAGGCCGTGAAAAGATATTAACAAAATTGTAGAATAGGAATTGAGTAGCAACTGTATTACTCACGGCCTGTGGATAGCAAAAGCCTGAGTAGCGCCGGCGCATCTCACGGCAGCCAACCTGTTAAATGAAAAGAAACTGCTAATAGTAGCTTATCATGGTTTAATTCTATCTCGTATCAAGTATGCTGTATTTCCGATGAAAACTTATTTTAGAAAAATTGACATGATAAATACTTTCCTTCCCTATGTATTCATATAGGGCAAGAGAGAGTAAAAATATAACACCTTCAGCGAAGCTGTGCAACACAGATTTTCTGGACATATTGTAGCAATGTTAACTTTTACAGATGCAAACCTCACCATAAACTGACAAGTATGTATCAAAATTACACAGGAGCCAAGCTTTTTCCACTTGTAACACCAATAAAATACTAATTTGCATTCTTCGACTTCACATCTTAAAATGAATGAATATCTGGAGTATTATTCTGGAGTATTTCAAACTAAAATTATTTGGTGAACTTAAATTTATGTAACACAAATATTAACATTCATTACTTTTTTATTTTTATTTGTATAATTAATTTACAATAAATACATTCATACTGAAATAAGTACACAGGCTAAATACAACATTAATTAATACTATAATAATTAATACTAACAATTAATTGCATCTTAAAATAAGTACAACTTTTATAAATAAATGAAATAAATTCTTAAATAATGTAACTAAAATAAGGATCTTAAAATGAACAAGGTTTGTTTAACAACAAAACATTATTTAGAAAATCCAAGAAATAACAAAATCGAGCTATTTTGTTGACTCTTTTGAGAAGAAATAAAAACACAAAAAGTTTGGCACACATAAAGGTAAATGGTATGATATAACAATTTTTTTGTATTCTTATTTTATGTCAAAAATAAATTTTTAATAAAACTGTCAATCAAATTATATGAATAGTAAAAATTAAAATTATTACTCTTTATTCATTTGCTGATGAATAGCAAATTAAATTTAACAATGAAACAATAACAAAAATTCTTTGGTTAATCTTACAAACTGTATTTAAGTACAGTAATAAGCAAAAATTAACAAATACTGAACATTCTTGATAAGCAGGAACTGATAACTACCATGTATCGTTCCCAAGCAGATTTAACAATAGGTTCCCTGTAAAATAAAGTCACCAAATTAATAAAATGCAAAATAATATGCTAATGACATATTCATATTGATTTCATAGGTTATATAGTTACAAAAAGTCATGAAGAAATTTGCCCATCATTGGCAGACGAAATATCAAATTTATTGCAATTCACCTGCTAGTTCCACACCTATAAAAATCTGGTGTGAAAAACTCATACGACTCTCCCTTGCCAATCTATATAATAAAACATATAACCTATTGTCACAATCACTCTCTTTGATTAGGCACTGTGCTGTCGGGTGTCAAAGCTTCCGACTTAGGGACAGAGGGAGCCGCCAATAGTTCCGAGAGGGGTGGTAGGCTTGTGGCAGCGTACAGACAGAGGCCTTTGTCATCAAGGTTGAGCCAATAACCGCCCTCTACCACCGCACTCTTGGCAACTATATAAAGAGCGCTACACTGAGCCAAGAGATTCAATTCTGATCCATACAGCAGACAAGGCGTCCACCAAGGCGCACGACTAAAGGACTCCGACAAAGACTAATCGACGATCCCGAAAGAAAGAAGATAATGCTTCCGCTCGCCCGACCCATCACCGTAAGCCGTCGATCGGATCGTCATCGCCCACTGACACGAGCAATGCCCACAGTGGTCCCTTGACCGAGCCTTATGCCCACCGGACCCGACGAAGCAGCAATCGACGCACTTCTGCGAGGGAAGAAGATGACGTCTTTGCTGGACGATGACACACTGTGTCGTCCAGCCTCCGACCGCCACGACGACTAAGACCAACACTTCCCATCAAGACGACCACCGCTTAAACGGGCCTTTTCAGGGCCACCAAAATGTAAAGATTTCAACTCACCACTAAATGTCACCATCCAGTGACACTATGATTAATCAAAATTAAAAACGACCTAATTTTAATCATGAGTGAACAATAAAATAAAAATCAACCTTTGTTCGACTTTAAAATACACGAAATCACTAATTGCTGCTAAACTAGGTAGAAGAAAATTTTTTAAATAATAGTTGTTGATTTTTATGTTCCTATAACTTTGATTACATAATATTACACTTTTGTCCTAAAATGCATACTAAATCTGCAATCTTAAAAAATCTCATTTTTACCAATTTTATTAAGAATACAGATCACAGATTGACACTGAACTAAGTGCTGTAGAAAAAAATGCTTGAAATAAGAGTTGTAGGTTCTTTAATTTTCTTACAACTTTGATAAATAGCCCTTTTGCCTTAAAATGTATACTAACGGGGCGATCTTAACACTTTCGAGACGACAACCGTACGTGATACGGCTGTGATGATATACACCGAGTGACGGCAAACGTATGTCATACGGGAACGGCAATATACATCCCTAGACAGCAAACGTATCTCATACGTTTGCTACTTCCACATTGTTACAAATGTGGCTATCAGTACGCTATTTGTTTCCCTTTTTCGCTGTTATTTAGTTCACTTTGTTTTCCGTTTACCTACAGCGATAGTTGACCGAATCGATTAGTATTTTCTGATATATCAACAAAACTATCGACCGCTACTTATTGCGCGAGATCGAACCGAAGCGTCCATTACGGAGAACCGACATAGCAGGTTACAAAACGTCAGTCTACAGTGCAAGATAGGCTACGTATAATTTTCTTTAGTCTGTAGTGGATAGTCGTGAAAAAAATGGTAGACTGGAAAGTGTTAAAAACCATTTTTTACTGTGAGAGCACAGCTTCACCAAAAATTTCAGCAGACATGGGGCTTACCCTATCTTGTATAAAGTTTCTCAGCATTAATACCTCTTAGAACTTATTGTCGTTTCTCTTGGCAGAAAGTTTATCAAAAGAATGTTTTCTGATCCCAAAAAAATTCACAATCAGCGGGATTATTGATCGACATGACAAAAAACAAAGCAGTATAACCACACAAACAACAATGGTAGAGACATAAAATGTAATGGTAGGGTAGTGGAAAACTGGCTAAGAGTGGCTAACCTTGAACGGACATCACATAACAGCCTGAGCAGACGTGAAGCACAATCGGTTCTTTAAAAATCTGGTGTGAAACACTCACACAACTTTCTCTTGCCAATGCAAATAATTAACAATAAACCTAATATCAGTAATGAAACATTACAAATAAACAAAAAACTAACCTCAATAAACATAACCTATTTTAATCATGAGTGAAAGACGTTAATTGAAAATCAACCTCAATTTGGCCTAAAAATACGGAAAATCACTCTTTCACGCTCAACTACGCTCTGTAGAGAAAAATGCCATAAATAAAAGTTGTAGATCTTTTAAATTACTATAAATTTGATTATACAAACTTTTGTCGAAAAATGCATACTAAGGCCAAAATCTTAAAAAAAATCGATTTTTCGATGATTTTGATGTTTTTTTTTATGTTTTCGTGAGAAAAAAACAGAAAATCGCTAATTACTGCTAAACTAAGCGTTATACAAAAAAAAGTTTGAAATAAAAGTTGTAGAATTTTAAATTATCTACATTTTTTATTATATACATTTTCACGCTACAATACATATTAAAGCTGTAATCTTAAAAAACACTTTTTTTACGTGAAAACAGCCTCGCCAAGAATTTCAGCAATTATGGCGCCTACCCTATCTTGTAGAGAATAAAAAATTTAGTAAACCAGGCGATTTTAAAAAAAATCGTAGGACCAGTTTTTGAGAAAATCGCAAAAAAGTAAAAAATTATACGAATAAACTGCTACTTCCGGTTGACCAATTTTGATGAAAATGTTCGTGTCGGGTCCGGTAGTGGTATGTAACTTAAGTTTCAAGTTTCAAGTTCGTACGATGTTCCGTTTTGAGATATTTTGTATACACACACACACAAAGACCAATCGCTAAAAACATGTTTTTTGGGTTCAGGGGGTCTGAAAACGTATAGATCCGGTGAAAACTCTATTTCGAAAAATCGACATGAAAACAATACTTTCCTTCCTATATATTCATATAGCTGCCCATGACGGACAGGTGGAGTGTCAAATTATTTACACTCAATCTGTTCATTGCAGGGCTAAAATAAATAGTTCTGTTTCTTATCACATGGTCAGCCAATTAAATGACTGAATCATTTAAGAACAGAAGAGGTAGAGGTGCAAAAGACACTAATCAGAGTTATCTCCTCTGAAAGTAATGAATTTCATTATACAGCCAGACCCTGTGGTGAATGAAGTGAAGGTGTTGTTTGCAGAGTGGAAAATATGTGCTTTTCAGAGGGCCCGGTATGCTGATAAGCGTACTTTTCCACTCAGTGAGGAAGGCAACGGTAAACCACCTCACTCCTCGTTTTACTTAGTAAAACCTCTACAGGTTCAAACCAGCCTTTTGGCTGATGACCTAAACAACAACAACATATTCATATAGGCAAGAGAAAGTAAAAATGACCCTCGTATTTAACAGAATAATGCATAATAGATTCTTTTACCTGAAGACATCCATTTCTAGAGCACAAGTTGTGTACGCAGACAGAAAGTGCGACAGATCTGATTCCGACCAAGATACTTGTCGCCATGGTTCTATGCACCGTTCGACTAGTTCAAGGAATAAACATCTGTGAACATGAAAATTAGTAAATAACAACTGTTTATTTATCTCATAGAGCAGTATCATTAATAGATTGCTTATTTTCATTATGTACAATACACTAAACAAATTGGAAACAAAGTGGAAGGACACTGGAGAATTTTGCCCAATAGTGAAGTTTACAAAACTATTGATCCAGTAACTGAGACGATGAGGAAAAAGAGAATATCATACCTCGGTCACATATTGAGATATCCAGAAAATAGATTTGTCAAACAGATATTGAATTTCTGTTGTGGACTCGCTCTCAAACCGGTATGGATGAGAGAAATAAATGAAGATCTGGAGGAGATGGGATTACAAATTGAAGGCCTCCAAAATAAATCCGAAAAATTAAACATCATTAAAAGCTTTAAATTTGCGCCTCCTCCAACTAATCAATATAAAACGAGTGTCGTATCAGATGACGTGAGACTGGCCCGAACGCTTAGAATGAGGGCCTACTGGGAGAAGAGAAAACAATGTAAGTTTAAATAAATGTTAAACTAACTTAAAGTGATCCAGTGCGGTCTCAAAAGTAAAAAAAAAAAAAAAAAAAAAAAAAAAAATTAACTGAGAATATCAAGTTATACTTTAGACAAAAAATTGGCTAATCCTATTGAAATCTGACCTCAAAGGCATGGTTGCATCACTACGTGGTTAATTTAGCAATGAAAAATCTAGGTTGATGCCAATTAATGTAATCCGTGTACGCAAACCATCTTTCCTTATCTACTCTTAGTGATTAATCACCTGGTGATTATTATTAAACAATCATTATAAAGCTAATATATTTTTAGCTAAATATTTATGATTTCATCCGTTAACTATTTGAAAATATTAGATCTCAAAATTATATTACACTATGATGGCCGTAAAGTCGCTAACAAAATTTGTTTAAAACTGTCAGCAACGACTAAATAAAGTTGAACTTCACTGTAGTGCTTACATAGTTGATCTGAATGCCTACAGAACATTTTACATCATCATCAATAAGCCATAGTCTGAATAAAAGCTACAGAAAATAAGTAGGTTTTAACGATGCCCTTTTTACTTTCTCTTGCCTATATGAATATATAGGAAGGAAAGTATTGTTTTCATGTCGATTTTAATAAATTCACTTTTCACACCGGATCTACACGTTTTCAGACCCCCTGAACCCAAAAAACTTGTTTTTAGCGATTGGTCTGTGTGTGTGTGTATGTGAACAGAATATCTCAAGAACGGAACATCGTACGAACTTGAAACTTGAAACTTAAGTTACATATCACTACCGGACCCGACACGAACATTTTCATCAAAATCGGTCAACCGGAAGTAGTAGTTTATTCGTATAATTTTTCACTTTTTTGCGATTTTCTCAAAAACTAGTCCTACGATTTTTTTAAAAAATCAACTGGTTTACTACATTTTTTATGCTCTACAATATAGGGTAGGCGCCATGTTTGCTGAAATTCTGCTTGAGGCTGTTTTTACGTAAAAACATTTTCTTTTTAAGATTGCGGCTTTAATATGCATTTTAGCGCAAAACGTTATATAATAAAAGCTGTAGAGAATGTAAAATTCTACAACTTTTATTTCAAACATTTTTTTGTATAACGCTTAGTTTAGCGGTAATTTGCGATTTTCTGTTTTTTTTTTCTCACGAAAACGTGAGAAAAATCGATTTTTTTAACATATCGGTCTTAGTATGCATTTTACGACAATAGTGTATATAATTAAATTTATAGAAAATTAAAAGATCTACAACTTTTGTTTAAAGCATTTGTCTCTACAGAGCCTAGTTTAGCGTGAAAGCGTGATTTTCCGTATTTTTAAGCCAAACTGAGTTCGATTGTCATTTTGCGTCATTCACTCATGATTAAAATAAGGTTATGTTTTTGAGGTTAGTTTTTGTTTATTTCTAATATTTTATTAATAATGTTAGGTTTATTATTAATTATTTGCATTGGCAAGAGAAAGTTATGTGAGTGTTTCACACCAGATTTTTTCTATTAGTATCATCGGGCACTAATGTGATAAATTATGATCAGTATACTTTCTGCCCATAATGGGAAGGTGGAGTGTAATAAATTAATTAATTGCACTCGTTCTTTTGGTTCCAGGGCTACATAAAATAGTTCTGTTTCTATTCACATAGTCAGCCAGTTATATGACTGAACTATTCAAGAACAAAAGAGGTAGAGGTGTAAAAGACACTAATCAGCGTTATCTCCTCTGAGAGTAATGAATTTCACTATACAGTCAGACAATGTGGTGAATGAAGCGAAGGTGTCATTTGCAGAATGGAATGTGGCTGGTTTTTGGAGGGCTTGGCATGCTGATAAGCATACTCTTTCAACCCAGTGAGGACGGCAATAGTAAACCACCTCACTCCTCATTTTTACTTAGTAAAACCTTTGGCGGTTTAAACCAGCCATTTGGCATTGACCTAAAGAACATACTTTCTGAACACAATGGGCTAGAAAACTTCGACTAGATTTCAACTTTATTAGATTTTAGCATTTCTATACTTAAGTAACTTCAAATATCAGATGCCATACGCTAACTACATTTTCTATTACTAAAATTAAAATATTTACCTCAGTTCACGAGTACGATGTAAATTGCAAGCAAGTCCAATCAGAGCTCGTGAATAGTTTCTAAAATTTGACTCTAATTCTTGATACGCCTTTTCCAGAAGTTTAGGTTTTAAGCGTTGACACACCAAACTATACACAAATATATTAGTTAATTATTTGAAGCGAAATAATTAATTACATTAGAATTGATTACAAGCTGCAGAATGCATTAAAATATTTATCTTTGAAATTCATAAAATATTTTATTAAAGTAATTAATATTTATGGATTTATGGTGCATTCCAAGAATAAAAGGGGGTTCTTCAATAACCTGTACTGAGACTTCCTCTTAAAAACTTTCTGAGTCATATCTCTAGCATTAAGGAAAATCTCATTGAAAATACACACAGCCCTTTAAAAACCAGCTGCTTTTTTTTATTTCCATTCTGCAAGAAGGTAAATCCTGTCTTTTTCTGGCATTATATCCATGGCAATCAGATCGTTGGTAATAGTCATTTAGATTGTATTTTAAATTGAGTCTGAAAAAAGCCAATTCAGATGTACAGAGCAGAGACACAGAGTTTAAATAAGGAAACAATGTAACTTTTGAGGAACATAGGGAGAAGCATGCCTGTTGGTACATGGTACATGGCTGTTGGACAAGAAGACCAATGAAAACATGAATGAGGGACACAGTAAAATACACTCAAATCTCAACAGTATGGCAGGTCATCATATGAGAACTGAGGACAACAGTGAGAAACCCAAAAAGACCCTGGCAAGATGATATATCCAGAAGATAACAGGAATCTGTAGGATGAGTCACACCAACAACAGAAATAGATGGGGACACATTGGAGAGGCATATACCAAGAGATGGAGGGCAGAGTGCTAGAAGAAAAGAAAGTGATTTACAGTATTTATTGCAAAATCACCGCCACCCCTTCTTATTAATCATCTACTATTTTGCCGGCCTTCAATAGTTCTCCTGGCCCTTGTCGGCATGTTAGGCCCTTTGGCGGCGTACCGACAAACCTTTCGGCTGTGCACCGACAGAGGGCTTTGTCATCAAGGCCGAGCCAGTAACCAACCTCTACCACAGCGCTCTCGGCAACTATATAAAGAGTGGTACACTCAACAGGGAGATTCTGATCCAAACAGCAGACAAGGTGTCCACCCCGGCACACGGCTACAGGACTCCAGCAAAGACTAATCAAGGACCCACAAGAGAGAAGATGATGCTTCCGCTCGCCGACCCATCACCGTAAGCCGTTGATCAGACTGTCATTGCCCCCTGATGCGAGCGATGCCCACAGCGGTCCCTCGACCGAGCAGCCATCGACGCTTTACTGTGAGGGAAGAAGATGATGTCTCCGCTGGATGACGACATCCTGTGTCGTCCAGCTCCTCGACTGCCACGACTACGACCGACACTTCCCATCAAGATAACCACCGCTTAAACGGCCCGTTTCAGGGCCACCAAAAAATTAAAGGTTTCAACTCGCCACTTAATGTCGCTATTCGGTGACAGCAGAATTATTAGATTTCTAAAAGCCTTTTTCTGTAAAACCAAAACTCCTTACTTTTGAAGTGGTTGCCCCCAGACATGCACGTCATAGTTTAAGTGGCCTTTAAATATTTACACAGCTTTAATAATATGGCTTTAGCAATAAAAAAAGAGCATAAAAACAAAGCAACTTTGCACACAACGTTTTATGTTAAACTTCTTCAGTTCATGAAGTATTTCAAACAAAATTTATTAACGATTGATTAACATGTTCAAGTTGAAATCTGAGGCGTGCAACTATTCTAAAAATTAATATTCGTAAATTCTGAAAAACAATTACCACTTAAGTAGCTATTTTGATAAACATCAGGTAAAAATTATAGGATAACAAATAATAATACACACTTACTGTTTTAATTCTTTTTCTTTATCAAGCAGTACTCTAAATTCTCTTAATTCTAGTAAAAACTCTCTGTCTAAATCAGTATCATCAAAATCCGGACTTTTCTCTTGGTATGTCCATGATGACATTATTGATGAAGAACAATGGTAGAAATCGCCAAAAGTCATATGTTGTAATTTTCGTTTACTGGTCTCAAACCTCATACAGCCAATGAAAACAACTGCACCGTAACGTCTGTCAATTAAATCAAAGTACAATCATTATTTTGTGAAACACTAACATTTTATAATACTTCATATAAACTAGTCTATGGAAACAACATTTTATGGTAACAAATGTCACCACCAACCCTTTTAATTAATCATTTACTGTGTTGCCGGCATTCAATACTTCTGTTGGCCCTTGTTGGCGCGGTAGGCCCTTTGGCGGCATACCGACAGAGGGCTTTGTTGCCAAGGCCGAGTGAGTAACCCACCTCTACCACAGCGCTCTCGGCAACTATATAAAGAGCGCTACTCTGAGCCGAGGGATCCAATTCCAATCCAGACACCATCGACAAGATGTCCACAGGACACGGCTACAGGACTCCAGCGAAGACTAATCGACAACCTCGCAAGAGAGAAGACGATGCTTCCGCTCGCCAACCCGTCACCATAAACCATCGACCAGACCGTCATCGCCCGCTGACGCAAGCGATGCCCACAGTAGTCCCTTGACTGAGCCTTACACCCACCAGATCCAACGAAGCAGCCATTGACGCACTACTGCAAGGGAAGAAGATGACGTCTCCGCTGGATGACGACACACCATGTCGCCCAGCTCGTCGACCGCCATGATGACTACGACCTACGCTTCCCATCAAGATGACCACCGCTTAAATGGCCCTTTTCAGGGCCACCAAAAAACAAAGGTTTCAACTCGCCACTTAATGTCGCCATCCGGTGACACAAAGTATAATGCAATAGTTATAACAAACATTTGGCTCTTAGTTGAATTTATAATAATCAAATTTAATGATCCCGTAAAAAATAGAAATGAAATTACAGAACGATACAAATAATCTGAATCCTGAATAGTTTGAAATATTGTTGTACTCTAGTTGAAGAAAGAGTTAAATACAGATACAGTCTGTTAAGGCACGTTTCATGCTGTAATGTCCTCAGATTCCCGCCCCCTAGTATTTCAAATTTCCTAACTAAAATAGTTCCTGTGACCTCATGCATACGTCATTCTTCCTCCCCCTACTACCGCTCTATTACTTCCTTCCTCCCCAAACTCTAGCACTTGTAAGTTAACAGTCAAAGCAACAAGTCGACGCACTCTCGTTCTGGTCATAATGGCGTGTTATGGCCTTTCTTTGTGATGTATGCCAGGAGCTGGCATGCATTTCGTTTCGATCTCTTCACGAGAACTCTTATTGTGCTTTTTTCATTTGTGTATTGTGAATTTATAACTGGTTTAATTTGCAAATTATGTTCAGTGAGTTTCAATCTACCAACCACGTGTTAGCAACATTGCGAAACTATTCAAGGCTTAATCAAGGTAAGTGCCGATTTTTGTTGTATTTTCTGTTGTTTATTGGTGCAATTCCTGTGATTTTATGTTCCTCAATTCATTTTATTGTTCATTTTGCAAGTCGTTCTTAACCGCCTTAAACTGCCCGTTACAACCAATCAATCGTTTAGTTGTGATTGCCAACTATCTTATAAAAGCAATCTGGTTCTCCGGAAACAATCGTTTTATTTGCTATTTCACTAAATTCAATAATTATTCGTCGTGGGTAATTTTTCATTGTCTTAACATCCAAGGTATCCCTCGCATCGGATCCTTAACACAGTCAATGCTTGATTTAACATATTAATTGGGGGATACCAATGACCGTTCATTCTTGTAAAAGACGGTTAAATTGAAAGTTGTTCAGTTATAATACAATTGGTCACATATGACTTGTATAACGGTGTTAAAGTAAACATTAAATTTACTTCTAGCCTTATTCTTATCATAACTTTAAAAAAAACTGTACCTTCAAGAAGAAAGGTACAGGTTTTTCTTCACAAAAATTTACATTCCAAAAACGTTTTGTAATTTTCAAACCGTTCTATTTATTTAGGAGGTTAATCCATTAAATTGAGTATTGACTATCATCATATTCGCTGAAAGTAGTAATAGTTCATTTCACTTATTTTTGAAACTGTTGTTAACAATCGCTCTGCTCTGGTCGTGGTTGGATGTCTAATTCAAAAATAAATCTTTATAATGCATCCTGCAGTTTGAAATATTTCTATTTCATATAATGAATTAATATAATAATTTCACTAACCTTCTTTTTAAACTGCGTCACCTTTATTTTAGTCCTACTTACACGTGTTTCGGTGGATCCACCATCATCAGAGTAAATAAAAAATTGAAACTAAAAATTTTATTCATTTATTTAAAATTTACAGAAGATGATACATCTTCAGTCACTTGTATAAAACTGATTTAAAATTAATTTATTTTAATTTATCCCTTCTCATATTTACTGTAGATATTTACTGTAGATCTACAGTAAATATGAGAAGGGATAAATTAAAATAAATTAATTTTAAATCAGTTTTATACAAGTGACTGAAGATGTATCATCTTCTGTCATCATCATCTACTGTAGATCTACAGTAAATATGAGAAGGGATAAATTAAAATAAATTAATTTTAAATCAGTTTTATACAAGTGACTGAAGATGTATCATCTTCTGTAAATTTTAAATAAATGAATAAAATTTTTAGTTTCAATTTTTTATTTACTCTGATGATGGTGGATCCACCGAAACACGTGTAAGTAGGACTAAAATAAAGATGTCTAATTGTTGTTACAGGAAATGCTTAGCATGAACCATCCCAATGGCAAGAGAAAAATTGATTCCAATTGAAAATGTGTTTAAGGGGGTAGTCAACCCAGAAAATGAAAATGAAAACTGCAGGCTATAATATATCATTATATATTTTAAATGAAAGATTAATTTACTAGTAATGATCTACCACTTGAACCAGCCCAAAAAAATAATTACAGCCCCTAATATAACGGTTGGGGTGGAAAAGCGGGCTTTTACGGGGAATCAAATATTTCAGGAACCAAGAAAGATATCAACATGATTCTTGTGGTAAAAAATGCAGAAAATTACTTTTTATTATCTGTTGTATGCTATTGTATGTATTTTTCTTACAAGAAATTAATTGAAGAAAAACCATATTTTCAGAAACATTTATTTTGTGTATTCACAAATTATTTTTTAACTAAATCCCAACTAAGTTTTTCGTAATAATCATTCAACAGATAATAGAGCGAGAAATTATAAACATTTGAAAAAAAAGTCATCCACATACCTCCAATACCACCCAGAATATTTAATTCCCAAAAATGTACAATCATGTAAAAACATATTTCCGGAAAACTTAATTTAAAGTTTAAGAAATAATTTCTCTTGCCTTGCTAGTGAGCTTTATTTTAAACAAATGTTTTTATAACTTTTTTTCAAAGTACAAGTAAACACATGATGTGATTCGGAAAATTTTAAACTTCAAATAAATGCAAAAATCTGGTGTGAAACACTCACACAACTTTCTCTTGCCAGTGCAATAATTAACAATAAACCTAACACTAGAAATAAAACATTAGAAATAAACAAAAAACTAACCTCAACAAACATAACTTTATTTTAATCATGAGTGAAAGACGCAAAATAAAAATCGAACAGTTTGGCTTAAAAATACAGAAAACCACTCTTTCACGCTAAACTAGGCTCTGTAATGAAAAATGCTTTGAATAAAAGTTGTGAATCTTTTTATTTCCTATAAAATTTATTGTATACACTTTTGTCATAAAATGCATTCGAAGACCAAAATCTTAAAAAATCGATTTTTCACACGTTTTCGTGAGAAAAAATCAGAAAATCGCTAATTACTGCTAAACTAAGCGTTATACAAAAAAATGTTTGAAATAAAAGTTGTAGAATTTTAAATTCTCTACAACTTTTATTACATAAATTTTTGCGCTAAAATGCATATTAAAGCCGTAATCTTAAAAAAAACTATGTTTTTACGTAAAAACAGCCTCACCCAGAATTTCAGCAAATATGACGCCTAACGTATCTTGTAGAGAATAATAAATTGAGTAAACCAGGCGATTTAAAAAAAAAAATCGTAGGACCAGTTTTTGAAAAAAATCGCAAAAAAGTGAAAAATTATACGAATAAACTACTACTTCCGGTTGACCGATTTTGATGAAAATATTCGTGTCGGGTCCGGTAGTGGTATGTAACTTAAGTTTCAAGTTTCAAGTTCGTACGATGTTCCATTCTTGAGATATTCTGTTCACACACACACACATGCACACGCGCGCGCACACACACAGACCAATCGCTAAAACCATGTTTTTTGGGTTCAGGGGGTCTGAAGAAACATATAGATCCGGTGAAAACTCAATTTCTAAAAATCGACATGAAAACAATACTTTCCTTCCTATATATTCATATAGGCAAGAGAAAGTAAAAAAACAATCAAAATTTTAAAAAAATCATCTTCTTGAGTTGACTACCCCCTTAACTACATATGATAAAGCTCTGAAGTACACACACAAAGCACTGAAGTAATTTTACTAAGCACTGAAGTGCCAATTACTGTGCCAGAAACAGACATAGAATTAAATATGTTGATGATATAACATGATTAGTCACTGGCGCCCGGCCATTTTATACAGACATAGGGCGCATTAGTTTCATTCTCCCTACAGTCCGCTAATCTGCCCTGCTAAGCCAAAAAGCCGTAACTGCATGGAGTATGATATGCGAGAAATGAGGATTTTGCATTTTGGCCTAAGCCACTTGTTAAAAATATGCAGGTTATCCGACTTCATACTGTTTCATGCAAATTTTATGCCAAAGAATCAGAAAAATACTTCAGTTTTTTCCTAATGCTTTTTTTATTAAAATTTATGCAGATACAGTGAAGGCATTCATGTTATAAGAAGCCAAAAAGGGGTAACTGTAGTGACCCCTTTTTGGTTAACCTTTATATCTCGTATAAGGTGGTAGATATGGTATTTTGGCTAAGTTTTTTGGATTTCTCATACTTTTAAACATAAGAATCAATTCAAAACTCAAATTTAATTTTTTTGCAGTTACGGCTTTTTGGCTTAGTAGGGCAGTAATGCGATTCGTTCACACCAATTCCAAAGTTAAGTGGAATATGGTATATTTCTATTTCATATAATGAATTTATATAATAATTTCACCAATCTTCTTTTTAAACTGCGTCACCTTTATTTTTATTCTTACTTACACGCGTTTCGGTGGATCCACCATCATCAGGGTGAATAAACAATTGAAAGTAAAAAATTCAATTTTTTATTTACATTTACATCATCAGAGTAAATAAAAAATTGAAACTAAAATATTCAATTGTTTATTTACTCTGATGACGGGTGGATCCACCAAAACACGTGTAAGTAAGAATAAAAATAAAGGTGATGCAGTTTAAAAAGAAGGTTGGTGAACATATGAAACAGAAATAATTTCAAATTGCAGGATGCATTATAAAGATTTATTTTTGAATATGGTATAGTTTAACATTTAGTGCTGATTATAAAATATACTGGCACACTCAGTCAGAGCACTGTCTCAGTCACGACCAGAAACCGCTGTTTAATTAATTGCATCATCAGCTTTGGCCATAATAAACAGGTGGAGTGTCAGATTATTTCCACTCAATCTGTTCATTGCAGGGCTAAAATAAATAGTTCTGTTTCTTATCACATGGTCAGCCGATTAAATGACTGAATCATTTAAGAACAGAAGAGGTAGAGGTGTAAAAGACACTAATCAGAGTTATCTCCTCTGAAAGTAATGAATTTCACTATACAGCCAGACCCTGTGGTGAATGAAGTGAAGGTGTCATTTGCAGAGTGGAAAATATGTGCTTTTCAGAGGGCCCGGCATGCTGATTAGCATACTTTTCCACTCAGTGAGTTGTGGCAATGGTAAACCACCTCACTCCTCGTTTTACTTAGTAAAACCTCTACACGCTCAAACCAGCCTTTTGGCTGATGACCTAAACAACAACATCAGCTTTGGCCATTATCGACTGCTGTAGGTCGTAAAACAATAAGTTTAAATATGGTAAATTTTCATACCTTACCCAGGAACTGAACCTGGACCTTCAATTTTGTAGTCTTATACGCTAAACAATATACGAAGGATTGGGCCATAGTTTTTATTTTATTTCATTTATAAACTAGTAAGTCCAATGTTAACACTGAAATACAGCAAGTATAAGTATCTTCAGAAGTACTCCGTGAGATTTACTGTTGAGCAAACTAACTAAAACTATCATCCATAATCAAACAAATAGATATTTAGAAATAATTACAACTTACTTCGCTAATTCATCAGGTAAAAGAAATAAATTACGAATATTTTGCACAACAGATCCTTGCATTTCTTCAACAGTTTTGAAAACACGTTTTACATTATCAAACTGGCGCCTGTAACAAAGATTATTTAATTTTTTTCAACTGTCTTAAGATTTTGGTTACTGAACACATCGCTTAAAACAAAACAATAAAGAGTGAACAAAAATTAATTTAACCATGAGCAATACTCCCCTGATCATCTGACGATCAGGTGGGAGTTGGTTTTATTCTTCTTCTTCAGGTGCCTCCTCCATTACGAAGGTTGGCTATCATCATGTTCAGTCGCACCTTGTCCACTGCTGCTCTGAAAAGGTCATGCGACGAGTAGTCAAACGCTTCTCTCAGGTTTCTTAACCAGGATATTCGTCTGCATTCCACCAAGCGTTTACCAACGAGTTTCCCTTGAATTATGAGATGCAGAATCTCGTATTTAGGCCCCCTCATGATGTGTCCAAGGTATGTCAGTTTTCTTATCTTTATGCTCTGCAGGATTTCCAGCTCTTTCCCTATTCTTCTGAGAACCTCCATATTTGTAACCCTATCCGTCCATGGTATTCGAAGCATTCTCCGGTAGGTCCATATTTCAAATGCTTGTAGATGGGTCTCACATTCTTTGGTGAGTGTCCACGCCTCTACCCCATACAAGAGGATGGGAAAGACGTAGCACTTTAAGAGGCGGGTCCTGGTCTCAAGGCTCAGGTCGCGGGCCGATAGAAGAGGTCTCATTTTTAGGAATGCTGCCCTGGCCTTTTCAATTCTGATCTTTATTTCTGGCAGGTGGCTTGCACTGCAATTGACTCGGGTTCCCAGATAGTTATAGGCTTCCACTTGTTCGATTCTGTCTTGTCCAGCAAAAAGTTGTTCCTGTGGATTGTCTCGCTTAGTAATTTGGTTTTATTACAGTTAAAAATTACAGATTACAATATTAGGACACAATAAATATTAACTATTAACACCAAAAACCATAAAAATAAATAATCCAAATTTTGTTCACTTAAGACATTTTAATTAAAATTTTGTCATGTAAATTTTGTTAATTTAAGATTGTTATGTAATTATGGTCGCTAAGATTGTTATGTAATTATGGTCGCTAATGACTTTATTGTTGATGCGACCTTAAACAAATTAATAAAAAAAAAATAAAATAAAATAACTTAAATTGTCGAATCAATAATGACCCAAAAAATGTCTCTGATGAAAATTTAACTTTATGAGAAATAACATTGTATAAAAAAATTTGTACAAGAAATCCACTGAGAGTCAAAGTTGGATTAGTGATCAGAGAAAACTGTATCAACAATGAAATTGTAAAACTTAGGCTTTGATTTACCAAGTTAAATATACAAAATATCAGTACAGTAGATGTTAGCAAATTCAGCAAGTTAGGGACTTGTGTAGTACTGAATTATCGATTATATCTGCAATTTTATTAGGAATTATCAGGATAAGTCATGTAAATTAAGGACACAGACAGCCAGTACACCTACTTACAACTCTTGTTAATTTGTAAGTTCCACAGGAATTACAAATATGGTGACAGAGCATCCACAATTTAAGTACAGTAAAACCTCCTTAATCCGGCATTCTATAGTCCGGAATTGTCTATAATCCAGCATCAATTGCAATAGACAAAAATTATAGAATTGCCTTCACAATGAACATTGTAAAGTGAGCAACCCGACAGCTACCGCCGACACTCAAGAGCCACAAAGCGTCACGCTCTGAGTTTGTAAACTTAGTACGCTTTTTGACACATTTGTAAAATTTGCTGAGTCAAATAAACAATACAGTATGGCCGAAGTTATGAACTTGCATATAATAAAAAATGATTTTTTAAATAAAAAAAATACTAGTCGTAAGAAGCAAGTAGATATTAGATCTTTTTTCCAGCCATCTACCAGTGCTGTTGCTAAAAACCACAAATAGTACAGTACTGTACTGTATTCAAATTTATTTCATCATGTACTGTACTTAAAAAATGCATTTTAATATTTTAATATTTAATATTAAATATAAAATATTAATATTAATATTAAATATTTATTAAATATTTTAACATTTTAATATTTCTCCTGTACTTATATATTATTATAATTAATAATAATTTAACATAATTATGTTAAATTATTATTAACATAATAATAATTTATTATTATGTTTAAATAATAAATACATACAGTAAAAGTTTCTTGTGCATATTATGTTATTTTTTATATGACTCCTGTATTTTTATAAATAACCTCCATAGTCCGGAATTTCCTTTAATCCGGCAAGCTTCGAGTCCCAAAAATTCCGGATTAAAAAGGTTCTACTGTATCCATGATTAAAGAAATACCACTAAAATATATACATTATACTTTAATAAAAAACTTCTATTTTATATAATGAATTTAGTATATAATAATTTCACTAACTTTCCTTTTTAACTGCGTCAACTTTTAGTTTTACTTGTACTACACGTGTTTCGGTGTATCCAACATCATCAGAGTAAATAACATAAAATTGAAACTAAAAACTTCATCTATTAAAAATCTATAGAAGATTATACGTCTTCAGTCATTTGTATAAAACGGAATGTTTTATATAAATGACTGAAGATGTATCATCTTCTATAGATTTTTAATAAATGAAGTTTTTAGTTTCAATTTTATGTTATTTACTCTGATGATGGTGGATCCACCGAAACACGTGTAAGTAAAAATAAAAGTTGAAGCAGTTAAAAAGGAAGGTTAGTGAAATTTATTATATAAAATAGAATTATTTCAAACTGCAGGATGCATTATAACGATTTATTTTTGAATAAAAAACATTATAAATATCTGAATAAGAGGGTCTCATTCTCCTAAACAAGAAGAGTTTGCAGTGATTGGTACCGGCAAAAGCTTCTACGGGGATGGTCGGGGTAAGATCCAAATTTTGAGGTGCACCCTCTAAGTGGTGGCCTTGAATCAGTAGAGCAACTGCTCTACTGAACTGAAGAGGAGACCATATGGCTTACATAGCGCTAAATTAGCTTAAATAAGTTCTTTCCAACAGTTCGCTTCCATGCCACAGGGCCAATTATTACTGATTCTCTCATATCATAGATCATACAGTTATGGATAAAAGAACGAAAAGCGAAAATAAGTTTAATAAATAAGATTATTTAAATAATGAGTCAGACCTGTAAATCATAAAAAGTGTTAACATAATTTCTCATTCTAATAAACAAATTTAATTCAAATTCAAATACCGGCATGATTTTAATGACACATTCGTCTTTTCACTAACTTCATCTAGATCTTTACGGTGTCGAGAGGAAAGTTTTTTCCCAAGTAATTCACGAATGACTGAATCATCAAATTCATAGTACCTAAAAAGTATCAAAAAAAAAATTATGTATTTTTAACAGAAACACGTATTAATGGTAGTGCTGCAAAAATATATTAGACATAAATACATAAACATTAATGAATTAAAACTCGACTACAGCTGTTAACACAAAACGAAGAGCATAATCATAAAACATACGAACGTTCCAGCTTCAAACGTGGATTTGAAACAGGTGGTATGCTCATATCTTTTAAGGTCTAATCCATATTGTTATTGAACTCGAATGTTTCTGAAGAAAATAATAGGCTTCTTCTTCTCCATCAGGCAAACTCCAAATTTCATATTCTGTAAAAACATATTCTACCTTATTCCACTTCACTTTGGAACTGATGTAAACAAATTATATCAGCATACGTTGGAAGAATGAGACTTAACATGACAGTCTGTATCGGATGGCCAGGCGCCAGTAACAAAGTCTTGTTATCTGAACTACTTTTCAGCATTGATGAGCTCTGAACGTATGCATTGTGCCCTCTACCCACTTCATAGCTAGTCAATGGCTAGCCAATACTTACTCTCGTAGCTCTGTTATCAGCCATTTGTTTGGTCTTTCAATAAAAATTATAACCTATAAAAATACAACCAGCTGATTGTATTATAAAGTATTGGACGTAAACGCGCTCTATAATCGATGTGTTCAGTGCGGGATGCAAAACGAGAGTGAACTACTGCATCTCCTACAGGTATGAGCGCATAATGTTTGTCAGGCTGAAACATTCGTACAATCTGACAATGATAAATCTTTATAATGCATCCTGCACTTTGAAATTAATTCTATTTTATATAATGAATTTATATAATACATTTCACTAAACTTCCTTTTTAACTGCATCAACTTTATTTTCACTTACACAAGTTTCGGTGGATCCACCTTCATCGGAGTAAATAGCATATAATTGAAACTAAAATCTTTATTTATTAAAAATCTATAGAAGATGATACATCTTGAGTCATTTGTATAAAACTCTTTATACAAACTCTAATTTACTTTACTTTCTATAAACTCTAATTTTATACAAATGACTGAAGATGTATCATCTTCTATAGATTTTTAATAAATAAAGTTTTTAGTTTCAATTATATGTTATTTACTCTGATGATGGTGGATCCACCGAAACACGTGTAAGTGAAAATAAAAGTTGATGCAGTTAAAAAGGAAGGTTAGTGAAATTTATTATATAAATTCATTATATAAAATAGAATCTGAATATTATATATTATTGACGAAGACACTGAAATCAAAACCCAAGCAGAAAATATCCTTCCTCTAACTTTCACAGAAGTACAGTTAGCCTTGAAAGAACAGAAAAACAACAAAGCGTCTAGAGAAAATCTGACCACAGCAGAAATGTGGAAATATTCCTCCAAAGAAACCCAGGAAATTCTTCATCAACATCTAGTCGAGATCTGGAACTCAGAAACTCTTCCATCTCACTGCAAAAGCGCCCTGATCCATCCTATTCACAAAAAAGGCAACAAAACAAATTCGGATAACTACAGAGGGATTTCCCTTTTGGATTGCACGTACAAAATTCTCTCGAAAATAATTTACAATCGTATTAAGGACCAACTTGAAAAAGAACTTGGAGAATACCAGGGCGGATTTCGCCCAGGGAGGGGTTGTCCAGAACAGATCGTTACCTTGAAATTAATCATTGAATATTTCAGACAGCGAAACAATTAACTGGTGATCTCGTTCATCGATTTCAAAAAAGCATATGATTGCATACACAGAAAATCTCTTCTGAAGAACTTGAGGAATTTCGGTCTACATCCAAAGCTAGTGAAAATGATTGAACTAACACTTACGGACACAGTTTCCCGTGTAAAATTCAGAGGAGAAGTCTCCGACTCTTTCGAGATAAAAACAGGACTTTGCCAGGGGGACGGCCTATCACCCCTCCTATTTAACTGCGCATTGGAATTTATCATGTGTGTCTGGGAAAAATGCAACCTCAAAATTATTTCTGTTGGAAAGCACATCAAAATTAACTGCCTTGGTTTTGCTGATAATCTTCCCTGTTTGGAGATAGCATTGCGGAGGCAAGAAAACAAATTATTTCCCTCAGCGAAATTGCAGGGAAGATTGGCCTGAAAATTTCCTACGAAAAAACAAAAATCTTGGTTCGCGACCCTGTCTGCATTTCCATGGTAAAAATTTGTAATCGGGAAATCGATCTAGTTGAGGACTTCAAATATCTGGGTGAAAACATCACAGGAAATAACAATGAGAAACTTAACTGGACAGAAAGATTCAACAAACTCGCAAAATACACACAAAATATTTACAATAAAAAGTGTCTTTCAATACATTACAACACCGTCATTCTTCTGGAGATCACATACAGCAGCGAAACAATCTTCAGTCTCAGGAAGATAAACACGGAGCACAGAATCTCAAAATTGGAGTATCAGGGATCATCAGGAGATACCTGAACAAAAGATGTTTCTCTAATAGGATATGGAAACCCGTCTCGAAAGAAGAAGTATACAGAAATACAGAACCTCTAGCAGACCAGATGAGGAAAAAGAGAATTTCCTTCTTTGGACATCTCTTGAGGACCGACTCTTCCAGAATTTCAAAACAAATCATCAACTTTTTCCTAAACAGAAAAACTCAGCCCCACTGGATCAGGGAAATTAAGGAGGACATGAATGGACTCCAAATCTCAATTGAAGACCACAAAACTTGAACAGCAGAAACTGACGAAGCAGCAGAAAGTTGTATATTCTGACAAGGAACGCCAGCGAAGATCGGATGGATTGAAGGAATACTGGAGAAAGTTCAAGGAGGGAAACATCAGGAAAGGACTCCAAAAACTGAAAAATTGAATTGCAAAAATTGAAATGAGTTTTTTTTAGTTTGATGAACTTATGTAAACCTATGTGCCTTAAAAAAAAAAAAAAAAAAAAAAAAAATAGAATCTGACAATGGTGGCAAACATTCTGATAGGTCTAAACGCGTGGAACAGCAGAGCTCATCAACCGTGAAAAGCATTATGTTTATGTCTGTTTCTGGCACAGTAATAGGCTACTTTGTTGCTTCATAAGTTTAGTTTAGTGCTTTATCATAAAAATTATCACAGTTCAATATAATTTCAGTTAGATGCGATTTTTCTCTTCCCATTGGAATGACCCGCGCTAAGTATTTTCTGTAACTAAAATTACACATCCAGCCAATAGCAGAATAGAGTATTTTGTGGACAATTCGAAGTGGCACAACTCTTGCTCTACGTGTACATACTGCTCCGCATAAAGTATATCCACAGCCTATTCTTTCAACAAGGACTACAAATTTTAATGTACACAAATACTTACAACCTTATTACAATCGACAAACTTACAAATATGAGGGTAATTCGGAAAGTAAGGTCTGAATCTCCGTAACTAAACAAACGTGATGCGAACATCGTATTGCGCATGTGCGTCGACTCCCGGCATGTCTTGCATGTAAAACGACACTATTTGCATTAGTATTGTTGCAATGTACTGTTTACAGTATTAGTTCAAAATGTTTCAAACGATTGATCAGCCCGCCGACTGTGAAATTTGTTCCGATATACCGTTTTTGACAGCAAGGAACATTTCAGCGGCAAAAATTCATCACCAGATAACTGAAGTGTACGGCCTCAATGCGATGAGTGACAGCAAAGTGCGTAAGTGGGTGAGAAATTTTAAGAATGGACGGGACAATGTCCATGATGAACCGCGATCAGGCCGACAATCAGTGGTGAAAGAAGATTTGGTTAATGCCATGGAAGAAAAGATTCGTGAAGACCGGCGATTCACTGTTTCAAGTTTATCATTGGAGTTTCTGAATGTGAGCAGAACAACTTTGTACAAAATTGTGTCTGAAAATTTACAATTTCACAAATTGTGTTCACGTTGGGAATGCCAGGTCCCATTCTGCCATTCGAAAGCAAAATCTGATCGAATCATTTGGGTGGGAACAGGTTGACCACCCGCCGTATAGTCCAGACTTGGGCACCAAGTGATTTTCACTTGTTCCGAAAAATAAAGAAAGATGTAACAAATACAATAAAAAAGGTTTTTTGAAAAAATCTTATATTGTTTATTTTTTTTTAGAAATCGGACCTTACTTTCCGAATAACCCTCGTAATTATTTTATTTTAAAATATGTATTTAATTGTCCCAGTAAAAATTTAAATTATAAATTACAAGAGCTAAACTACAAGAAACTCACTAAACTATACTCTACAAACGCATGAAACTAATTAAACAAATTGGTCTGAATATATTATAATGAACCGAAAATCATACATGAAAACATAATATTAGTCACATCATTATATCAGACAGATTATTATTTTGCCCATAACAGACAGGTGGAGTGTCAAATTATTTACACTCAATCAGTTAGTTGCAGGGCTAAAATTAATAGTTCTGTTTCTTATCACATGGTCAGCCAATTGAAATGACTGAATCGTTTAAGAACAGAAGAGGTAGAGGTGTACTGTGACACTAATCAGAGTTATCTCTCCTGAAAGTAATGGATTTCATTATACAGCCAGACCCTGTGGTGAATGAAGTGAAGGTGTCATTTGCAGAGTGGAAAATATGTGCTTTTCAGAGGGCCCGGCATGCTGATAAGTGTACTTTTCCACTCAGTGAGGAAGGCATAGGTAAACCACCTCACTCCTCGTTTTACTTAGTAAAACCTCTACAGGTTCAAACCAGCCTTTTGGCTGATGACCTAAACAACAACAGATTATTATTAAGAACAATAGTAATTAACAAAGCGTAGTAATTGTGCATGCGTCGCACATTACAGTAGCGATTGTGTACTTTTGTGACTGTACCGTCGTTGTATGGCGAGGGGCAAAGAGTGGAGTAGATAAACACAGAAGCGGCTTGTGCTAATTTAAAATTGTCCAAGGTATAATTGTTTACAACAGTTCTAAAGATAATGAAAGTAAGTTAATGTAGTGGAATGAACTACAGTAAGTTATTAACAGGACTACAATATACTTAACTTAAAACCTATAAAAATTATCCTGTACCCTGTTAATAAAGAAGTAAGTAGGCTTAATGTTACCTTTAACCTGTATGACATATACTTTCACAATAAAACTCAGAGTACTATTGCAGAGAAACCTTTTCATAAAAGCTAGTAGATGGTCTAATATTGAATTTCATCAGTTAACCCATTCATTCACCTTGGCGATATACATGTACATAAAATGTTACCTATTCTTATGCGCACTAAACTGCGCACATATCGCTTTGCGTAAAATTGGCCTCATACATGAACAAATTCTTTAAGAGTCCAGCAAGTACTGTAATCTATTGGGACTTTTGGAAAGTTTTAATATAAAAAAAATAGTACTTTAAGAATATAATTTTTTTTTAAATTCCTAGTATGTGTACGTTGCAATCTGTTCAATTGAGAACAATAAGCAAACCCATGACCCAATCAGATGAGGATGATATGTATGACGTGTAAATGAGACTGTGTAGTCTTGTACAGACTCAGGTCGACAATTTCTGAGATAGTATGGTTAATTGAATTCCAACCATCAAAGTACACCGGTAACCACTGTCTAGTGTTCAAATCCATATAAAAGTAATTACCTTTACTAGTATTTGAACCAGGAACCTTCATCTCCGAAAATCAGCTGTTAAACAGCTGATTTTGGCAACGACTTTACCTCTAGACCAACCAGGTGGATAAGAATATAATAACTTTTTTTTAAAATCTAAGATAAAAATTCGTGACTGAATGGGTTAAATCATATCCAGCACTTACTTTTCTATCAATAATTGTTTAGTTTGAGGTTCAATTTGAAATGCTAATTGTTCAGCTAATTTAGGTGGGTTATGAAGCAACCTTTCAAGCAAACTGTAAGTACGGTAGTGATTTAAGACATCTGATGCTATCAACTCCAAAGTAGTTCCTGGCTGTTTTAATCCACTCTCTTGTTGTAACACTGCAACTGCTTCTGAAGCTGAAACAAAACAAATATAATTTTTAGTAATTAAAAAATGTCATTGCTGAATACATTTTTCAAAATTAATTACAATGTTAACACGTTCAGCGCCATGGACGCATACGTGGCGCCCAGCAGTACCTCATCTGCTGCGCCGAGAGCGCCATATGTGCATCCCACACAGTATTATTTTTCTGGCGTTCTTACATCATTGGTTTTTTAGTTGAGCTCTTTATATTTTAGTGGCGTGTTAATTGAACTATAGTAAACGTGTATCGGTTCGTGGTTTCAGTTTTTTGTTTTAATAAGTTTTGTTTATAATGGCTGATGACATTATAAGTGTTTATAATGGTTATGATGACTATAACCAATCATTATTTCATCATCAATGTTATTTTCTATCTAACTTACTCCTTATTTTTGTAAACAGAAAATATTTGTAGAGTACTACTTCTCTTCAAAATCAACATTGTTCTTAATTTTTCTAATAAACACAAAACAAATAAAACATTCTTTGTTTATTAGTCAAACCCCTTCTACCACTGTACTAGGGTACAATTTTAATAGAACCAGCGGATTTTGTGCAGTAAAAAAAATGTTTACAATTTATGATCATATCTGGTGCCGTTCCTACTTACTGCTGACAAAACAATCGTATTTATAGAAAAATGTTTCACAAGATGTTGTCGTAAGGTAATAAATCCTCTTTGTCGGTTTTATTAAGGATCTTTTGTTATGCAACTTACAGTTTTGTTGAGTATTAGACTAATAATACAATACATTTTTGATTAATACGTAAACAATACAACAGTAACAAAACTAAAAACGCATGTGCTAGTTGTGTATAAATACAAAAAACAAAGGGGACGCCACATGTGCGTCCAGCGGCCCCTCAGTCGGATAATTCAATTGCAGGGCCACTGGCGCCACATATGCATCTATTTTCTTTTTGCTGTAAAATTGCACAATATAATCCCTACTAAGGATAAATGTCATTTTTATACATTATTTAACCTAATTATTTAAAAAAAGTATGTTGGGCTTACACAGTCTTCTAGTCATTTCTAGGTGGCACTCAACATGTTTACGAACAATATTCGGTAATTCAATACTTAATTAAACTATTAAAATACAGCTTTAACTTTCTTAGGTTTTAACAATGTATTCCAATTCAGCACACATAATGTCCATACCTAGGTAAGCCCAAACTATTACTACAAAACTAACACAGTAATACTTAAGGAAACCACAAAACAAACATTTAAGTTAGTAGCTACGGTATACCTGAGTTTGAATACAACAGAATTATTTTGACAGAAAACTCAATTATTCAAGATAGTTATTGCAATTTTTGGTAAAGATCCTCAATTACAAACTAACTACACTACTATAACTAGACTAACACTAACTACTACTAGAACTATTACTACAAAACTAACACAGTAATACTTAAGGAAACCACAAAACAAACATTTAATTTAGTAGCTACGGTATACCTGAGTTTGAATACAACAGAATTATTTTGACAGAAAACTCAATTATTCAAGATAGTTATTGCAATTTTTGGTAAAGATCCTCAATTACAAACTAACTACACTACTATAACTAGACTAACACTAACTACTACTAGAACTATTACTACAAAACTAACACAGTAATACTTAAGGAAACCACAAAACAAACATTTAATTTAGTAGCTACGGTATAACTGAGTTTGAATACAACAGAATTATTTTGACAGAAAACACAATTATTCAAGATAGTTATTGCAATTTTTGGTAAAGATCCTCTATTACAAACTAACTACACGACTATAACTAGACTAACACTAACTTTTACTAGAACTATTACTACAAAACTAACACAGTAATACTTAAGGAAACCACAAAACAAAAATTTAATTTAGAAGCTACGGTATACCTGAGTTTGAATAAAACAGAATTATTTTGACAGAAAACTCAATTATTCAAGATAGTTATTGCAATTTTTGGTAAAGATCCTCTATTACAAACTAACTACACTACTGTAACTAGACTAACACTAACTAGAACTATTACTACAAAACTAACACAGTAATACTTAAGGAAACCACAAAACAAACATTTAATTTAGTAGCTACGGTATACCTGAGTTTGAATAAAACAGAATTATTTTGACAGAAAACTCAATTATTCAAGATAGTTATTGCAATTTTTGGTAAAGAACATAACCTCAAAAATATTACATTTAACTTTACACAAAATGTGCAGATTTTAATGTATATATGGTAATAAACTTACACAGATTACTTACAAGAATGACCGTCCACCCATAGCTGATAAACTTCAGGATCCACAAGTGTATAATTACTAATAAAAACGTCTACCTCAGCAATCATCTCGCTGCTCTTAGGTAACTCTCTGATACTAGTCACGTAACAAGAATAGGAGAACATTTCTATCGATCCATTCCGAATAAATTATAACAACCTAATTTTTCTATCAAAATAGTACAGTAAAAATACTGTATAATAAAATTATTCATAACTAATGCAACATTAACCGTAAACAATTTTCTAACCTTAAATTTATTTTGATCTATATAAATCAGCTGACTTTAAATGTCATGCCACAATATACATATATACACAAACACTTGAGAGCAACGACCTATTCCCTGATGACATCAAACACTGCGGCCGAAATCAGCAAAGTTAAGGTTGTTTTAGCGAAGTTTTAAGATTGTGAATTAAGGGGGGAGTATACGTTGAAAATTATTTTTTTAAATATAAAACTTATGTTGTTCTTTGTTATTATATACATTTATATGCTATAAGAGAAATGTAAAATTATAATCACCAACCCTTAAAATCATTTCCCAACCCCTAATAATCGGTACAAAGTGGTGGAAACAGTATGTTGCTAGGACGAGCATAACTTCACCAAAAATGAACCAATCACCTTCAAATTAGTGTTATTTGAAAGATCTAACTTTGTTTTATGATCCCATAGAACGTTTGCTAAAGAATTCTGTTTCTAAGCAACCATACAAATTTTTTGTTTTGTTTTTTGCTTTACAAAAAAATTATTTCTGTTATACTTTTTTTTTTTAATTTTTATGAAATAAAACATTAAATATGGCTCTATAGGATCACTAATCAAGAAATTCTGAGCATTTTAAAAAAAAATTATGTTTCTAGGAAGCTCAGAACCAAAGTTACGTTCGTCCTAGCAAATCAAAACGCGAAGAAAGTAAACTTCCGGAAAACGGCAAAACAAAATTAAATGCATAAATTGATTCGTAACTCATCAATAATTAGAATTGCCCCGCTTCATACGTTACACCTTCCTTTTCTATTTTTACCACATATATCATAAAAAATAAGTTTAAATAATCAATTATATTACTAAACAATGATTTAAAAAGTCAAAAAAGATTAAAATGTACTATTTTCTGAATGGAAACTAATAAATAACCTAATATGTTTCACAAGTTGCGGCAACGCACCACCATAGCACATGTTTCATGTAAACAAAGAATGCTACTCAGTGCTACCAGAACAGGGAAAGTTAAAAGTATAGTCCAATAGAAAAGAAATTTCTCTTTAAAATAAACCAAAATTTACCTTTCTAGCTAACGTACTTCGTAAGTTATTGAAATTTGAAAATTATGCTTTTTTCCGTAGAAAACGAAAAAAATCAGCTGGACATGCCATAAGTTTTTATTTTTTTTCTATTATTTATAGTTAACGTAGATCAAAAGTAGATATATCACTGTTTTCTGGAGATTTCAAAGAACAAATTACAATAAAAAAAAAAAATTGAAAATAAAAAAAAAATAGGTTTCCAACGTATACTCCCCCCTTAAGATGATTTTCACTCATTCATTTGTGACTGTTGAATAATTAATATTTCTGTTTAGTACACTTCTTTATTACACCAATTAAATTGCAATACTTAGAGACTGAAGCTGAATAAGGGCTTCGTCTCCGGTAAAAGTGGTGAAAATACGGTAATAACTTAAATAAATTTGACCGTAATCACACTGTGAAAAGTTATTTTCAGTACCTATAGTATCGCAGCAATGTAAACAGATATGGGTAATTGAGAAAAAATATATAAGAAAGATTTAAAAAAATCATTAATACCCTTGCTATACATACAGGTTATTGAACAAACCTAGATCTCGTTTAGACAATGCATAATTGTTCAGGATCAGTTCTCAACGGATTTGTGTTTAACGTACTTAACGTAAAAGCGGATTACTGAAACTGAATTCGTAGTGAAGAATATTGTAGCGGAAGGGAAGCTAAAACATTCGAATTTTCCTACCATAAATGCTACATAATTTGATTATTGAGGATACAAACACTCATTAAACTATCTTCTAAAAACAAATACAACTAAGAAAACAAACAAATATGTATAGCCTATACTGCCCGTTCCTAAGCTTTGTGCAGCTGAGAGGAATGCATTACGTCACTACTACTATGAGAGATTGCATTAATAGAAGTAACGTTTTACTAGTACTATGTTTGTGATAGTCACGGGTACGTTACGTACCCGTGGATAGTACTATATGTCAATGTTATGTAAGCGTAGTTCGCGCAGAATGAGAAGTGAGTGGGAGAACACTGCCGGCTGTAGAAGGGATAACATACGTTCGATGCATGCGTAGGTATGTGCGTGCGTGAAGTCTCATTCTACTGAAGCTGTCGCAGAGAACAGATCGTAGCTGGAACGGTTGACTATTTTGTCTTATTGTCTGTGGTCGGTGGACATTTGTGAAAAGCCCCCAAGGAAACGTCAACCCTTCCACCATGTTGGAGGTCGCTCTTTTAGGAAAAAGAGGCTCCCGTAGGCCTAGACCATATAAACCTACGGTACGGAGAAACCAGAAATTTCACTAAAATATTTATGATACAGTATTGGATACATCAATATATAATACATTATTTACAATATTAGTCATAATTATATTTGCAATGGCACCATGTCATCTGCATCAGACTGTTCACTGTCACTCTCATATCTTCCATCACTGCTACTGTCACTGTCATTTGTAATTATTAGACTTTCTGTCTGCATGTCCATAGCTCTGTCTGTCTCGTAATATTCATTTTCTATTTTTAATACGTGATCGCAACATTTCTTCCAAAAATCCGTACCCAATTCGCTTATTTTCTGTTCAACCATTGCTTTCACGTTACGAATGTCATTTGTAACATTCTCAACAGCAATCTCATTTTTTATTTTCGCCCAAATTAATTCCATGGGATTTAAGTCGGGATGGTAAGGTGGCAGTCTTAGTATTTTATGACCTTCACGTTCCAATAAGCGATCAAAATAACCTCCTGTCGTGATTTGTTCATTTTAACTAATTCGTATAGTTCACATTTTAGCATCGCTTCAGAACATGGAATGTTTCTTTCTGTTAGCCATGTCATCAATATTGACTTTCTGCTATTTGAATTTGGTGTAGCAGCCGCTAATTTATTGTGATACGGAGCGTTATCTACCACAAAAATTGAATTTTTTGGAAGATTTCTGAGTAGCTGGTTTTGAATCCATTTCTCATAATTTTCCGCATTCATGTCGTTGTGGTAGTCTCCTGTTTTTTGACCTGCTTTAAAGACTAAAAGAGAATTTTCCACACCTCCTGTTTCACTGCCAGCGAGGACTATGATTAGTCTTGATCCCTTTGAAATATTTTTTTTGTAGCCGTTAATTGATTCATCAGTCCATGCCAAATTCATGGTATGCGTTGAATGAATATACGACTCATCTGAAAATATGATTGGCCTATTTTCCGCCCTATACTGTCGAATTTTATTTAAATAGCATACTCTTTTAAAGCGTATATCATGTTTTTCGATCATGATCCTCCTCTTATTTTCCGTCTTTTTCCATTTAAATCCCATGGATCTTAAAATTTTGCGCAAAGTTTCATGAGTGAAATTAAATTCCAATTCGGGATATTCTAGTTTCAACACTTTTAACACACTCCTTAATGTTGGGAGTGTGTGATGAGTCTTATGAAAATTAAGAACTATTTTTCGTAGAGCACATTTTTGAAAATCATCTATATTTACTTTTTTAATTTTCCTTGGACGAATTTTACCTGGTGTACTGAATGTTTCGTTTTGTCCTAGACGTTTCTCCTCCGTCAATAACTTCCTTAATGAGTGGACAGATATTCCACAAAGGGTTGCCACACGATCTTGAATTGCTGAGCATG
Organism: Catonia carolina; assembly: GCA_035578175.1. Taxonomy (NCBI): domain Eukaryota; kingdom Metazoa; phylum Arthropoda; class Insecta; order Hemiptera; family Achilidae; genus Catonia; species Catonia carolina. The sequence goes on along the minus strand of JAQMRL010000001.1, from coordinate 437,231,700 downwards.
ACATGTTAGGATTTTCAGAAGATATGTTTTTAAATACATTCACAATAACGCATTTGGTTTGACTTCTGAGCGCCACTCCTTTGCCAAACAAACGTGGTGTTTTCGGTTGAGGCATCCTTAGTATTGAAAAATACTGTTTTGGTTAGTATTGAAAAATACTGTTTTGGTTGATATACTACACTATTCACTGTAACACCTACTGCTACTAAAACGGTAACGGTACTGTTTCCAGTGTACAATGCGTATGCATTCCAGCGAGGCGGCTGTGAATTCCCCCTCTACTGTTGTACTACTCACACCATTATTTCTCCCTTCTTCGTAGAACTACCTCAACCAAATCCGTCTACTGCGCATACGCTTACATAACTTTGAAGAATAGTACGTACCGTACGTTCTATCCAAACTATATATTCGGTGTCGCCGTCTACAGCGAATAGTCAAAAGAACAATCACGTATGTCACGGCACTAGGCAGCTTACTGCTTAGCGAAGGGCAATGAGATGATTAGTACAGAGTTATGACGTAGCAGCAGTCTGGTACTTCGCCTGTCCCCTTCATCCCGCAGGTGCACAAAGCTCAGATTCATAGAGTATTTTTGTAAATAATATAATCAGTACATTTACAAACACAAACCGTCAAATAATATTATCATACTAAAACGATTTTGGGTGGTTAAGGGTGGAGTGAAATCTTACAGAAGGTACATTCCTCTTTTGTGACAGATTATTGTAAATCTCAAACAATTACGCAAATTAAACAGTAAAAATACATACAAATAAGAATACAACATGAGTGTAGGTGGCTACAATGTGTGTGTGGGAGCGCATTGTACGTATGCGCATTGTAGGTGGCATGTGTTTGCCTCATTCTGTGTGTCTCTTCTCATGTGTTTATAGGTTTGGTATGTGTTTGTAGGCGGCATGTTTGTATGCGCATTTCAGGTGGCTACAATGCGTGTGTGCGGTTGGGGGTGTAGTTACTTCGTGGAGATAAACTCCTATAAAACCTATCCCGGTCGCTCGTTTTTGGACCTTCTCTCAAAGATGCAGGTGAACTAGAATCTCTGTTAGAGGTTAAAAGTGGAAGGCTAGATTCTTCATAACAATGAAACGGGAGACAGTGCAAACTAATACCTACGTAAAGTAGTGGGGTAGGTACTAAATACAAGGATATAGTCGTAAGAAAGTGAGAGAGGAATTCCCCTTCCACTACACATCACATGTAATACTAACCAAACCGCATAACAACAGTAGCTTGAACGCTACTACTCTGCCTGATATTATTAACCCTCTTTCACTTCACGCTCAAAACACGTTATCACATTATTAATACCTAATTTCTCGACTTTGACTACGCAAAACTTGAACTTTTTTGCCGACTTTATTTTTTCACCTATTTTCACTCATTTTATATGAACTCAGAACTGAACCGAGTCAACGAAAAAGTAAACAGCTTTGAATAATAGAAGACACTATTGGAAGTAATATTGAGAAATATTACTCAATTATATTAGAAATTAAAATCCGATAAAATAGCAATGTAGTAAACGATACAAATAAATACACGAGATAGAACAACAAAGATAGATTATAACATTTGTGTAGAATGACACTTCACTTCAATCACTAACGAATTAATATAACTAATTAATCACTTCAATACACTAAGGTTAGAACTGAACTACAGAATTGTCAAGTAGCACTACTCACGCACACCCCTCTCCTTATTAAATGGACTTTTCCATACTGACTACTCCCACCAGCTTAGACTGGCCCACGACGCTGTGACGTCACTTTTTCCTCTTACAGAATATTTTCACTATACTTAGGAATATAGTTATAGGTACAGGCCGCAAGCTTGTTCCGTGACGTCACACAACGCGCCGAGTTGGTAGCCGAGAATGAAATTCTTAATTTCTCAATATTACTTCCATTATCTGCAGGTCTCCTCGTGAGATAATATAAAAGAATAAATTTTAGTTATATAAATTTTTATTAGTATCTACGAGGTAATACAAAATTTAGTCAGTATTTTGAAAATAAAGAAACATTGATATATTTTACAGTTTGTGATATTTTAATATTGTGTAAATTATAAAACTATAATGAAATGAAATGTAAAATAATTCAAGCGTCTAGTTATTTTACACTTGGCTTAAAAAGCTAATTGCTGAGGTTTTTATTTTTAATTTTTAACACGATTTTTCTTTTATATCACCCAAAATCTTCAGTCTTTTTTGTAAATTGTTCTTTCGATTTTAGTATAAAAATTGTTTAGAAGAATGTTGCAAAAACTCGAAATGCACTTATTGAAAAAATAATTCTTGGTTTTGCCACACGTTTTACAGCATTCTTGATTACCGTTATTTTCAAAATATTCAACCATTAATTTTAAATGAAATGTGTTTTTTGTGATTTGCATTTTAAAAATATGTCCTTGTATCTGCAACTAATTATTAAACTAAAAACCTTAAATCCAAGGACTAAAATCTTGATAATAAAATCGGAGGGATATTTCAGCATCCTCTGTCAATTAAATTGAAGTAGCAATTTTCTTGCTGCAAACAAATATCTGAATACCCATGTTCAATAAAAATTAGGTACTTGTGACATTCTTGGCACAAAGTCTTTTTGAAAATAACATTACAGATATATCCGCCTATAAACACAAGTCCCAGAAAGTAATTTTCAGAAACCCAAATCTCACATAATCCTAAATGTAGGTTTTCAAACTTGATAATTTGGTTCACCTGCCGGGAACAGTCCCTGTGCTGATTTTTACCTGTGCTTCTACTGTGAAGGATTTTGTAGTTTACCTGTACATCTCTGTTGAAAGCACACTATTTTAGAGCTGATATTAGTTGTTTCCTTTTTTTTACGTGAAGTGTTTTAGTATAAGTTATATTTTCTTTAATTTTGAACGTAACATAGAATCATTTTCTTGGTTTTATTTTGAAGTAAACATAATGAGTAAGGATTTGTGTATAATTAATTTTATAAGTAGAACACAGGAAAGTTTTAAACAGTAGTGTCATCTGAAATTTTAGAAAAACATTTGTCTAAAATTGTCTTTTAATAGCTTTACCATCCCAAAGTGTCAGACAATATTTTTATTGATACGGTGTGTATATAATATACATTATTCTACTATAGTACGTGGCCCATCGTGTTATTTTTAGTGAAATTTGTATTTCTTGATGTGGAAGCACTGTCCACTAGCACTTTTGGTGCGTAAATATTCACATTTTTACAGGTTTGAACTACATAAGGTCATGTAAATATTAGGTTTAAAAAAATATTTACATATTTTACAGGTTATGTGAATTACATTAGGTTACCTGCATTTAACGGTTAACCATCAGTGAAATTATGTAGATCAACAAACAGGAGCCAATACACACAAGCAATTGAGAGATCGTGGTTGAACGCAAAAGTAAACATTCTTAAACAAAAAAGAGGCGTTCTAAAAGAATTATTTCATTTGCACCTCGACCATATATCATGGACAATTATGAGAAAAGTAGAACTTGATTTGTTTGTTGCTTTTTTCAATGACATTCAGAGTGTGTACCATGTGCAGACTTACTAAAAATAACAGGGTGAATCCTTATCATATTATTAAATTATAGTATTATTAAATTATAGTTTTTTTAAAATTTTTGTATGTAATACTATCATAATAAAAAAAGTATATTACAGTATTATAATTATTGTGTGTAATTTTTCCTGTTTTCTTAATAGCACATAACCCGTAAAATATGTTTTTTTTTGTTTTCCTTACATCCAGGAGACTCCAAAGGGAGTATAGGACATGTCAAGATAAAAAGTTTATCACCAATGATAAATTCATCACTTACCACCAAAAAATTGTTTTTGCTACTGCTTACTTCAGTAGGCTTGTCATGAACCCCATTGAATCAAATATCACACAAAATAAAAAATAAAAAATCAAACACAATGATAAATTCATCACTTACCAATAATTTTTTCCTGCTACTGCTTAACTCAGTTGGCTTGTCATGAACCCCTTTGTATCAAATAGGATACAATATTTGTTATGTGAATATTATCACATCAAAAGTGTTAGGAGACAGTGGTACCACATCAAGAAATACAAATTTCACTAAACATAACGCGGTATGCCACGTACTATAGTAGCACCCATTATTCTCCTAAGTTTTTTTTTGTTATTTTGATAAGGTTTGTGATTTAAAGCAAGTTTTCAATGATTTCTTTACGGTTGAGTGATACACCAGCTAAAAATTCTCTACTGGTTTAGAAAAATATTACTGCCCGGTAAAGGGTTAAGAGCATAAAAGGGTAAGAAAAAGAGAGATAGAAAAAAGAATACCGAGATTAGAGCAAAGCTAAAAATGAGAAATATATGAGGGAGAGGGTGGAGAAAATGAGAATAAGATGGTATGGCTATGTGAAGAGAATAGGGGAGGAAAGGTTGCCTAGAAAACTGAAAGAGGGAGGGGTGGAAAGAACAAGATCAAGAGGACGACCAAGAAAGAATGGAAGGGTGAAGTTAAGAGGAGTGTGGAGGGATGGAGATACAACTGGCAACAAATAAAGGAGGAGAAATGGTGGACAGATAGAAGAAGATGGAGAGGTGGATGTCCACCCAGACCCGACGATAGCTGGAACGGACACTAGATATGTATTTTTGTGTTCATATATTATAATTAATTTTAGGTAATGTTTTTGAGTGAGCAAAAAGTAATCTTGTTCATGAAGGGCATTACACCTGTCTACATAAATAAGAAATTCATATCAGTTCTAGTTCATTTTACTAGTTAAGTACAAATGTAGGACTTTTATTGTCATACAAATTAAAAGTTGAAGATCATTAAAATTTAAATGACACAATAACAATACTTCCAAAAACGTGTTTTTTTTCTTCTACAATTCAGTGCATGGCTCATTAAGCTTATTGTGTGAAACTGCTGTGTGCTTAACGGATATAATAGTTCATTTTTTCGACAACTGACAAAACATATTTTGTAACAAATAGCCATTTAAACAAAACAAAAAATTTTATTATATGAAAGTAACTGTAGTCTAGTAATGGTTAATTTTAAAATCTAAACATTCAAAGCAAAGATTAACGAAACGGAATATATTTGAACTGGTAGTTCTACACGTTAAACTTTAGCATACACTAAGTGGTCACATCAAGTGTGATTGTCTTTAAAGATTACCTACATATATTATTAGGCTACAACTAAAATCCTTACTTACTTTTTACATTTTTGCTACTGTCCTACAGATTTCTGTGCTTCTCATATCCTACAGCCCATCTTCTTTCCATTCTCCCTCACAAGCTATGGATAGAAGATGGATACATAAATACTATGGTAACAAGATTCCTTGTTACCATAGCACCTTGGACTCCCTGTATCCATGTTCTCAGGGTAAACTCCTCTTCTGTTTTCTGCATGGAAGTTAAAATTGATCTTCCACACAGAAAACAACAAAATACAAGGTGTGGCTATTAAATAACGAGACTGACGCAAAAAATTTTATTTTAATTTTATACATAATCACTTATTGTCACCTTCAATATACACTCCTTCTCTACCCCTACAACGCTCCATGCAAATTTTCCATTGTTGGAAACAGTGCTGGAAGTCATCTTCTGTCAGCTCCTTCAGGACATGTGCCGCTCAAAACTGTTTGAAATGAAGCTCGCAAAAATGTTTGTACTGACACTTTATACGCGATTGAAAATAACGCAAAATTTTTGGAAACGATAATAACATGTGATGAAACGTGGTTTTTTTACTTATGATCCGGAAACAAAGCGCCAATCCATGCACCGGAAGAGCTGAACTTCACCGAGAGCCAAAAAAGGTTGAATGAGCAAGTCAAAATTTAAAACAATGATGATTGTTTTTTTTATATCCATGGGATTGTGTACCTTTACTGGGTTCCTAAAGGTCAAACAATTAATCAATATTACTACCTTGAGGTACTTACTTTCTAAACTACGTCAAAGAGTAAGGAAAAAACGCTCCGAAATGTGGAAGGACAAATCATCCCATCTCCATCAAGACAATGTGCCAGCTCATTCCGCGTTATCTGTCAAGAGGTCCCTAGCCAAGTACAGTATCTCAGTGTTAGAACATCCACCTTATTCACCAAATCTTGCACCATGTGACTTCTACTTGTTCCGTAAGTTGAAATCTGCATTAAAAGACACAAGATTTGAGTCTGTGGAAGCTGTAAAAGAGAAAGCGTCACATGTCCTGAAGGAGCTGACAGAAGATGACTTCCAGCAGTATTTCCAACAATGGAAAATTCGCATGGAGTGTTGAAGGGATAGGGAAGGAGTGTATATTGAAGGTGATCATAAAGTGATCATGTATAAAACAAAAATTAAATTTTTTTACGTCAGTCTCGTTATTTAATAGCCACACCTCGTATACTATTTATAAAACAGTACAATAATTTTTAAAAATACTCTCTAAATATCAGTACACAAAAATATATGAGCATATCCAGGATCTAAAGTTGGGGGGGGGGGGGGGGGTTGTGAGCCATGGTCGTTCAGATTGTAACATTTATCCAATAAAATGTTACAGTGGCTCTCTAGATACTTCCCAAGTTTTATACCATTTTGTTTTGTCATAAACTAAAGATTTTACGCCTAATTTTGTTTCGCATCATCATTATAGCATTTTGCTTTTTGGTTCTCGGGGGCAGCTGGCCCCTGCCTTTCACTGGGTACGCCCATGCAAAATTACTCCTTGGGTCTCTTTCTGCTGCCATTTTTTGTGCTTGTCTAAACAATTTCAACTATCTGAACTGTTGTTGTTGATTAGGTCATCAGCCAAAAGGCTGGTTTGAACCCGTAGAGGTTTTACTAAGTAAAACGAGGAGTGAGCTGGTTTACCATGCCTTCCTCACTGAATGGAAAAGTATGCTTATCAGCATGCCGGGCCCTCTGAAAAGCACATATTTTCTACTCTGCAAATGACACCTTCACTTCATTCACCACAGGGTCTGGCTGTATAGTGAAATTCATTACTTTTAGAGGAGGTAACTCTGACTAGTGTCTTTAACACCTCTACATCTTCTGTTCTTAAATGATTCAGTCATTTTATTGGCTGACCATGTGATAAGAAACAGAACTATTTATTTTAGCCCTGCAACGAACAGATTGAGTGCAAATAATTTGACACTCCACCTGTTTATTATGGGCAGCTATCTGAACTATATTCTGTCTATTATATTATTAACTTAAGAACCAGTCTGTTGTCTTATGTCCTTAAATCTCACATGCTCCATTTTGGAGACCCTGCATATCCTTTGTAACCAGTTTTATTACTAATTTTCATCTGTCACCCTTCTTATTGTCTGCATTAGCAATAAATTGCAAAACTCTTGGACATAAAACAAAAAAAAAAATACCTCCTACTTTTGTTTATTATTGGAGCTTATTTGTACTCAACACCATCCAGTAACTTCAGTATAAGTTTGGAAAATCCTATAAATTCTTTTTCTTCTTCTTCACTTCAAGGATTAGGTTTTTTATCATTATGAGTAATAATTTTGATTAATAATGTTCATGTTTGCCCATAATGGGGCAGATGGACTGTTAAATTAATTAAAAAATAAATCTTTATAATGCATCCTGCAGTTTGAAATTATTTCTATTTCATATAATGAATTGATATAATAATTTCACTAACCTTATTTTTAAACTGCGTCACCTTTACTTTAATTTCTACTTACACGTGTTTTGGTGGATCCACCATCATCAGAGTAAATAAAAAATTTAAAATAAAAAATTTTTTCTCATTTATTTAAAATTTACAGAAGATGATACATCTTCAGTCACTTGTATAAAACTGATTTAAAATTAATTTATTTTAATTTATCCCTTCTCATATTCACTGTAGATAGCAGCAGCAGTCAATATCACTTCATCATTCCTAATTTTATCTGTTCATTCAAGGCAGGACATTTTGAATGAACAGATAAAATTTAGAAATGATGAAGTGATATTGACTGCTGCTGCTATCTACAGTGAATATGAGAAGGGATAAATTAAAATAAATTAATTTTAAATCAGTTTTATACAAGTGACTGAAGCTGTATCATCTTCTGTAAATTTTAAATAAATGAGAAAAAATTTTTTAGTTTCAATTTTTTATTTACTCTGATGATGGTGGATCCACCAAAACACGTGTAAGTAGAAATTAAAATAAAGGTGACGCAGTTTAAAAAGAAGGTTAGTGAAATTATTATATTAATTCATTATATGAAATAGTTAAATTAACTGTACTCAATCTGTTGGTTCCAGGGCTCCAAGAAAAAAAATTGTTCTGTTTCTTATCACATAGTCAGCCAATTATATTATTGAAGTATTTAAGAACAGAAGAGATAGAGGTGTAAAATACACTAGTCAGAGTTATGTCATCTGAGCGTAATGAATTTCACTACACAGCCAGAACCTGTGGTGAATGAAGTGCTGTCATTTGTAGGGTGGAAAGTGGGTGCTTTTCAGAGGGCCTGGCATGCTGATAAGCATACTATTTCAACCCAGAGAGGAAAGCAATAGTAAACCACCTCACTCCTCGATTTTTTATGTAGTAAAACCTCTAGAGGTTCAAACCAGTCTTTTGGCTGTTGACCTAAACAACAACAATGTTCATCTATGAATATGAATTAATTTTTAAAGTAGGTGAACCTGTGCGGGAAAACCCGCACAAAAGTGTAAATTTGTTTTTATAGAATATCTCTGTATACAATTTTTTTTGTTTTATTGTACTACTGGTTCATTGAATCTTCTTCTGTTCTCATTCGGCTCATGATGGAACTTCATTGAACTTGCCCCCTCTCCAAACTGAAATAGCTGTGCGAGATGTGGGAGGGATAGATTGGGAAAGAGAGAGGCCTATACTTCAGTTCGTTGAACTTGCCCCCTCTCCAATCTATTTTAGACCTCCTATTTTACGGTCATAAATTGAAATATTTGACTTTGGATAGTTTTCTGCAAATCTACTCGAACAGACGATTCATTTGAGCCCACTTCAGGGAAAATCAGTGAAGGTTCAGGTGGTTAAAATAGTGTTGAAAAAAAAGCTGCTGGCTATTAATATATAGATGACTTTCCTAATGGTAATAATATTAATCAATTTAATAATCACACATAGATTTTAAATTAGTTAAAAAATAAAATATTACCTTTGCATTGAGAATGGACAATCATGAGCAAGAGTAGAGGCATCATGAACAAGATTAGTTAAACATTTTATATAATATAATAATTTTTTTCCAGAAACTTTTTCCAATTTGTCAAGCCTAGTTGGTCATGTGATATTTAACGTCTCATGAATTGTATCATAATTGTTATTTGAAAAAGAATGAATAATGGAAATTAGAGAGTTAGCATAATTAATGTTTTTAACCTGTTTGCTTAATATTTTTCCATTTGCATTTAAAATTACCTATTTAGTCCTACAATGAATAACAATCACCTAACAAACAATGCAATAATGAGTTTAAACTGGCCTCCAATTTCTTTTTATTAAAAGTATAACTGTAAACAATAATTTTGTTGCATTTTGCTTTAAGGTAAAAGCTAAATGATAATAATTTATGGTTACTGAAATGCAGTTAAGTGCATATTTTGAATGAATAATTAGATATGATTTGTACAATTTTGTTTCAGTTTAGAAAAAAGTAACAATGATTGGTTATAGGGCCATAGCTTGCCGGTGGTGAGATATGCCCCCAACAAAGGCACATGTACAAAGAGGATGCAAAACTAACCATGAAAATCCCCCTTTTCTTGGACTAGTGCAATTTAATAAGCAATAGAAATTCCATGCTGATGGAAGATACGGATTTGAATGCTAGACAGTGGTTACTGGTGTACTTTGATGGTTGGGGTTCAATTAACCATACTCTCTCAGGAATGGTCGACCTGAGTCTGTACAAGACTACTCCTCATTTACACGTCATACACATTCTCATCTCATTGGGTCATGGGGTTGCTTATTGTTCTGAATTGAACAGATTGCAAAGTATACAAATTAGGGATTACAAAAAAAATGGAAGATATCTTTTAGGTTATAAAAAATTACTTATTAATTACTCCTGATATTAGAGGGTGTAGATTTGTCGAACTCACCAAAGGGCGCATTTGTCAAAGGGTGCAAAAGGACCTTGCCACGGTGCTGATTGATTATTATAATTTTTATCAAATTAATTATATTTTAAAGTCAATAAATAAAGATTTTAAAAAAAGTGTGTATCTATTAACTTGAAAGTGAAAACAACAGTAGTCTTACAGAATTCCAGTCATCATCATCAACATCATCTTTTTGCAGTTCTACAGCCCTTGGTGCAGAGCTTGGCTTTGGCTTTCTCCAAAATCCTCCTCCAATTCTCTCTCCAAGTTGCTATAATAATAATAATAATAATAAAGTGTGTTTTATTACTAAAATACATATGTATATACATTGTTTATAAATAAATACAAATAACATTTGACAGTAGTATCGCAAAATACAAAATAGGTATTACAAACACGCATATGGCAAGACCCAAAAGGTTGCCTGCCAGGCTGGCAGCCAAAACAAAATCTAAATTATATCACTAACGAAAATATTAAATAAAATTAAAACAGTCCTTTATTATACTTCATCAAGTAACAACAATAGCACAAAACATTTTTAGACTTTTTTTTTTATTCCTAATTTGTGTATGTTGCAATCTGTTCAATTTAGAACAATAAGCAACCCCATGACCCAATGAGATGAGGATGATGTGTATGATGTGTAAATGAGGTGTAGTAATGTACAGACCCAGGCCGACCATTCCTGAGAGAGTATGGTTAATTAAACCCCAACCATCAAAGTACACCAGTAACCACTGTCTAATATTCAAATCCTTATAAAAGTAACTACCTTTATTAGGATTTGAACCAGGAACCTTCGTCTCCGAAAATCAGCTGTTAAACAGCTGATTTTCGCGACGACTTTACCTCTAGACCAACCCGGTGGTATAAAACATAAAACTATTTTACAGTACGTTTCTCTCTTATTCCTCAATTAAAACAAAAGAAAACAACAAAACATTACATACATAAATAATACTACATGATCCTTGCTAATTAGTAGTTAAATTCCTGGACCAGTATCTTGCGGTATTTTATTGCTTCTCTGATATATGCAACTAAGCTCACCCAGTTGTCTCCATTTAGCACCCTAATAATTTCGTCTTCACTTCTTCTTCAGGTGCCTTCTCCATTACGAAGGTTGGCTATCATCATGGTCAGTCGCACCTTGTCCACTGCTGCTTTGAACAGGTCATGCGACGAGCAGTTAAACGCTTCTCTCAGGTTTCTTAACCAGGATATTCGTCTGCGTCCCACCGAGCGTTTACCAACGAGTTTCCCTTGAATTATTAGATGCAGAATCTCATATTTAGGCCCCCTCATGATGTGCCCAAGGTATGTCAGTTTTCTTATCTTTACGCTCTGCAGGATTTCCATCTCTTTCCCCATTCTTCTGAGGACCTCCATATTTGTGACCCTGTCTGTCCATGGTATTCGAAGCATCCTCCAGTAGGTCCACATTTCAAACGCTTGTAGACGGGTCTCACACTCTTTGGTGAGTGTCCACGCCTCTACTCCATACAAGAGGATGGGAAAGACGTAGCACTTCAAGAGGCAGGTCCTAGTTTCGAGGCTCAGGTCGCGGGCCGATAGAAGAGGTCTCATTTTTAGGAATGCTGCCCTGGCCCTGTCAATTCTGATCTTTATTTCTAGCAGGTGGCTTGCACTGCAGTTGACTCGGGTTCCCAGATAATTATAAGCTTCCACTTGTTCAATTCTGTCTTCCCCAGCAAAAAGTTGTTCCTGTGGATTTTCTCGCGTCTTCACTTAGTACATCATTATTAAACCATTTTATTCTATAATTGTTTAGAATGGGACAAACTCCTAAAATATGCACTATGTCTTCCTCCTCATTCAAACAACATAACGAACATCTCCATCTATCTGGCTCTCTATGAGGTGCCTTATTCAGTGGCAGCATACCACTTCTAGCCCTGAAAATTACATTAATAAACTGCCTCTTGTGCCGGTCGGTAATGTATTGTACGTCACCTAAATCCCTATTTAATTTACTATAAAGCGAATGAAATTCGGACCTATTAGCCCTTTCCAAGAAAGATTATGGGCAAACGATCGGTTGGAAGAAGAAGAACCTCCTGGCTACGGAACCTGCGAGAGTGGTTTAATTTGTCATCCATCGACCTATTTAGAGCTACAGTTTCCAAGGTCAGGATTGCCATGATGCTAGCACACCTTCGTAATGGAGATGCTACATGAAGAAGAAGAGCCCTTTCCAACCACTTGCCGACTTCTCATTGTTTAATACCCTCAATCACACCCTCACAGTCCTCCTGCCATTGTTCATTGGTCATCACATCTACATTGAAGTTTCTATTAAAGCTATCAAATAATACTTTCAACCTATTACCCCATTCTAATTGCATTCTTAATGCCTTCCTCACCAATATATTTGGAAGTCTGTTTTTTGAGAACTTGCATGCTTTATGGATATACTTTAAATTCATTCTCAAGGCATCAACGTACAGTAAATTTGCTCCCGTTTCTAAGTATAATAAGTAGTTTGGCGTATTAGATGGTAGACCAAAAACACGCTTCATATAAAACCTTTGAACGCCTCAATATCTTCTCCTCCAAGTTGCTATACCATATGTAATATCAATAGAGGATTCTGTAATACGTCTTTTGACTACCACACTGATAAAGTGGTTGCAGCAGTTTGTATAGTATGCTGAAAAATGCACTACTACACCCATACTCTTGATTACAAACAAATGAGTAATTGGTCAACAAATAGTAATCACCATCTATAAAATAAAGGCTGTTTCTATTGTACAAAGAAATTGAGCAGTTAAGTTTGGGTTTCTGTTCAGTGCACAAAAGATTAAAGCATTCTGCAGTACTGGTCAACGATGAACATGGTAATTTACGCATGCACCGATCAATACATGGTATACACGAGGTGTAGCTATTATATAATGAGATGGACATAAAAAATTTAATTTTAATTTTATACATAATCACTTATTGTCACCTTCAATATACACTCCTTTTCTATGCCTACAACGCTCCATGCAAATTTTCCATTGTTGGAAACACTGGGTGAAAGTCATCTTCTGTCAGCTCCTTCAGGACTCGTGCTGCTTAAAAGTGTTTGAAATGAAGGTTGCAAAAATGTTTGTTCTGACACTTTGTACACGATTGAAAATTACCCAGATTTTTTGAAAACAATAATAACTTGTGATGAAACGTGGTTTTTTACTCATGATCCAGAAACGAAGCGCCAATCCATGCACTGGAAGAGCTGAACTTCACCGAGAGCCAAAAAACCTCGAATGAGCAAGTCAAAATTTAAAGCAATGATGATTGATTTTTTTGATATCCATGTGATTGTGTACCTTCACTGGGTTCCTGAAGATTAAACAATTAATAAATATTACTACCTTGAGGTACTTTCTCAACTATGTCAAAGAGTAAGGAAAAAACGCCCCGAAATGTGGAAGGACAAATCATGGGTTCTCCACCAAGACAATCCACCAGCTCATTCCGCATTATCTGTCAAGAGGTTCCTAGCCAAGTACAGCATCTAAATGTCAGAACATCCACCTTATTCACCAGATCTTGCACCATGTGACTTCTACCTGTTCCCTAAGATGAAATCTGCATTAAAAGGGACAAGATTTGAGTCTGTGGAAGCTGTAAAAGAGAAAGTGGCACGTGTCCTGAAGGAGCTGACAGAAGGTGACTTCCAGCACTGTTTCCAACAAAGGAAAATTTCCATGAAGCATTGTAGGGATAGAAAAGGATTGTATACTGAAGGTGGCAATAAGTGATTATGTGTAAAATCAAAATAACATTTTTTAGAACGTCAGTCTTGTTATTTTATAGCCACACCTCGTATATAAACTATAATATGATTATACAATTAACCACAATAACTTTACAAGAAATAAATTCATACGAAAGTATTAAACACTGGTAAAATGTACAGGAATACTTTTCTAACAACCAGTATTACTAATATTACTAATTAGTACTACTCGGAATAAGAAGGAGGAGGCAAGTAGAGGCAACATGTACAGCGCAAGCTTCTATTAAAAGTACATACAGTATAGTGCCATCTTGCTTGTCACACCCTTCAAAATCGAATCAATTATTACAATCCATCCATCTCTGCAGATATTTCCCTCATTTTATCAGGTTGCAACAAAGTCCCCATGTTTCATTTTATAACTACCATATTCAACTCTTTATTTCTTTCGACGTTATGTTTATTTTACGTTTATGTTTATGTTTACCTTATTCCTGTCCATCCGAGGCTGTTGTTTTGGTTTCATAACAGTTAATTATTTACAGTGATGGATTGTTAACCAATTTAATTATCTTTTACATGTCATGAATTGTTAAAATGAATACAACAATTATTGATCTACAATAATAATAATAATAATAATATTTATTTATTCCTCTTTATACAAATGCAAAATTATATCTTATCTACTAGGAATAAATAACCACCAACTCAAGTAAACGGTGGTTATATATATAAAAAAAAAAAAACACATAAAAACAAGTTTACAAATGAATTATAAAAATGAATTACAAATCAAATATCGTCATCCACTACAAATGACAATTCAAATTGTAGCGGCAGCTACAGCGCATGTTAACTATATTTTTTAACAACAATATTAACGAAGCCGTCAGTGTTCATAGCAGTATTCACCTATACATGACTAACACTAAAATCAGTTATTATTGTTATATTGTTTACCAAGATCAGTAAATTTTTACAAAGACTGAATAGCAAGCACTGCAAGTCAGCAACGGTAAAACACCAACACTAACCAACAATTCTTACAAGTGAATCAACATCAGTTATGTATATCAGTTATAAATAATAGCTAGAATTATTTAATTGTTTATTTCAAATGTCATTATTTCATGTATACTGCTGCAGAGACATTAAGATAATTGAAGAGCTTAGTGGATAAAGGTGCTATGTAACAAAAATATAGTTTAGTGGAAATTGCTATGAAAGTACTAAGACCTATCCCTTCATGAAAATTTTGTCTTATGCAATTATTAAAAGTTTGTAAAACTTTACTTTTCATTGTCACTTTTTTAATAGATTAATCCAAGCATCGACTACCATTGTCATACGACACTTATTCTTACACATACAACACTTTCATCAACTAAAAAGTCTTTATTGTACACTGTATCATCTATAAATGGATTAACGGTAATTTAATAATACAAAATACTTGTGTTGTTTAGGTCATCAGCCGAAAGGCTGGTTTGAACCTGTATAGGATTAACTAAGTAAAAACGAGGAGTGAGGTGGTTTCCAATTGACTTCCTCACTGAGTGGAAAATTACGCTTATCAGCATGCCGGGCCCTCTGAAAAGCACATATTTTCCACTCTGCAAATGACACCTTCATTTCATTCACCACAGGGTCTGGCTGTATAATGAAATTTATTACTTTCAGAGGAGATAACTCTGACTAGTGTCTTTAACACCTCTACCTCTTCTGTTCTTAAATGATTCAGTCATTTAATTGGCTGACCATGTGATAAGAAACAGAACTATTTACTTTAGCCCTTGGCGCTTGGCCTATTTTATTTATTTTAGCCTATTGGCGCTTGGCCATACGATAAAGGCGCCAGTCTCATTTTTTAACCTGTACGCTCGTATGATTTCTTTAGACCAGTTCTAATGTTTGGTGGAATAGACTACAATGTCTTACTTTTGAACTGGATCAAACGAGTCCGTTCATTGGATGGATGCAATATTGCGAGTATTACATACGTAAGAACTCTGCAAGAGCAATTTTTGAATGTGACGCGAGTGGTTCTTTTTTGAGCTTTTATTTATTTAAGTGGATTAGGCATGAGTTTGAACCAGGGGCGGTTTCAGGGAAGGGGCCATGGGGGCCATGGGGGCCATGGCCCCCCCCGAAATACTAGGAAAACTTACAGTTCAGCCGTTCTTAGTTTGCTCCTACTGTCAACAAACCAAAGCCACCTACTACAGGGTGCACGCTAGAGTCTGCGACTTTACGGATGTCGTATTCCTATTAAGTTAACTATTTTTTAAATTATAAGTACTAAAAACATCAGTCATGATATGATGTAGGCCTAACAATTTCATTTATAAAAATACTTTTAAAAGTATTTTGTATTTAAATACTTTTGAAAGTATTTTGTATTTAAATACTTTTGAATGTATTTTGTTGTTACTTTTTAATCAGGGTGTACACATTTTGATATAATGCGCATGATCAGTGACGTCATTATTTGTTTACATTAGGAGCAAACTAAGAGAGGCTGGACTGTAGTTTAATATTTTCTATAAGCTATTATTTCTAACAAAACTGAATCCCAATACTCGTACCTATCAATTAACAATAATTATTTTAGTATAAAAATGAGTCAAACTGAAAGTATCTATTTTTAAAAAGTATTAAGATAACAATCAGTGTCAGTAATCAAAAGATACTCGCATCCAGTTAGCACCTTGAAAATTTCTCTATGAATTAAAATTGTGGTTACAGCAATACAGCATAAAAGAGGACTTTTCAATGACTCAATTACAAACTATGTATTACAAATTATGTAGTAAGAGCTACATAAAAACAAGATAGCCCCCCCCCCGAAAATCAGCCCTGGAACCGCCCCTGGTTTGAACAGGGACACCCAGTAGAGTTTGTTCATAGATGGCTGTCAGCTGGTCACCATACAAAGTCGCTTGCCCAACCGGTGTTACTTAACAAATAATAGCGACTTTATACCAGCTGACTGACTGGGCTGGCCCGGAGGCCGAGCGGTTGTTGCAAGACGATATTTAAGAAAAAATACCTAAACAGGTCTTTCAGAATGAACCTATTAGATAATAAGTTAAAATAATTTTATGAACAGTGAATTTTGTAATAAGAAATATAAGTAATGAGAAATAAAATAAATTTCTTTTCTGAAAAAAATAGGTCTTTATCTGTTTACCGTTAGTACACAATAATGTTTTGGCTGATAGTTGAAATACCGTGAAGGCTATAAAATACTTCTTCTTTAGCTGTACCCTACTGACAAATAAAAGTGAAATATTATTGTAAATCAGGCACTGTCAAAGTAATGTACAAAACAGGTACTAGAGTTAACTACCCATAATTCAGTTGGAACAATTGGTTCTTTTTTCGTTCATATTACAATGTAGCTACATGAGAGAACTTTCTATTACATTTTCAGCCAGATTTATGACGTTTGAATGTATGTTTAGTACAAGGTACGTCCAATTCTTTTACAATGTAAATTTTTACATTGTTATACGATTTCGACTGTATTAAAAAAAAAGTAACAAATTTTAACTAGTTATTATTCTTTTCCAAAAAAATTTTACTTTAATTTTCTTACTCTATTAATCATTTCAAAAAATTATATTGTACGTAATTTACTAAAGTTACACTGAATGGAAAAGATTTTTAGTTTGTCCAAAAACTAACAAGCAAAAAGAAACAAAAAAATAGAAGCAATATTATCTGACAGCCGAAGTCAACAATGATCCTTCCTAAATACAACCATTATTTGAAAACAATCCATAAGGTTAATATAACCATTGGTAACGTATGTACAACTAACAATCGAGTAACAGACTTTAAGCCTGTCACAGTTAATTATCTGAAAACCTTATCATACCATATAATTTCAACATTTCCGTAAAAATCTGGTGTGAAACACTCACACGACTTTCTCTTGCCAATGTAAATAATGAACAATGTAACCTAATATTAGCAATAAAACATTAGAAATAAACAAAAGAAACTAACCTTGAAAAATCATAAGTTATTTTAATCATAAGTGAAAGACACAAAATGAAAATAAACCTCAGTTTGGCTTAAAAATACGGAAAATCACTCTTCCGCACTAAACTAGGCTCTTTAGAGAAAAATTCATGAACTAAAATTTGTAGATCTTTTAATTTCCTATAAATTTGATTATTAAACTTTTGTCGTAAAATGCATACTAAGGCCGAAATCTTTAAAAAATCAATTATTCACACGTTTGCGTGAGAAAAAACAGAAAATCGCTAATTTCTGCTAAACTAAGCGTTATACACGAAAATGTTTGAAATAAAAGTTGTAGGATTTTAAATTCTCTACAACTTTTATTATATAAATCTTTGCGCTAAAATGCATATTAAAGCCGCAATCTTAAAAAAAACAATTCTTTTACGTGAAAACAGCCTCATCAAGAATTTCAACAAACATGGCGCCTACCCTATCATGTAGAGCATAAAAAATTAAGTAAACCAGGCGATTTTAAAAAAAGTCGTAGCACCCGTTTTTGAGAAAATTGCAAAAAAGTGAAAAATTACACGAATAAACCTACTTCCGGTTGACCGATTTGGATGAAATTGTTCGTGTCGGGTCCGGCAGAGGTATGTAACTTAAGTTTCAAGTTTCAAGTTCGTACAATGTTTCGTTCTTGAGATATTTTGTATACACACACACACACACACAGACCAATCGCTAAAAACATGTTTTTTGGGTTCAAGGGGTCCGAAAACGTGTAGATCCGGTGAAAACTCGATTTCGAAAAATCGACATGAAAACAATACTTTCCTTCCTATA
This sequence comes from Catonia carolina, assembly GCA_035578175.1. Classification (NCBI taxonomy): domain Eukaryota; kingdom Metazoa; phylum Arthropoda; class Insecta; order Hemiptera; family Achilidae; genus Catonia; species Catonia carolina. The sequence goes on along the minus strand of JAQMRL010000001.1, from coordinate 437,212,982 downwards.
ATTTATTCATATAGGCAAGAGAAAGTAAAAAAGTCAAAGGTAATGGCATTTACTGGTAAATGTCCTACCAGGTGTAAAATTGTGGTAGATGAATTAGTGCTCGAAAAAGTATCACAATGCAATTATTTAGGATGTGACATCGGGTTTGATCAAGATTCTGAAATAAAGAAGAAAGATGGCAAATTCCAAGCAGTGTGCGACAATATTAGCAGAACCCTAGGCAGGAAAACAAGAAAAGAAACCCAGATGAAGTTTTACAAGATGATGGGTGCCCCACTCCTACTCTACGCACGTGAGTCGTGGATTAGCATCAGACCACAAGAGCGTAGGCTACAGTAGAGTAGTTACTATGCGCGGACAGAACTTTTCGTGAAGACAAGTTTTTGCGTATAAGTATATTTAGTTAAAAATATTGTAAATAGCTTAGTATAGTAATAATTGTATTATGTTTAACTAAATAAGACAAATAAATAAATAAATAAGAGTACAGGCGGTGAAGAACAAAGGGTTGCAATCGTAGGGACCAACTGAGAAATGAGGACATAAGAACGAAATGTTTACAACCTGAATGGAAAGATTACAGAATATCAAAATCGATGGACGGAGCACGTAGAGAGAATGCCTGAGGTGAGGATCCCTCTCAATGTTTTGCAATACAGACCAGTGGGGAGAAGAGATGTTGGGAGGCCACACAGAAGATGGCAATAATTCAATAGTTTGTCGCTGTTGTGAGTCGGAACAGGCGGAAACCTAATCCTTAGTTGTCAGAACGAAATTAGAACGATATTTTTATATTATTATTTAACGATATTTAGAAGAAGTCCAAGTCCCGTGAGGTATCTTCTATCAGAATCCGCGAAATCTATAACCCTCTTCATAATCCTTCAATTGTTTAAGACGAGTATATTTTTTCACCACAAACGAAACAATATTTCTCTTACATTTACTGCATTATATTAGAAATTACAATGTGTTAATAACGTTGGATAGAAAGAATGGATAAACATAATTAAGTGGAACCGAATCTTTACCGTTTTATTTATTTATTTATTTATATTTAATTGTCTCCAACGGTCTTTTGACCAATATTATGGCAAACAATAATAAGCCTTTGTATAAAACAAATATATGTAGTATAACAATATATAAATTATAATTTATAATTATAATACGGTATTTAATAATTACTACAATTAAATATGAATAACCCACCGGGTTGGTCTAGAGGTAAAGTCGTCGCCACAATCAGCTGTTTAACAGCTGATTTTTGGAGACGAAGGTTCCTGGTTCAAATCCTTGTAAAGGTGTTACTTTTATACGGATTTGAATACTAGAAGTGGTTACCGGTGTACTTTGATGGTTGGGGTTTAATTAACCGTACTCTTTCAGGAATGGTCGGCCTGGGTCCTGTACAAGACTACACCTCATTTACACGTCATACACATGATCCTCATCTCATTGGGTCATGGGGTTGCTTATTGTTCTAAATTGAACAGATTGCAACGTACACAAATTAGGAATAAAAAAAACAAATATATAAGTACATACTGAAGTAGTAAAAATTAAGTAGTTTAAGTTCTTTTAATTTTCTATTTTTTTTAATGGCTCCCAAACTCTCACACTGCCCAACACCCTGCCGTCTCCTCCCACAGAGCGATGTGCAGCCAGTAGACTATGGAAGTCCGTCAGCAAAGTAGATCGACAGAAAGCCTTATTACGCATGGTATATTGGATCATGGTATCATTATATCTTATATGTTACAATTTTTATTTATTATTACAATTTCCAAATTACCAAACCATATATCCACATAATTTATACACGAAAAACATAATAACAATAATATAATATTAGCTTATAGTAATGATGTAATGGGAAATTAATATTACAAGAAGACTAACTATTGGCTTAACTAAGATAAAACTTTTCTTAAATTTACAATAATTAATACAATGTAAAAAATTACAGGGATTACACTGAATCATGAAGCACGGAGGGATACGAATGAATCTTTCAAAGAAAAATTAAACAATAAACAATGATGGTAGGAGGAAGATATTTCAGTTTTTAACTCTTTATAGGGCAAAAAACTACGGGGATAAATATACATGTTATAAAATGTTTTCATGCGGTCTTGGGTTCGAATCCCATTCAGGCACGGCATTTTTTCATACGTTACAAAAATCATTTCATCATTCACCGTCTGCATTAGCAGTAATTGCAGAACAGTCGGACGTTAAACAAAAAAAAATATATACTATATAAAATGTTAAATTTTGTTTAATAGGAACTTGAATAATAAATTTCTAGTGCCAGAACAGTAAGAAATTTTTTTTTAAGTATACTTACCAAGGAACGTTTATTGAAATGGGAATCACATAATGTTTAGTGGTAAAAATGCTTATTAAAACAACTTGTAGTTATATGGGTGTTCCACGGAATTTGAACCATAGGGAAATAGCATTGATTTTCGTTTGTTTGTTAATATTTTCTTCCACTAATAAATGCAGACTCGTTATAGTCAGGAATCAATAGAAAATGTTTACACCTTTAAAATATATCAATATTCATACATTTAAAGCTGTATTTTAGCTTATACAGAAATACATAAATGTGTAACCATTTTCCATTTAAGTATTACAAATTTTATATCTATTCGCATTGTTATGTTTGGAGTATTGATAACATTCTGGTCCCGGAGATGTGAAGTTAGGTTGGTCGAATCCATCAGCGGTAAATTGTTTTTATTGTTCAAAAAATATTGGTAATATAAAAAAATATTAATTATTTATTTTTTAATTTTGGCAATTTGTTTTATCATAAACAAACTACATTGTTGCAATAATCTAAAATTATTGCAACAATCAGCTGTCTCTGAAAATTAAATGTCAACCATTTCCAGAATATCACTGCAGCAATGTTATAAATACACAAAAAAAATAAATTACACAAAAAATTATTCACGGTAGGCTACAGTGAACATATCGACGATTTTTACATATCGACCTAATTGGTAACATAAGTATCTACAATCCAGCCTCTCTTAGTTTACTCCTAATGTAAACAAACAATGACGTCACTGAGCATGCGCATTATATCAAAATGTGTACACGCTGATTAAAAAGTAACAACAAAATACTTACAAAAGTATTTAAATACAAAATATTTTTAAAAGTATTTTCCTAAATGAAATTGTTAGGCCTACATCATGTCATGACTGATGTTTTTAGTACTTAAGCACTTATAATTTTAAAAAAGTAGTTAACTTAATAGGAATACGACATCCGTAAAGTGGCAGACTCTAGCGTGCACCCTTTAGTAGGTGGCTTTTGTTTGTTTACAGTAGGAGCAAACTAACAACGGCTCAACTGTACTATAAAGATTCTGGTATTAAAAAATACTCCAGTTTTTTAAATTTTGAAAGTATTCCTGACCGTGATTTTCCGAGCGGTGATAGATCAGGATTAGCTAAAATTAGTGAATAATATGAACTTAATTTTATTGTAATTTGAAATTAACCATCCGATTCCTGCGTGACTGTTAAATGATACCAATACAAGAATTTTCTCATATGCCATTCTCTATACTAGTCTTAATCGATACAGAATTTTACTGTTCCTTTATTCACACTTTATTCCACTTTATTTACATTTCTCTTAATGATCAGAAAATTTAATCAATTTTATGAATTCGAATGTACGTACTTATTTATCAAAATTACTTATACAATTTTTCGTACATGTTTTCAGGAAACTAATATAATAATTATTATCAACATGAAAAGATATAACCAACTATTAACTATCATAAGTAAAACAAATCTTGATCGCTACTGTCAATGCCGGCTGCATTGGCGTAGCTGGTAACGTGCTCGCTTCTCATCATGCGGTCTTGGGTTCGAATCCCATTCAGGCACGGCATATTTTCATACATTACAAAAATAATTTCATCCTTCCTTCACCGTTTGCATTAGCAGTAATCGCAGAACAGACGGACGTTAAACAAATAAAAAATAAAAAAATACTGTCATCAAATCGTGAATTTAATACAATATATTTATACTGTACTGAAAAATATACATATTCTCTTATACGAGTATATTTCTTATAAAACTCTTTTATTACTTTTACAGACATGTGCAAAAATAAATAAAAAAACATAAAAAAATGTAGCTCTCTTACATTACGCGTACAAAACATTATGATAGGCTATTTATCACTCCCTACTTGTCGGACTGGTCATGTAGGTTACTAAAAAAAAAAAAACGTACCGCTTTATTTATTAAGAAGAAAAACCAGTGTACCCAGGGGTCAATATGAAACATTAGCATTACATTCCTTTTATACAATCGGTGACATATCATTAATATAATAGCAGGCGGATTGTACCAAAAATAGTAAAACCGCCTTGTAATTAATAAATACATTAACATTTTTACGATATCTCTTTGCCATATTGTCAAAAGAAATATTCATGGATATTAAAGTATTTCAAAAATTTATTTTAGTGAAGAGGAACAACTATTGTCGAAGGAGGTACCATCTAAGTACCGATTGAGGAATACATGTGGAATCAAATGGTTGTTTTTGTTTTGTTTTCTTTTTGTTAAATGCTTCAAGGAGACTCCAAAATCTAAAAGACATATCATAATAAAAACTGATAGGTCTAAATATAAACAAAAAAATTAATAAAATTATAATATAAAAAATAATATATATTATTAAATAAAAAAAAATATTACTTTTAATAATAATCATAATAATAAAAATAATTAAATTATGATTTTATTAATATTTTATATTATATAAAAATAATATATATATATTTTTTAATTCTTAATTTAAGTACGTTGCAATCTGTTCAATTTAGAACAATAAGCAACCCCATGATCCAATGAGATGAGGATGATGTGTATGACGTGTAAATGAGGTTTAGTCTTGTACAGGCCAAGGCCGACCATTCCTGAGAAAGTATGGTTAATTAAACCCCAACCATCAAAGTACACCGGTAACCACTGTCTAGTATTCAAATCCGTATAAAAGTAACTACCTTTACTAGGATTTGAACCACGAACCTTCGTCTCCGAAAATAAGCTGATAAACAGCTGATTTTGGCGACGATAAAAATTTAAAAATAATATTAAAAGAAAATTGTTAATTCATTACTCGTCGCCAAAATCAGCTGTTTAACAACTGATTTTTGGAGACAAAGGATCCTACCGACGACGATGGACAGTGGTTACCGGTGTACTTTGATGGTTGGGGTTCAATTAACCATACTCTCTCAGGAATGGTCGGCCTGGGTCTGTACAAGACTACACCTCATTTGCACGTCATACACATCATCCTCATCTCATTGGGTCATGGGGTTGCTTATTGTTCTGAATTGAACAGATTGCAACGTACACAAATTAGGAATAAAAAAAAAATTCATTACTGATCAATTGGTTTATTACCTATTTGTTACTATTTACTGCTTTATTACTATTACATCTTATTATTAACAATATTCATTATTACTTACTACAATAATCGTGTCATACAAATAATGTTTACTTAATGTTTACTTAAACGTGCTCGCCTCTCATCATGCGGTCTTGGGTTCGAATCCCATTCAACAACGTACACAAATTAGGAGAAACAAAAAAAATTATGTTTTCGGGAATTGTTTTTATTTTGAAACACCAATCCAATTGGTTTGATTTGATGGTCCTATTGGTTTGTTGCTGGGTTTTATTTTTAGCGTGAATTTAAACGTGAAAAGCCATGACTAACTATAACAAACGGTGTTACTTAATAAATTGAAGGCAATTTTATAACAGTAGACATACTGGACTGGCTGGGGCCAATTTTTATTTACTGAAACACTAATAAAACAAATAACAAAATGATTAATTAAAGAGATATAAATGTATGAAATTACCAAAATAATTACAGGTTTTTAGTTAGCTAATAAATAAAATACTAATATAAATTCATTACAATAGATAATTTAGACAATACTGCATGATTTTATCAAGTAAGCATGATTTTATTGAATTTTAATGAACAGGATAATTGAATTCAAAATGACAATGTTAAATTTATTTTCTGAAACTTATTTGTTTTCTTAGCAGCTTAATGTTTAATTTATTACTGTATTAAATCGTTGACACAAATCCTGGTGGCGTCTATCTAAACTAGAATATTTTATTCTATTGTATTCCTAGTAAAATTTTTCGTACCTATTTTGCACTTCCTGTCAACTTGGTTCATTGTAGGTTTGGCCAATGTTTTATTACCTCTCAAATCATTCACCTTGATTAAAAATAGTGCTTGTGCGTGATTGTATTTTTATTGATATGAACAAGGCGTGCAAGCGTGATAACAAGGTAACAACCTGAAGTAGAATACGCTAGAATAAATTTGTTTTATCGCCTACACCTTTAGTTTAAGTCCTGGTATTCTTCCGCGCTAGTCGAAAAACTGGTTCCAATTAATTTATTTTTGAACATACCAATGTTTTGGTCACTACTGGCCTATTTCTATTTTAAATTTCAACGAAAACACTGTCAGATTATTATTATTTTTATTTACTCATAAAACGTAGGGCATTGCGGTTTTATTTTACGGTTGTCATCATTCTTTCCCGTACGTTAAATCAAATAAAATAAAAATATTTAGTACATAGCAACTAAAGTCCAGCCTCTCTTAGTTTGCTCCTAATGTAAACAAAAAATGACGTCAATGAGCATGCGCATTATATCAAAATATGTACACGCTGATTAAAAAGTAACAACAAAATACTTTCAAAAGTATTTAAATACAAAATACTTTTATAAGTATTTTTATAAATGAAATTGTTAGGCCTACATCATATCATGACTGATGTTTTTAGTACTTTAAGTTCCTATAATTTAAAAAATAGTTAACTTAATAGGAATACGACATCCATAAAGTCGCAGACTCTAGCGTGCACTCTGTAGTAGATGGCTTTTGTTTGTTGACAGTAGGAGCAAACTAAGAACGGCTCAACTGTACATACCAACGCATCAACCTAAGAATTTAAAACTAAAAACAAACAGATAAAACGGGACAATCGATTTCCTCCTTAAAATCTAAATGTATAACGCACATCAAAAATAGCCCCGTGTCACTTGAAGACACAAAACAGAAAAATTGGAAAGGTTGATAGTTTTAAGTGCCTTGGGGGACAATACAACTGAAGACCTACGGAAAGGAAGTGAACTAAAGCTGACGAAGAAATGTGGCTGTTCCACTCTGAAGAACTCACCAACTGTATGTTGTTTAGGTCATCAGCCAAAAGGATGGTTTGAACCTGTAGAGGTTTTACTAAGTAAATCGAGGAGTGAGGTGGTTTACCATACCTTCCTCACTGAGTGGAAAAGTACACTTATCAGCATGCCAGGCCCTCTGAAAAGCATATATTTTCCACTCTGCAAATGACACTTTCACTTCATTCACCACAGGGTCTGGCTGTATAATGAAATCCATTACTTTCAGACGAGATAACTCTGATTAGTGTCTTTAACACCTCTACCTCTTCTGTTCTTAAATGATTCAGTCATTTAATTGGCTGACCATGTGATAAGAAACAGAACTATTTATTTTAGCCCTGCAACTAACAAATTGAGTGTAAATAATTTGACACTCCACCTGTCTGTTATGAGCAACTGTATGAGAAGAAAAAATCTCGAGATAAACCAACATCATACTTTTTCATACTGATAAACCCTGTACAAATGTATAGTATTATATTCATAAATAAAATAAAGTTTTTATTTTTTTATAATGTGGCATTAAAAAATACATAAACTCCTAAATGTTCACCCTTCTACCACCAACTCCTATTTTTTATAGCAATATTAGTTGTGCATCGATCGTAGTAGTGACGTTTACAATATTATCATTTTATGTCCCTGGCATTAGTGTTTTTTGCTTTACGTCTGACTGTTCGGCAATTTCTGCTAATACATCCGGTGTATAATGATGGTAATGAAAATAAGTGATGAAAAAATGCCAGACCTGACCGGGAATCGAACCCGGTACCTCAGCGTACAAACCACTTGCGCTAACCACTACGCTAACGGGCCTTAGATAAAATAAAATAAATTTCATAATTTCCATAAAAACATGTTTTCTGTTTTTGGGTGTAGCAACGCGCGCCGTGTACTGCTAGTAAATTTATATAGTTTTAATAGAATTTATATCTTTGTAAAATAAATACTTAATATTTATGTTTATAAATATTACTATTACTATATATACTAATAGTAATAGAAATAAATGTTATATAAAATAATAGTTATAGTAATTGATATTTTTTTTAATTCATTTATTTAACGTCGCATCAACTACAACGGGGTCATTAGCGACGACGTTGGGGTGTAACTATTGTACAATGGAAGATGAAATGATTTTGTTTTTGTAACGTATGAAAATATGCCGTGCCTGAGTGGGATTTGAACCCAGGACCGCATGATGAGAGGCGAGCACGTTACCAACTGCGCCAATGCGGCCGGCAGTAATAGAAGATATTAAATAATAATAATAATAATAAAATTAATAGTTTTATAAAAATATTAAAAGAACTTTACACATTTTGTTTACATGCATTGTCCATGAACAAGACAAAAATTTTAATTTTAACAAAATATTGATAAATTGATAAATACATATATATATATATATTTTTTTTTTTTATTTATTTATTTATAAAGATCGCATCAACTTCTAATGGTTATTAGCGACCACAATAGGAATTATACTAATAACAATAAAAACAACAATTTCATAAATTAAAACATAAAAAGGAAAAATTAGCAGGCTTATTAGATTTTGTCTTCAACAGCAATATAGCGTAAAAATTTAAAACTTTGTAACAACTGTCTTTACACCGAACATTGTTGTGAAAAATTTCAGAAATACCAAGAAGTGTACGGGCGCCTTGAAGTTCTCTACATTCTGAAACGATATGAGAAACCGTTGCTTTTTCGTCGCAGAAAGGGCACACTGTCGGCGTAGATTTTGTGAGCAGGTGTTGGTGTGATATAAGTGAGTGCCCAATTCGCAATCGGCAGATGACAACCTGTTCCCTGCGATTATGAAGCTCGGGTAGAGGAAATTCTCGTAAAGTTTTTCGTACCATATGGAGTTTCGCAGGTGGCATCTCGGTCCACCTGTTGTTCCAGAAATCAAATAGTTTTCTGTTGACGTGTGCCTTTAGGTCAAAATGAGAGACCCGATGGAAATGTTCGTGTAAGTGAACAGCACTCTTGGTTCTATCTAACAGCACATTTTTAGGTTCTATCAGATATGATAAAACTATTCTTTATTTCTGTTATTGACTAAAACATATTGTGCTGTTTTATGTCGTATTAGAAACTAAAAGCGATTTACGTGATCTACACGAATAAATTACTGTTTTGAATATATTTGTAAATATTTTCTAAATAATTGTGGGAAGATAGCCAAACAGGACTCAAGTTAGATTGCTGTGAACTATCATATGATAATCTACTTACATTGTTTACCAGACTTGCATGCAAACTGTCACTGTTAATGTTGTACAAATATAATACGCAATTTCTTTGCCTTACTTTCATTCGCGATACTTATTGTAAATGAGTTCTCTTGTAATAATACCACGCACTTGTATCCATTTAACTTCCGATTGCGTAGAGAACTACAGTTCAGCCGTTCTTAGTTTGCTCCTACTGTCAACAAACAAAAGCCACCTACTACAGGGTGCACGCTAAAGTCTCCGACTTTACGGATGTCGTATTCCTATTAAGTTAACTATTTTTTAAATTATAAGTACTTAAAGTACTAAAAACATCAGTCATGATATGATGTAGGTCTAACAAATTCATTTAGAAAAATACTTTTAAAAGTATTTTGTATTTAAATACTTTTGAAAGTATTTAGTTGTTACTTTTTAATCAGCGAGTACACATTTTGATACAATGCGCATGCTAAGTGACGTCATTATTTGTTTACTTTAGGAGCAAACTAACAGAGGCTGGACTATAGACGTATAGGTACTACTACGGAAAGAGAGAGAAGTTGGATTCGTTTCCGACAGAATTTATTTATATTATTATTAATTTGCAACATGAATTTTTTCTTTTCATTAAAAAGAACTTCATTTTACTTTCTCTTACCTATATGAATATAAAGGATGGAAAGTATTGTTTTTATGTCAAATTTTCTAAATCAAGTTTTCACCGGATTTACACGTTTTCAGATCCCCTGAACCCCAAAAAACATGTTTTTAGCGATTGGTCTGTGTGTATATCTGTGTGTGTGTGAACAGAATATCTCAAGAACGGAATATCGAACGAACTTGAAACTTAAGTTACACACCACTACCGGACCCAACACGAACATTTTCATCACAATCTGTCAACCGGAAGTAATAGTTTATTTGTGTAATTTTTCACTTTTTTGCGATTTTCTCAAAAACGGGTCCTACGATTTTTTTAAAAATCTCCTGGTTTACTAAATTTTTTATGCTCTGCAAGATAGGGTAGGCGCCATGTTTGTTTGACCTTCAGGAACCTAGCGAAGGTACACAATCCCAAGGATATACAAAAAAAACAGTCTTCATTGCTTTAAATTTTGATTTGCTCATTCGAGCTTTTTTGGCTCTTCCAGTGCATGGATTGGCGCTTCGTTTCTGGATAATAAGTAAAAAACCACGTTTCATCACATGTTATCATCGTTGCCAAAAAATTTGGGTCATTTTCAATTATGTATAAAGTGTCAGTACAAACATTTTTGAGTGGTACGTGTCCTGAAGGAACTAAGAGAAGATGACTTCCAGCACTGTTTCCAACAATGGAAAATTCACATGGAGCGTTGTAGGGATAAAGAAGGAGTGTATATTGAAGGTGAGAATAAGATTATGTAAATAAAAATACAATTTTTTACAACGTCAGTTTTGTTATTTAATAGCCACACCTCGTAAACATCATAATATTGGTTGTTTTAACGAAGATTTAAAGGTAACTTATAAAAAATTTAATTGTCTTATTGAGGAAAACTGAACGAGCGACCTAAAAGAATATTGCACAAGTTTCTTAACGTGTTTTATGCAATGACCTGTTTCTGGAAAAATTTGAATTCGGTATTTGGAATGGTTTCCGATTTACGATTTGTGATTTGAATTAACAGGATACCATAAAATATTTATACTCGTACATGAAAAAGATGCGAGGACTTCCTCAATTGTGTAGGTTTTTTGATGAAGTGATATGGAATATAAAAATACACGACCATGTGCGTTATTTGACCTAGTCCAGAAGATACGTGTGTGTATGTACAAAAGGGGGGAAATCAAGACGCCGCATTAATACGGTTGAAGACGAGAGGACATTGGTTTGTTGGCTGCTGTAACCTGTAGTACAGGTATGGTAATGCTCCAGGTCGGATCCAGGGGTCATTCTGCAAAGTCCTACACATCCGTCGCCACCCGTAGAGGCATCCAGACCTTCCCACATTTTTTTGCTATTCTGTCACATGGTTCTTATGAAATAAGATAAGTGAAAATAAATTCGGAAGTTATTATGAAAAAACTTATATAATCCTTTTGTCATTTCGTATTTTTCTTTCGTTTAAATAAATAATCTTATTTAATTTATTATAGGAAAGAATCCGGTTGATTACTATAAAATAAATTCTAGTTTTATTTTAGATGTTACATTGATTTTTCTTATAAAAAAATCAGATACTCTTTGATTATATAAAAATGAATTAATTTAAGCTTTACTATGCAAGGCGTGGCTATTAAATAACGAGACTGGCTTTGTAAATTTTTTTTAAAATTTTATACATAATCACTCATTGTCACCTTCAATATACACTCCTTCTCTATCCCTACAACGCTCCATGCGAATTTTTCATTGTTGGAATCAGTGCTGGAAGTCATCTTCTCTTAGTTCCTTCAGGACACGTACCACTCAAAAATATTTGAAATGAAGCTCGCAAAAATGTTTCTACTGACACTTTGTACGCGATTGAAAATGACCCAATTTTTTTGGACATAATAATAACATGTGATGAAACGTGGTTTTTACTTATGACCCGGAAACGAAGCTCTAATCCATGCACTGGAAGAGCCGAACTTCACCAAGAGCCAAAAAAGCTCGAATGAGCAAATCAAAATTTGGAGCATTGATGATTATTTTTTTTTATACCCATGGTGTTGTATACCTTCACCGGGTTCCTGAAGGTCAAAAAATTATTCAATATTACTACCTTGAAGTACTTTCTAAACTACGTCAAAGAGTAAGGAAAAAGCGCCCCGAAACGTGGAAGGACAAATCATGGGTTCTCCACCAAGACAATGCGCCAGCTCATTCCGCGTTATCTGTCAAGAGGTTCCTAGCCAAGTACAGCATCTCAGTGTTAGAATATCCACCTTATTCACCAGATCTTGCACTATGTGACTTCTACCTGTTCCCTAAGGTGAAATCTGCATTGAAAGGGGCAAGATTTGAGTCTGTGAAAGGTGTAAAAGAGAAAGCGGCACGTGTCCTGAGGTAGCTGACAGAAGATGACTTCCAGCACTGTTTTCAACAATGGAAAATTCGCATGGAGCGTTGAAGGGATAAAGAAGGAGTGTGTATTGAAGGTGATATAAAGTGATTATGTATAAAATAAAAATAAAATTTTTTACAACGTCAGTCTCGTTATTTAATAACCACACCTCGTAAATTGAAACGAAATCAACGAGCCACTTTACTTCAAAAAATATGATAAAGTTGAGGCAGTATTGTTAAATTCTCAATAATTAAAAAAAAAAATTTGTTACCGAACTCAAAATTTCTTAGTAAGGTGCTTCAAAAGGTATTCTATCTCTCACATAAACTGCAAAATTTTGCCCTTGTATGATGTACGTCAAAATTCAAGATTCCTACACCATTTCTCCATTGTAGCTACTTCAGATAGGTACACTTTATAATAAATTTTTAGCGGCTTGCTACTACATTTTGTTAATTATATTTATAGTCCAGTCTTTCTTAGTTTGCTCCTAATGTAAACAAATAATGACGTCACAGAGCATGCGCATTGTATCAAAATGTGTACACGCTGATTAATAAGTAACAACAAAATACTTTCAAAAGTATTTAAATACAAAACATTTTTAAAAGTATTTTTTTAAATGAAATTGTTAGCCCTACATCATAATTATCATGACTGATGTTTTAAGTACTTACAATTTAAAACATAGTTAACTTAATAGGAATACGACATCCGTAGAGTCACAGACTCTAGCGTGTACCCTGTAGTAGGTGGCTTTTGTTTGGTGACAGTAGGAGCAAACTAACAACGGCTGAATTGTATATATTAAACAACTTTTAAGAAAAAATTATTCCCAATCTTGATTTAAGACTAGAAGTAAATTCTATAAAATTTATAAAACAAAACTTGAAAATTATTATACTCCCTTGGTCAATTTTCACTTCTAAATTAAATCTGCTTCCCGGCCAACCCTGTTAGGACAGTGAATTGTTAAGTATTACCAGTTGGGGAAGCGAATTAGTGTGGTGACCAACTAACTGTTGTATGCGATTTCCAGACCCTAATCTGGAATCGAAGCCGGGACCTTCCATTTTGTAGGCTAGGGCAATAGTCATTACGCCACGCTGGGGTCAACTTTTTGTAATCTCTAATATGTATGTATTACAATATGGTCAGTTGTTAAAAACAAGTAACCGTATGAACTAATCAGATGAGAAATATATATGACATGTAGTTTTGTGCAGACTCAGAACGACATTCTTGAAGGGTATGGTTAATTGAACCCCGACCATTAAAGTACACCAGGAACAACCGTCTACTATTCAAATCCATACTAAAGTAATTACCTTTACTAGAATTTAAAGCACGGGATCTTCGGCTCCGAAAATCGGCTGCTAAACAGTTGACTTGCGGGATCTTACCGTTACACCAACCCGGTGGATTCCCAATAATTTATAATTTTAATGTTCGCAATAACAAGTAGAAACGAAAAATCCTTTTTAATCAGAATCATTTGTAATATAATTTATAGTAAGATAAGTCTAATATAGTTACGCGTTTAAGTGATGGTAGTCGTAAATGTAGTCCAATTATTTATTGGGAAATATTTTTTTTGTCTTTAATTTTTATTACGGTACTGTACATTGTGCTGCACAACATCCGTATATGATATTTAAATGGCGGTAGGGAATTTCACTTTAAGGAGAAGAGGTACCCAGTGGTACATTCTCTGTTTTAAACTTGGAGTATTGTCCGTTATTCAGACCAAGAGGTCTCTACTCGATTTTCGCTTTAAACGCCGCACAATTGGAAAGTTCTTTGTAGCTATAGGGTGATTCAAAAAGAGCGCCGGTTTTGATATATCAAATTAAGAGATTTATTTTATTGAAAAACTGAAAATAAATACATCAACAAGTTCATCTTACCTTCCGATTTCATGCATGAAAAATGATGTCATGCATGTGTCCTCCTCTACTGCGCTGGCACGCATCAACTCTGTCCATGAAATTGGATATTACTGCACGACAAGTTTCGACTTCCATTTGCCCGATAACCCGCCGAATTTCCTCCTTCAAGTCATTGATGTTTCGGGGTTTATTGGCATACACCAATGACTTCAGATGACCCCAAAGATGAAAGTCACAAGGCGTCAAGTCACACGACCTTGGTGGCCATTGATGGACGGAATTACGAGAAATGATGCGATCCTGGAACCGTTCACGGAGCAACAACATTGTTTCTCGTGCAGCAACTGAATTTTATACGGGTGATATTGGAGATCGTACCGAAGAATTCTCCGTGCAGAAGAACATCTTAAACCGAATTGTTGAGAACGGCGACGTATTGATTTTGCTGGGCTAACAGCCACACTGTCACGAACCAACGCAACGTTCTGCTCAGTTTGGCCAGAACGACGACGTCCAGAACGTTTAAGGTCGACTGTTGAACCCGTCTCAAAAAACTTTTTCATGAGCCTGCGAACTGTTGATTCATTCGGTGCTTCATTACGTCCTAGAGTACCGCGAAGTCGCCTGACAGTAGCCGCATAACTCTCTCCACTCTGGTAAAATGTTTTAACGATTAACACTCGTTGTGCAATAGTAAATTTCTCCATGGTTAGACACAGACTGCGAGAAAACTACACTGCGAACAAGAGAAACTACAACTGAATCGTCAATCGGAATGTTCTCCGAAATAGAAATGAGGTCTAACAATGTTGCCAACCGATAAACAAAAATTTACCAGCCGTTTAAAAACCGGCGCTCTTTTTGAATCACCCGTTAGATCACGGGCTAGTTGGTTTGGATGGTCATCTAGTCTTTTGTGAAATTTACAAGGACGCGGTTAGCTCCTTTACTGTAGGAATTTTGAAATTGTCGTGGAGGGTTTTATTGCTTTCATAAAAAGGAGCGCCAGAAGCAAGTCTTAAGAATTTTGATTGATATGCTTGGATCGACTTTAAATTACTCTCTGCCGGTATTCTAAAGAGCTGGACACCATAAGTCCAGATTGGTCTTAATAGGGATTTGTATATTAAAATCTTGGAGTGGAGGTTCAATCTTGATCGAGGGTTAATTAAGCAGAAGAGTAACTCCGGGCGGCGGTAAAGTTCTAAACGTTTCAAAAATTTAACGTAGTTTTCTAGGCTATTTTCATATTTTTACTTTCTCTTGCCTATATGAATATATAGTAAGAAAAGTATTGTTTTCATGTCGATTTTTCAAAATCGAGGTTTCACCGGATCTACATGTTTTCAGAACCCTGAACCCATAAAACACGTTTTCAGCGATTGGTCTGTGTGCGTGTGTGTGTGTGTGTGTGTGTGTGTGTGTGTGTGTGTGTGTACAAAATATATCAAGAACGAAACATCGTACGAACTTAAAACTTAAGTTACATACCACAACCGGACCCGACACGAACATTTTCATCAAAATCGGTCAACCGGAAGTAGTAGTTTATTCGTGTTATTTTTCACTCTTTTGCAATTTTCTCAAAAACTGGTCCTACGATTATTTAAAAATCGCCTTGTTTACTAAATGTTTTATGCTCTACAAGATAGGGTAGGTGCGATATTTGCTGAAATTCTTGGTGAGGGTGTTTTCACGTAATAACGTTGTTTTTTAAAGATTATGGCTTTAATATGCAATTTAGCGCAAAAATTTCTATAACAAAAGTTGTAGAGAACTTAAAATTCTACAATTTTTATTTTAAAACTTTTTTGGTATAATGCTTAGTTTAGCGGTAATTAGCGATTTTCTCTTTTTTTCTCACGAAAACGTGTGAAAAATTGATTTTTTTAAATTTCGGCCTTAGTATGCATTTCACAACAAAAGTGTATATGTAAGGAGTCAGCTCCTACATATGATTTAAAATTCTCCCGCCTGAACTCAGAGAGTCGAAATTACAGAGCTCTAGAAGAACAAACAGCTGAGCGTTAATAAACAAGTGCAATACATAGCAATGTTCTTATTATAATTGAATTTAAATTAAAATAGTTGTAAACCGTGTGCGAGACAAGATTGCGAAGAATAAACATTGAATGTTGTTTCTTGTGTTTTACAGGTATGTAACAAATGTAAATAACCTTTGTAATTTGCGAAATAATAAAACATTTCGAACTTGTGTTTTACAGTGAAACTTTTCTGTTTTATTCTTAACTAATCCGGGACCCACACGATAACTAAAATAAACTCCTATTATAAAACAACATTTGCGTTTAGTCAAGCAATGGACAAACTTAGATTTGAGTTTAGATTAAGAGGCACAGCAGATGGAAAAACGAACATCATGTGCATAACCTCAATTGAAACCGCCGATAAGCGTTTGTTTGGCCTACCAGATGAATTGCAGCCAGCTACCTTACACGAGGAATTAATTAAACATACAAGTTACAAAAAAGTAAAAAAAACACTTACAAAAAGGAACCAATACCGAAAAATTTGGATAACTATAGATGAGAACTTGAAAAAAGTGTACTTTGACAATGAAGAAAATCTGCAATTCAATGATTTTTTTTTAGAAGAAATTACACAGGGACATTTAGGAGAATCTACAATCACACAATCATCTGCAATAGAAGAATTATTGCAAAAATTATTAGAAGTTAATAAAAAACAAGAAAAATCTGCAGACAAAATAGCAAAAGAATTTATTCTGCAGAAATTCGACAATAAAACAGTCGATACAAACCAGTGGATAAAACAGTATGAAGATGAATGTGAAAGATTTCAAATAATTCAAGATAAAAAAAAGATTGAAGTATTAAAATTCTTTTTAGAGAAAAACTGTTTAGACTGGTATGAATGTATACTAATGAAACTTACCATTAATTCGGAGTGGTCTGAATGGAGAAAAAAATTCTGTAATACTTTTGCAAATAAAGGTTGGTCTCCAATCAGGTATGCGATAACATTTAAATACCAAACAGGCTCTCTAGTAGAATTTGCTTTAAAAAAAGAAAAATTACTTCTGGAGACAAGAAAATCAATTGATGTTGGTACCTTGATTGATCTAATATCAGTAAGTCTCCCAAACTATGTGAGTGATAAAATAGATAGAAATGCACTGTTGGAAACGGAAGATTTGTACAATGAACTAGGAAAATTAGAACACTTGGTCCATAAAAATACTGGTAAAGAAGTAAAAAAACAAACAGAATATACAAAAAAATCTAAATCACCTTGCGAAATTTGTAAAGAAAAAACCAACAAAATCAGATTTCACCAAACTCAAGACTGCTGGTTCAAGGACAATATAGAACCCAAGAAGAAGGAAAATAAGGTAAATAGAAACTTGTTAGAGTTAAATGTAAATAGTGAAGATCCAAAAAACTTGGACACACACCATTAATTGAGGTTAAGGTTATGTTAAATGGTGACTTTGAGGCATATGTACTATATGATCCAGGCTCAAATGTATCACTTATTAATGCAAAAATATTAAAACTGAAATTAAAAAATGAGCATGAAAAAAAACATAACGTCTGCATAAAATCAATTAATGGTGTTAATAATGCAGATTGCATGATAAAAATAAAAGCAAGAATAATGGATATGGAAGAAGATGTCTATGTGTTTGTAGTTAACAACGAAAATTTTAAACATGAATTTTTAATCGGACTAGACTTAATAAAAATATTTAAGCTGAGTCACGATAATAATTTAAATATAATCCAAAATAATACAGTTAATACACGTAACACTAAAGACACTACAGTAAAAATCTCTAAAAAAATAGATTTAATGAAAAATGATAGTAATAAAAGTTACGAAATCAATTTCAACGAGAATTTAGACACAGATCAATTCTTAATAACCACAGAACATTTACAAAAAGAAGAAAAAGAACTTATTTTAAAATTGGTAAATAAATTTGATAAAATATTTGCAAAAAATAAATTCGACATTGGCACAGTATCAGACTTCGAGGCCAGAATAGATTTAATCATAGAAAAATACTGCAGCAAACGACCATATAGGTGCACAATACAGGACAAAAGGGAAATAGAACAACAAATTTCAGAATTACTGAAAAATAATCTAATAGAAGAGTCCTACAGTCCTTTTGCAGCCCCGGTCACGCTAGCATTCAAAAAAGATGAAAACCAAAAATCTAGACTCTGTATAGATTTCAGAGATCTTAATAAAATTGTAGTACCTCAGTCACAACCATTTCCTCGTATTGAAGACTTAGTGACAAAAACAAGAAATTGTAATTACTTCTCGAAATTAGATATTAACTCAGCCTTTTGGTCTATTCCACTAAGA
Source organism: Catonia carolina (assembly GCA_035578175.1). NCBI lineage: Eukaryota > Metazoa > Arthropoda > Insecta > Hemiptera > Achilidae > Catonia > Catonia carolina. Next base: position 437,194,191 of record JAQMRL010000001.1, on the reverse strand, counting down.
GTGGAAGACAGGCGAAAAACTGGATTCGTCACACAGAATGGACACTATCAGTGGACATGCCTCCCGTTTGGTTTAAAGACAGCGCCAGCAATTTTTCAGAGGGTCTTGAGTAATATCATAAGAAAAAACGAATTATCAGGTTTTACAACCAATTATATAGATGACATACTTGTATTTTCGAAATCATTCAAAGAACATCTAGAACACCTAGAACGATTAATGAGTGCAATTAAAGAAGTAGGTTTTAGGCTTAAATTTTCTAAGTGTTCGTTTGCCTCAAAGACAGTAACATATCTTGGTCACGTCATCGGCTACAATACGGTCAAACCAATGAAAGACAATCTAAGAGCTATTCGCGATTTTCCAACGCCAGCAAACCAAAAAAATATTCGACAATTTTTAGGTAAAATAAATTTCTACCACGATTATGTGCCTAAGATCGCTATTGTGCTTGAACCGCTTCATAATTTACTTCGAAAAAACCAAAAATTCATCTGGTCACAAAAATGCGAAAATGCATTTAAATTTTTGAAAGAATTCTTATGTAATGAGCCAGTTCTGACTATTTATGATCCAGACTTACCAATAAAAATATACACAGATGGAAGTATTCATGGTCTGGGAGCAATACTAAAGCAACCTCAACCCGAGGATAACAAAGAAAAACCAGTAGCATATTTCTCCAGAAAATTAAATGATGCACAAAAAAAGAAAAAAGCCATATATATAGAATGCTTAGCAATCAAAGAGGCAATTAAATTCTGGCAATACTGGCTTTTGGGCAAATCGTTCGAGGTTTATTCGGATCATAAACCATTAGAAAACTTGAAGATCAAAGCTAGACCGGATGAAGAGCTTGGCGATATGACTTACTATTTATCACAATTTCAGTTTCAGGTAAAATATAATCCTGGTAAATTTAATGCAGAGGCCGATGCACTGAGTAGAAATCCGGTACTCGAAACAGATGAAGAACAGGAAAAAGAAATAAGAACTGTAAATTCTTTGGATCTAAAAAAAATCATTGAAGACCAAAATGAAAATAATGTAGTAAAAGGTAATAAAATAATTAAAGATAAATCAGATTTACTGCTGAAAAAAGGGAAAATAATCATATCAGAAAAATTAAGCAAAGAGTTGATAAAAAAAGTCCATCATGAATTTTGTCACATTGGAGTACAGCAGATGACAAGTTTAATAAGACAATGCTACTCGACAAAAAATTTAGACTCAAATATTAAGGAATTCTGCAGGAATTGTGAAATCTGCATAAAAAACAAATCCAGAGGTCAAAAGAAGTATGGTCAACTCTCTCAACTGGGACCAGCGAAACACCCATTTGAAATAATATCCATTGATACAATTGGAGGATTTGGCGGATCAAGATCCACAAAAAAATATTTACACTTGCTGGTGGACCACTTTACCAGGTACGCATACATCTTAACGTCAAAAACACAAACGGGAAAGGATTTTATAAAACTGACCAAAATGGTAACCGATGAAAATGTAGGTAAAATTCTGACAGACCAATACCCCGGTATTAATTCAGAAGAATATAAAGATTTCTTAGAAAGCCAGAATGTACCACTAATTTTCACGGCTGTCAATGCTCCCTTTTCAAATGGTTTGAACGAACGATTGAACCAAACTTTGACTAATAAAATAAGATGTATAGTCAACCAAAAAAACAGGAAAATAGCATGGACAACTGCTGCGCACGAATGTATAAAAAAATATAATGAAACTATACATACAGTGACAAAATTTAGTCCAAAATATCTATTAGAGGGTGTTGATACATCAATAAAGCCAAATGAATTAAAAAAAACATTTTCACCAGAAGACCTGAAGATAAACAGAGAAAGGGCTCTGGAAAACAGCATCAAATACCATAATTATAATAAAAAGAATTATGATAAAAACAGAGTTACCCATGAATTCCAGGAGGGCGAGTCTATATACGTGGAAAATGGTAACAAACTGAACAGAAGAAAAACGGATGAATTAAGAATAGGACCATACCAAATCGAAGAAAAAATATCAGATTCGCTCTACAGAATTAACACAGGCCACAAGAAAAAGGAATCAAATCTGTTTCACATTTCGAAGCTGATCCCTAAGGACCACGATCAAGAAAAATGAATTTTTCTCTCCGAAGGGGGGGAGATGTAAGGAGTCAGCTCCTACATATGATTTAAAATTCTCCCGCCTGAACTCAGAGAGTCGAAATTACAGAGCTCTAGAAGAACAAACAGCTGAGCGTTAATAAACAAGTGCAATACATAGCAATGTTCTTATTATAATTGAATTTAAATTAAAATAGTTGTAAACCGTGTGCGAGACAAGATTGCGAAGAATAAACATTGAATGTTGTTTCTTGTGTTTTACAGGTATGTAACAAATGTAAATAACCTTTGTAATTTGCGAAATAATAAAACATTTCGAACTTGTGTTTTACAGTGAAACTTTTCTGTTTTATTCTTAACTAATCCGGGACCCACACGATAACTAAAATAAACTCCTATTATATATATAATAAAATTTATAGAAAATAAAAAGATCTACAACTTTTTTTGAGAGCGTTTTTCTGTACAGTGCCTAGTTTAGCGCGAAAGAGTGATTTTCGTATTTTTAAGCCAAACTGAGGTCGATTTTCATTTTGCGTCTTTGTCATGATTAAAATAAGGTTATATTTTTAGAGGTTAGTTTTTTGTTTATTTCTAATGTTTTATTACTAATGTTAGGTTATATTGTTAATTATTTGCATTGACAAGAGAAAGTTGTGTGAGTGTTTCACACCAGATTTTTTAATTTTAATTTTTAGTAATTTGTAGATGATGTTTTTTTATTAAATGATTCTGTAAATGAAAAACACCTTATTTGATAACCTTGTTTATTTTCTGATCTTTATTAATCTTTATTGACAGTTGGATGGTAACCTTATTAACATGAATTCTACAGACTAAAGGTCGTATCCTGCATCTAGCTCAACTATTTTTGTCCTAGTACCCTATTTATCTCAACTATTTTGATAGTCCATTCGAATAAAATAAACAACGAAACTAGTTTTAAGCTAGCATTTTATAAACATATTTTATATCAACTTGGTTGATTTATGTTAATGCGTTATTGCTTAATACGTCCCCTGTAGTACGTAAGCTTATTAAGATAAATGTTATTTAATAGCGGTTAACAAAACAATTTTATGCGGTAAATAATTTGACAATCTATAATTAAAATAAAAAATAAAGTAAATTTAAAGAAGATTACAGGTCTATAAAACTGTTACTTAATTAAAATTCATCTGCTCTTGGCTTTTTTAATTTGTTTTCTTAGCTTTAAATTCTGTTTCTAAATCTTCATAGATTTTAACGACACGTGGGACATAAAAATTCGGGTGTGAGCTAATTGAACGGTAAGTAACTAGTCTTGGGGTCATAACAGGATTTTTATGTACGAGTATCTTGTGTACAAATTGGTATGAATACTGAACGGTAACTGATACAAAGTATCTGATACTTTTTGTACCTAGTACCGAAACAGAAGTACTTTGTTAATTAAAGTGGTAAATGTTTTGACATAATCAGGTGTGTAAAAATCACACGACTTTTTCATGACAGTTTAAATAATGAAAAATTTAACCTATGTTTAACCATAAGTAAACAGTAAAAAATTAAAAATTCGAACTGATTTTAATCATGAGTGGATGACGCTAAATGAAACAATCTTTGTATGATTTAAAACAGGGGAAATCATTAATCGACGCTAAATTAGGCTCTACAGAAAAGTTTTGTTAAATAAAACTTATAGGTTTCTTAATTTTCTATGACTTTAATTATTTATGTTACTTTTTTATCGTAAAATGCATACTGAGACTGCAATCTTAAAAATCCTATTTTTTAACGAATTTTTGAGCCAAATACTTAAAATCAATACTAATTGACGATAAAAGTGAACAATCTGCATTATCCGTGTGTATCTTAAATCAAGAATTCTTTGATGTTAGATTTTTAACTTAGAATGCACTATAATATGAGAATTACTTATTGTTCAAAATTTAAGAACAGATTATTATGTTGCACTTTGGAAAAAATAGAACTAACTTTTTGTGAAAACAAGATTACTTTTCTTATTCAGTACAATGGGAATAGAACACAGCAACAAATTTTAAAATTATTTTTAGTTATTTTTGTTGAATAACATTCATATCCCCCAAGCCAAAGTGGTGCGATATCTCAGCTTATGGCTTGACAGGATACTAACTTGGAAGCATCATCTGCGTACAAAACGTTTAGATTTTAACCGCCGCCAGAAGCTACTCTTCTGCTTAATTAACCCTCGATCAAAATTGAACCTCGGTTTCAAAATTTTAATATACAAAACCCTTTTGAGACCAATCTGGGCTTATGGTGTCCAGCTCTTTGAAATAGCGACAGAGAGTAATTTAAAGTCGATCCCGGCCTTTCAATCAAAATTCTTAAGACTTGCTTCTGGCGCTCCTTTTTATGTAAGCAATAAAACCCTCCACGACGATTTCAAAATTCCTACGGTAAAGGAGCTAACCGCGTCCTTGTATAGTACATTTCACGAACGACTAGATATCCATCCAAACCAACTAGCCCGTGATCTAGCCACAAGAAACATCCCAACTGTGCGACGTCTAAAGCGAAAATGGAGTAGAGACCTCTTGGTCTAAATAACGGATAATACCCGTAGTTATAATTGGAGAATGTACCACTGGGTACCTCTTCTCCTTAAAGCGAAACTCCCCACTGCCATTTAAATATCATATACGGAAATTCTGCAGCTCAATGTACAGTACCGTAATAAAAATTCAAGACAAAAAAAAGTTCATCTAAAAACTGGCCTGGCTTTTTCTTATCAGAATGATTGTTAACATGTTAATAAAAACTATTTTGTAAATATTTCAAAATTTTTATAAATTTTAAATAGGGCTTAAAAAAATTATTTATTTTAGAAAGTTTGAAGGCATAAGGGCTAGTTTATAGTTTAAATATTTGTTTGTTAAAGAAAAAACTAATGTAAATTTTGTCTGTAGTACTAGCATAATTTGAAAACGCGTCTTATAAGTAATAAATAAAAGAATATTTACTGAAAATAGTATTTTTGAGTGATGCAACAACAAAACATGTCAATTTTACAAAATTCATAATTTAAAGTATAAAAAGAGTAAAGTTTTTAAAACCTTCAAATAAAATAAAAAACTGGAAACAAAATGTATTTATTTTAAAAATATATTGGTTTGTATTTTATAAATATAAACCAATCGAAGAAAAAATTCAAGTTACTTATTTTAAATAGTTTTAATTACAAAATATGAAGTTGTGAAATTATATATTCTGTCCGTAAATATTAAATATAATACTTTTGTTCTAAATACAGTTATTTCTTTCTTTTGATCATGTGTGTACGTGGAATAAGTTACTGGATATTTTTATTGGCTTACGTTTCTAATTATTAGTCGTATTAGCTAAAAATATATTTCACTCATGGATGATATCTGTCGAATGTAATTAACTCCTAGCATGTTATCTAATGGAAGAAAAGAAAATTATTTTAAAAGCACCTCTTTTACTAAAGAAATGTTATATTATATTTGCTAATATATTATTAACTTATATTGTTTCTGTTCTATAACTACAGATCCTGTTCCATATGCATTTTTATCAATAGAATTCAACAAGAAATATCTGTAAGTCCAAAACATTTTTTTCTTACACCTTTATTTTATTTTATTCAAAAAGAATAGTCAGTTGTATTTACATAATTAAGCTAATTACTCCCATAAGTAGACTTATTCTACTGTTTTAACCACAATAAATATTTAAAACAACGCCTAACGCATTTTAATTATACTCATTGAAGTAAATTTAACTAAAAGAATAACTGCGGAGGGAGAATTATAAATAAATAAGTATTAATTTTCATGAAAATAAAATACTTTTTTCATACCGGAAAAGTCATAAATTTAGGGTAAAAACGGAGTAAATATGGTAGCCTATGGGGAAAAAGGAACTTTCCTGGTATTACACTGGGAAAACCAAGTAGAACGATGACAAAACTTTTCTGAGAGCTGCAAAAATACAATGTTAAAATATACGTAATTATAATATTCCCAAACTCATTAAGGGGAGGACTATACCTCCTATCTAACCCATGTTAAATTGACCTCATTTTAGGTACACGTTTCTAAGAAACCGGTAAGAGTAAAGGCTTTAATTTTTTTGTGCTTTTCTATGACATCTTTTTAATCTCTGATAATAGAATTATTAATATAGAGCTAGCGATAGACTACAATTTCGAGAATTTTTTTGAAAAATGCAAAATCAATTTAATTTTTTATTTTGGTAGAATTATTAGTAGGATTATTTTGTAGAATTTTTTATTTTATATTGAACTTAGTAATAATACAACAATAATTCTAGTACCATATGTCACAATTATACTGCTGCTGGGAAACATGCTCAAAAGATTTCAACCTTCAAAGTCAAATAGTTTTTGAGAAAACAGTACCTTTATGGAAAAAAAGAATTTACGGGAAATAAGCTGTAAAGTTTTACTTACCCTAAAATCGGCCTGCACCATAATATTGATCCTCACCAGACCGTTCTTTTTCCTTAAATAATTTTCTTTTTTTTTCTCTTGTCTTGCTTCTTTTGACACACTTCCATTGCCTTCTCAGCTTTCTGTGTTCTTTGAATAACAGATAAACTCAATTAAAAGAAATTCTGGTCAAAACATTACTTAACAAAAATCTGCATAGCTTCCGCAATTTCTATTGTACAGTTATAATTTTTATACGTAATTACACAGAAAACGATACAAAAGGCAATGGCTCCAAAATTTAAAAAATCGATTTTTTTCGATTTTCGAGGTGTAGCTCTCCCTTAATGCACATGTAGGATTAATGTTCGTGAAAAAATAAAATTTAACTCAACTTAATCAATACTAAAATTACATTATTCATTTAATATAAATGTTTTTGCCCTGACATGTGGCAGCGAAGCATGGGAGGTAAAGAGAAGGGATGAAAAAAATATCCAAACTGGGGAAATGAAATTCTTAAAGTTCGTCAAGGGTTGTACAGGACTACAAAGGATCAGAAATGAAGATTTATAAGGCAAGAATTTAACATTTTCCTACTTAAAGAAAAAAAATATATACCATGCCCAATGGGTCGATAATTTAGATCAGTTTTAGATACAATGCCACTTTCTTGGTTCAGCAAAAATATACCAACCAATAGGAAGCAGAGTTGTTGGAGGGTGGAGGAGAAGATTGGTGGTATTGAAAGGGGGTGGAGGAGCAGGAAGAGGACGAATAAAAAGCAGAAAGAATTTATTTAAAGTCTCATCAACACCCTGGTCATTAACATTAAAGGTGGTTTATGGAACTGGAACGGTTGGTTTTAACTTAGTGTGATAATTTCCAGACTCTAGCCGGGAAGCAAACCAGGTATCTTTCACTTTGCAGTGCAGAATGCTAACTACTGCGCCACAATGATGATCTATTTACAATTTATTTTGTTATTTACATTTATATTATTATGTTTTCTTTATCTATTTTGTTAATAAAAAACACTCGTATTAAAAAGGATACCTCCGTTGCATAATGGTTAGCACTGTATCCTGCTAAGAGTAAGGTCCGAGGTTCGATTTCCAGCTACGGTGTATATATTAAAATAAGTCAAAACCAGTCTTTGCAGTACCATAACCCAAAAAATATCAACAAAAATATCAAAAAATATGATATCTTAATTGGGAAAAGAAATAAGAAGCTATACAAAACTACTTTTGCTGAAAGTAAACGTTGGATAAGAAAACCAAGAGCTTTAACACTATTAATGATAAAAGTTCAACGATTAATTAATAAAACATTCCGTGTATTTAAAAAACACTAAAGAAACCCTGATGAGTTAATTGGTTCGTTAACTTATTCACATGATAGATTATATGTATTTATTTATTTAGTTATACTTATTTATTTGCAATTCAACATTAAATCAGTCAAAAGTTTTTACAAATAAATTCATAATCTAAGTCTAATAATTCTATTTCCTTTTCATTTAATTTTTATTGTAGGTGTTATCAGTGTGTGTTGTATCAAAAAATTAAAATAAACCAGTAATAAAATAAAATCAGAAAATTCCAAGTCAGCAGATTTTCTATCTGAATTTCTTTAAGGGGAACACTATACCTCCAATCTAACCCATGTTAAATTGACCTCTTTTTACTTTCTCTTGCCTATATGAATAGGCTATATAGGAAGGAAAGTATTGTTTTCATGTCGATTTTTCGAAATCGAGTTTTCACCGGATCTATACGTTTTCAGACCCCCTGAACCCAAAAAACATGTTTTTAGCGATTGGTCTGTGTGTGTGTCTGTGTGTGTGTGTGTGTGTGTGTGTGTGTGTCTGTGTGTGTGTGTGTCTGTGTGTGAACAGAATATCTCAAGAACGGAACATCGTACGAACTTGAAACTTGAAACTTAAGTTACATACCACTACCGGACGCGACACGAACATTTTCATCAAAATCGGTCAACCGGAAGTAGTAGTTTATTCGTATAATTTTTCAGTTTTTTGCGATTTTCTCAAAAACTGGTCCTACGATTTTTTTTAAAATCGCCTATTTTACTCAATTTTTTATTCTCTACAAGATAGGGTAGGCGCCATGTTTGCTGAAATTCTCGGTGAGGCTGTTTTCACGTAAAAACGTTGTTTTTTTAAGATTACGGCTTTAATATAAATTTTAGCGCAAAAATTTATGTAATTAAAGTTGTAGAGAATTTAAAATTCTCTACAACTTTAACTTTTAAACATTTTTTTGTATAACGCTTAGTTTAGCAGTAATTAGCAATTTTCTGTTTTTTCTCACGAAAATGTGTGAAAAATCGATTTTTTTAAGATTTCGGCCTTAGAATGCATTTTACGACGAAAGTGTACAATCAAATTTATAGGAAATTAAAAGATCTACAACTTTTATTTAAAGCATTTTTCTCTACAGAGCCTAGTTTAGCGTGAAGAGTGATTTTCCGTATTTTTAAGCTAAACTGAGGTTGATTTTCATTTTGCGTCTTTCTTTCATGATTAAAATTAGGTTATGTTTGTTGAGGTTAGTTTTTTGTTTATTTCTTATGTTTTATTACTAATGTTAGGTTTATTGTTAATTATTTGCACTGGCAAGAGAAAGTTGTGTGAGTGTTTCACACCAGATTTTTAGGTATATGTTTCTAAGAAACCGTTGAGAGTTAGGGCTTTAATTTTTTTGTGCCTTTTCTATGACATCTTTTTAAGCTCTGGTACGAGAATTAGTAATATAGTGCTAGCGATACCATTTCGATAATTTTTTTGAAAAATGCAAAATAAATTTAATATTTTTTGTAGAATTTTTTATTTTATTTCGATCTTAGTAATAATACTGGTATGATTCTAGTAGGCCTACCATATGTCACAATTATACTGCTGCTGGGAAACATGCTCAAAAATTTCAACTTTCAAAGTCAAATAGTTTTTGAGAAAACTGTACCTTTATGGAAAAAAGTGAATTTGCGGGAAATGAGCTGTAAAGTTTTATTTACCCTAAAATCGGCCTGCATCATAATATTGATCCTCACCAGACTGTTCTTTTTCCTCAAGTAATTTCCTTTTTTTCTCTTGTCTTGCTTCTTTTGACACACTTTCCATTGCCTTCTCAGCTTTGGTGTTCTTTAAATATCGCAACTGCCCATAATAGACAGGTGGAGTGTCAAATTTTTTACACTCAATCTGTTCGTTGCAGGGCTAAAATAAATAGTTCTGTTTCTTATCACATGGTCAGTCAATTAAATGACTGAATCATTTAAGAACAGAAGAGGTAGAGGTGTAAAAGACACTAATCAGAGTTATCTCCTCTGAAAGTAATGAATTTCATTATACAGCCAGACCCTGTGGTGAATGAAGTGAAGGTGTCATTTGCAGAGTGGAAAATATGTGCTTTTCAGAGGGCCCGGAATGCTGGTAAGCGTACTTTTCCACTCGGTGAGGAAGGCAATAGTAAACCACCTCACTCCTCGTTTTACTTAGTAAAACCTCTAGAGGTTCAAACCAGCCTTTCGGCTCTGATGACCTAAACAACAACAACAAATATCGAAACTCTTAACTGTTTCCACAGATTAACTCAATAAAAGAAATTCTGGTCAAAACATTACTTAACAAAAATCTGCATAGCTCTCGTAATTTCTGTCGTACAGTTATAATTTTTATATGTAATTACGTAGAAAAAGATACAGAAGACAATGGCGCCAAAATTAGAAAAATCGTTTTTTTGATTTTCGAAATATAGTGCTCCCTAAATTAGGAAATCAAGTTCTGTTGATAATTTTTAGAATTTACTTTCAAAGAATTTTGCACTGCATATTCGAAACATAATTTTTGCGGGTAAAATTCGATAAACATTCGAGTGAATCACGTTGACAATTGTAATTTACCCTCTCGTATTCTTGATGAAACCCAACTGAGGTTGTACACAAAAGGGTAAAATAAAATGTTGTAATATGTACGTGGCGTTGCATACTGAAATTTAGGACACAACAGAATGTAAATGTAACTGCAGAGATTTGTTTAACATTTTATACCAAGTTACAGTTTTCTATCGATACTACTAATCCAAAATTTTAACCGTCGTTGATGAACTGGCTTTTTATAAAATTTTTTAAATATTTTATTTTGAATCTTTAACTGTACTTTAAAGAACAACCAAAAAAAGAAAAAATATTGATTATTATATTACGGTTAACAAGAACAGGCATGATATAAAATACAGCATTCAGCAATATTAAAATTTGGAATAACCGTACAACATTAACCATAAGAATGTCTTAACTTGTATTTTATTACTTTCTCTTGCCTATAGGAATATATAGAAAGGAAAGTATTGTTTTCATGTCGATTTTTCGAAATCGAGTTTTCACCGGATCTACACGTTCTCAGACCCCCTGAACCCAAAAAACATGTTTTTAGCGATTGGTGTGTGTGTGTGTGTGTGTGTGTATGTGTGTGTGTGTGTGTGTGTGTATGTGTGTGTGTGTGTGTGTGTGTGTGTGTGTGTGTGTGTGTGTGTGCGTGTGTGTGTGTGTGTGTGTGTGTGTGTGAACAGAATATCTCAAGAACGAAACATCGTACGAACTTGAAACTTGAAACTTTAGTTACATACCACTACCGGACCCGACACGAACATTTTCATCAAAATCGGTCAACCGGAAGTAGTAGTTTATTCGTGTAATTTTTCACTTTTTTCGATTTTCTCAAAAACTGGTGCTACGATTTTTTTAAAAATCGCCTCATTTACTAAACATTTTATGCTCTACAAGATAGGGTGGGTGCCATGTTTGCTGAAATTCTTGGTGAGGCTGTTTTCACGTAAAACAATTGTTTTTTTAAGATTGCGGCTTTAATATGCATTTTAGCGCAAAAATTTATATAATAAAAGTTGTAGACAATTTAAAATTCTACAACGTTTATTTCAAACATTTTTTGTATAACGCTTAGTTTAGCGGTAATTAGCGATTTTCTGTTTTTTGTCACGAAAACGTGTGAAAAATCGATTTTTTTAAGATTTCAGCCTGAGTATGCATTTTACGACAAAAGTGTATGTAATAAAATTTAGGAAATTAAAAGATCTACAACTTTTATTTAAAACATTTTTCTCTACAGAGCCTAATTCAGCGTGAAAGAGTGTTTTTCGTATTTTTAATCCAAACTGAAGTTGATTTTCATTTCACGTCTTTCACTCATGATTAAAATTAGGTTATGTTTATTGAGGTTAGTTTTTTGTTTATTTCTAATGTTTTATTACTAGTGTTAGGTTTTATTGGTCATTTTTTGCATTGACAAGAGAAAGTTGTGTGAGTGTTTCACACCAGATTTTTTTAAAATTACGAAGAGTTACCGTATTTACTTCTTGCTAGTTTTATTTTTGTATTTATTTACTGATTCGTTGTCCTGGGTGTAGCCTATATATTAATCTACCCATTTTAGTTTTTGTTATCCTTTATCTTCTTTGTCGATATTTTCCTGGATGTATGGAAAATATCAACTTATTATGATGACTAGCAATTTATAGCTTTAGAATGGTTTTTAAATTAACTGGTTTATTAATTTTCCCGGTTTCACTTCACTCTTAAATATTTTTAGGTATTACATTAAAAATACTACTGTCGATTTTCAAAATTGTAACTATTTGGGAAGGTACCTATTAAAATAATATTTATTGGTTCAGTTTTATTTTTCTCATTTATAACCCTTAGGAATATTGGTTGAAATTGAAATTATTTTCTCTTCCTTGGTATTACTAACAGAATACGTAAACCAATTTTTATAACTGTAGTTATTTGGGAAGGTGTAGAAATAATATTTCTTTTTGCTTTACGGTAGTCTCTCCATTTTGACCCTCACGTGCAAGTAATCTAAATGCAAATGTTTTATTTTTCTGTTCAACCCCTAAGGTAAAATTGTGCCAAATTTTATTTTTCTAGGGGATTGGGAAGTTAGGAAATTAATGTTGATTGAGTCAGCCAGTCATTGAAGGCTTTCGCTTTTACTATTATAATTATCGTTTACTTCTGTTTAAGAGAGCGTTAAAACTTGAATGCTTTCATGTTTTCTTTGTATTCTCCTCTTGTATTTCGTTTCTCTCAAATACTTCTCATGCGGATTCCCTCCTTCATTCCTCTGTTTATTTCCGTACTCTTCTCACTGTGATACATCTTACAAATTCGTGTTTTTATATCGTTTCTGAATTTATTCCTATTGTTCATGTCACTTTTTGTGAATTTTAGTGAGATCTCTTTTTATTTTAGTTGTACATTTGACTTTTTTTTGGTGGCGTTTTTCATATCTTGTGATTGTTCTTGTCCATTCTGGATAAATGTATCTGTAAAATCTTTCTTTCTTTTTTCTGAAGGTTTATAGGATCGCTTTTGTCTGTTTAAATTTAAGGTATCTAAGTGATCGAGAATTTAAAGCATTATTTATGATTGTGTGCAAACCAGTCAGTGTGGGCTTTCGCTTTTATGCAGATTCTTCGACTTAATAATACGTATGAAGTTTTCATAAATTTTATACACAATGTAAAATGAAGCAACAAGGAAAAAAGGAACGATGGATATACGAATGTAATTGAATCAGTTTCATGTTATATTGAATAATGTATAAGGTGTTGTGTTAAAAAAAACACCAATGTGTCATTTATATTCTTCTTTCATTCTGTTTTTAAAGTTATTTCGTGAGTAAAAATGTGTTACTTATTCATCACATACTGTTTCTTCTTTTCTATCATTACGTTTACTGTTATTGTAATAAAAATATAAAATATTCTGATATATTATTATGTATCAAAAATTAGTACGCCAAAGAAGATTTTAGTAAACTTACTAATGTTTATAATCACAAGAATTATAAGAGGACAACCGTAATTTGATATTTTCAGTGTCTGATGTGCTAAATTCACCGTCCTTAAGCGGCAAAAAGTGCATTCAGCGTAATTTAGCGTTTTTAAACGCCACCGTGTATAAATAGCAAATATAAGCTAGATTTTAGTGTAACAAATAAACTTTAATGTCATGAAAAATAATCAACATTATATAGGTACTAAAAAACAATCACTCGCTGCGCATCACGGTAAACTAAATTTAAAGCATTTAATTTCTGAAACAGACTTAAATGTTGAAAATAAAAGCACAACTGTACAAATAAAACCAATTAGTTCTGGAAGCAGATACTAAAAAGCAGATATTAAAAAAATTTGCAAAAAGGAGTGAGTAAAGGATGATATTTTTTAGGGCAGTACTGTTCAGAAAATCTAATTTCATAATAAAATTTATTGCCAGTAGCTTTTTTCCTTTTGAGACCATAGTTGATCACTTGAGTTAGTTTCTGGGCACTCTCTTCTGGTTCTTTTCTTTGATTTTCCTCCAGTATTCTTTCATTCTGACAGATCTTCTTTGCTGTTCTGCTTCCGAAAAGATCACTTTCCTGCTTCTTGTGATCTTTTCAGATGCTCAGATTCTTTTAAGTGACTGCCCAGAAAATCTCGTGCAGTCTTTCCCGTTCATTAACAAATGGTGGATTATTCCTTAAGAGACTTTCCATATTGTGACTGTCAAAGGTGTCGACCTTGGAGAGAATAAATTCTCGAGTTACACAACGTTGGATGTTATCCAAAGAGGAGATAATGAGGGATGAGTTTTGGTGATTGTAAGTTTGTAAAAGTAATTCCGTTTTAGTTCACTAAACTTCTCCTTAATTAAGTTAAGCTATCCACCCGAACTACGTGGAGTCACGCACCTGTTTTCCTTTTTTGATAGTTGTTGTTTTCTAAGGCTTTGGTTTTAGAAAAAGGGGCCTGAATTAATATCGGACCAGTAGCTATTATAATAGTAGGAGAAGGGCGCCATATATGGAATAGGGTCTTATTATGGAATACTAGTGTTTTTCCAGACAGGACGTTGGAAATCCTGATCTTATCGCACTATTGGTTATACCGACAGAAACAACTACCGGATTCAAACAGATCAAATACAGCGTGTGTTTTGTCAAGGTGATTACAATAAAGATAAAAAATCTGGTGTGAAACACTCACACAACTTTCTCTTGCCAATGAAAATAATTAATAATAAACCTAACATTAGTATTAAAACATTAGAAATGAACAAAAACTAACCTCAAAAACATAACCTTATTTTAATCATGAGTGAATGACGTAAAATGACAATCGAACTCAGTTTGGCTTTAAAATACGGAAAATCACGCTTTCACGCTAAACTAGGCTCTGTAGAGAAAAATGCTTTAAACAAAAGTTGTAGATCTTTTAATTTTCTATAAATTTAATTATATACACTTTTGTCGTAAAATGCATACTAAGACCGAAATGTTAAAAAAATCGATTTTTCTCACGTTTTCGTGAGAAAAAAAACAGAAAATCGCAAATTACCGCTAAATTAAGCGTTATACAAAAAAATGTTTGAAACAGAAGTTGTAGGTTTTGAAATTCTCTACAACTTTTATTATATAAGTTTTTGCGCTAAAATTTATATTAAAGCCGTAATCTTAAAAAAACAACGTTTTTACGTAAAAACAGCCTCACCGAGAATTTCAGCAAACATGGCGCCTACCCTATCTTGTAGAGAATAAAAACATGAGTAAAATAGGCGATTTTAAAAAAAATCGTAGGACCAGTTTTTGAGAAAATCGCAAAAAACTGAAAAATTATACGAATAAACTACTACTTCCGGTTGACCGATTTTGATGAAAATGTTCGTGTCGCGTCCGGTAGTGGTATGTAACTTAAGTTTCAAGTTTCAAGTTCGTACGATGTTCCGTTCTTGAGATATTCTGTTCACACACACACACACACACACACACACACACACACACACACACACACACAGACACATACACACACACACACACACACACACACAGACCAATCGCTAAAAACATGTTTTTTGGGTTCAGGGGGTCTGAAAACGTATAGATCCGGTGAAAACTCGATTTCGAAAAATCGACATGAAAACAATACTTTCCTTCCTATATATTCATATAGGCAAGAGAAAGTAAAAAGGTGAGAAGTGGATTCAATGCTCGAGGTGTAATAATTGATATCATGAACAATGCACTAAAGGTGAAAGGTTGTATTTTGTCTGCGATTACTGTCAATAAACTGATTGGACTAATACTTTGGTGCTTTATAAACTATGTTGGCAAATATGTATCTATTCCAAGTATTCCAAATTATAACCCAGTGTATTCCATATTAAGATCCTATTTTGTAAATTGTAAAAATCATGTCGCTAAAGAAAATTAATAAAAAAAATATATTTGTAAATTTAAGATTTTGTATTTTCTAGTTGTGAAATAAACTATTTCTACTATTGATATAAAATTCAAGTAATTTCAAAAAAGTCAAAGAAACTCAGAAAAATGAAAAAATGAAAATGGTATTCCATGTTTGGTTTCTCTCCCCTATTTAATAAAATAATTAAACATGCCAAATGACTTTACCCCAAAGAAATAAAATGAAAAATAACTTTAATTTACTAATCACGGTATTTTTTTAAAAATTTAAAATTACTTGTCCTCCTGGATTGTACAGGTGCAGGTAATCCGCACAAACACAAATTAAAGGCAATTGTAGAAGTCAACATAACTAAAATATTTAAGGACAAATCCCTGCGGTCACTCGTAGTGGTGACACCATGGATATCGTTGAAACGGCATCTCCTGAAGCTTGAAATTCGTAGAAAGAAGCAAGAAGTGAGATGTAAGTAAATTACGTAATGCCAAATAGCCTATGTTACTCAGAAAGCTCTTTATTTCCAGAAGTAAAATAATAATTTTTAGAATCGGTTCGGTACTTTCTGAGGTACAAACACTCTATCAGTTCGGTACTCTTTGAGGTAGAAAGAAGCAAACGCTATGCCAAACAGCCTATGTTACTCAGAAAGCTCTTACATTTCCAAAAGTAAAATAATAATTTTTAGAATCGGTTCGGTACTTTCTGAGGTACAAACACTCTATCAGTTCGGTACTCTTTGAGGTAGAAAGAAGCAAACGCTATGCCAAACAGCCTATGTTACTCAGAAAGCTCTTACATTTCCAAAAGTAAAATAATAATTTTTAGAATCGGTTCGGTACTTTCTGAGGTACAAACACTCTATCAGTTCGGTACTCTTTGAGGTAGAAAGAAGCAAACGCTATGCCAAACAGCCTATGTTACTCAGAAAGCTCTTACATTTCCAAAAGTAAAATAATAATTTTTAGAATCGGTTCGGTACTTTCTGAGGTACAAACACTCTATCAGTTCGGTACTCTTTGAGGTAGAAAGAAGCAAACGCTATGCCAAACAGCCTATGTTACTCAGAAAGCTCTTACATTTCCAAAAGTAAAATAATAATTTTTAGAATCGGTTCGGTACTTTCTGAGGTACAAACACTCTATCAGTTCGGTACTCTTTGAGGTAGAAAGAAGCAAACGCTATGCCAAACAGCCTATGTTACTCAGAAAGCTCTTACATTTCCAAAAGTAAAATAATAATTTTTAGAATCGGTTCGGTACCAACACAATCAGTCCGGTACTCTCTGAGGTAGAAAGAAACAAACGCTGTGCCTACTTCTGTTTTAATAATTTTTTTATACTGGTATATAACTGTAGATATGACAAACCAAAATTTACGGTGGTTGATTACAAATTTTTTTTCAGCATAATAATTTACACTGGTCGTATTCCCAATTCAATTTGATTGTTCATTAAACAATTCATAATTTTAATAACAAATACATCATAGGCCGTTCTGTGTTGTGTGGACAGCGTAACTGGCGTCTACACCAGGGAACCAAGGTTCGATTCTCGTTGAGGTCTATAGATTTATCATTACGCATTTGCATCTATCTGTATTAGGTAGTTTCAATATGGAAAACATTAAGATGTGAAACAAGAAAATAAAAAACAACAAAACATTAAATGAATTTTATTACATGACTCATCAATGCAAAATATTCTATTTGAACAACCAATCAACAAAAATTGATTGTAACTTTATCCTTAATTCTAAACATAAATTTAAGTTAATTCAAACTTAAATTAAAATTTAATAATCTTCTTCTTTTCTTTTAATCAATTTTTTACAAATTATATCAGAAATTTCTCATATTGTGACCAAGATTAAAGGTATTCCAATAGTATGTGTAGCCAATAAACATTTTTTACTCTCCTCAATCATGTATTGTTATAAAAACTTTTAATTACCTACACTATTGTAATAACAAAAACGTAAACTAGTATTAGAAAAAAATGTAAAAAATATGCCGTAATAATATTGCGATTAAATTCTACCAAAGAGATTACACATTGTTATATTTGAGACACATATTTTGTTGTCAGATCAAGTTGAGTGAGTCACGTACTGGAACACATATTGGATTCTAGAAAAAGATTTATGTTTGTAAGGTCGTCTATCATGGACCACCATGAACTAATATGGTAACAATTCAAACATTAATGTCACTGTAATTAGATGTATTTCATCCTATCTTCGTAACATTGTAAATCATTCTTCGACTGATTCACCAACAAAAAATATCAAGTAACTTAAAGTTACTCATGACATTATAAAAATGTAAGTTAACTAAACTGTGACATAAAATGAAACGGTCATTTCAGTAAGCTCTTTTGTCAAAAAAGACTAACTTTTGGAAAAATTAATAAACTGGTAAGTTACTACGTTTGAATAAAAAACAATATTAAAAAAATCGGTGTGAAACACTCACATAACTTTCTCTTGCCAATACAAATAATTAACAATATAACCTAACATTAGTAATACATATAGTAAAACATTAGAAATAAACAAAAAATTAACCCCAATAAACATAACCTAATTTTAATCATGAGTGAAAGAAGCAAAATTAAAATAAATTTCAGTTTGGCTTAAAAGTACGGAAAATCACTCTTTCACGCTAAACTAGGCACTGTAAAGAAAAATGCTTTAAATAAAAGTTGTAAATCTTTTAATTTCCTATAAATTTGATTACTTTTGTCGTTAAATGCATACTAAGGCCGAAATCTAAAAAAAATCGATTTTCACACGTTTTCATGAGAAAAAACAGAAAATCGCTAATTACCGCTAAACTAAGCGTTCTACAACAAAATGTGTAAAATAAAAGTTGTTGGATTTTAAATTCTCTACAACTTTTTTTATAGCTACACATTTATCGCTAAAATGCATATTAAAGCCGAAATCTTATAAAAACAATTTTTTAACGTGAAAATAGCCTTTCCAAGAATTTCAGCAACCATGACACCTACCCTATCTTGTAAAGCATTAAACATTTAGTAAACCATGCGATTTTAAAACAAATCGTAGGACCTGCTTTGAGAAAATTGCAAAAAAGTGAAAAATTACACGAATAAACCACTACTTCTGGTTGACCGATTTTTGTGAAAATGTTCGTGTGGGGTCCTCTAGTGATATCTTACTTAAGTTTCAAGTTTCAAGTTCGTACAATGTTCCGTTCTTGAGATATTCTGTTCACACACACACACACACGCGCGCGCGCGCACACACACACACACACAAACCAATCGCTAAAAACATGTTTTTTGGGTTCAGGGGGTCTGAAAACGTGTAGATCCGGTGAAAACTCGATTTCGAAAAATCGACATGAAAACAATACTTTCCTTCCTAAATAGTTTGTTCAAGAGGCTGTCTCTTTTAATATAAACAGGTATGTATGTATGTAAACTTTTCTCTTTTTAAAGATAAGTTTTTTAAGATAAGATATTACTTGCAGTAATTACTGCACTCGACTAAAAGAAATCACCTTAGTGATAAATTATATTACAGCAAGACGTGTTGTATTTATGCATTAACTTAGGAGTATAAAATTATGTTGTTGGTTAGGTCATCAGCCGAAAGGCTGATTTGAACTTCTAGAGACTTTACTAAGTAAAACGATGAGTGAGGTGGTTTACAAAATTGCGTTTCTCACTGAGTTGAAATGTATGTTTATTAGCATGCCAGGCCTTCTGAAAAGCATCTAATTTCCACCCTGCAAATTTCAGCTTCATTTCATTCACCACAGGATCTGGCTGTTTAATTAAATTCATTACTCTCAGAGGAGTTAACTCTGGTTATTTTCTTTTACAACTCTACCTCTACTATTTTGAAATGCTTCAGTCCCGTCTGCTTAGCAGTAATTGCAGAAAAGTCGGACGTTAAATAAAAAAAAGCTTCAGTCTTATAATTGGCTGACCGTTGTTGTTGTGTAGGTCAACAGCCAAAAGGCTGGTTTGAACCTCTAGAGGTTTTACTAAGTAAAACGAGGAGTGAGGTGGTTTACCATTGCCACAACTCACTGAGTGGAAAAGTACGCTTATCAGCATGCCGGGCCCTCTGAAATGCACATATTTTCCACTCTGTAAATGACACCTTCACTTCATTCACCACAGGATCTGGCTGTATAATGAAATTCATTACTTTCAGAGAAGATAACTCTGATTAGTGTCACAATACACCTCTTCCTCTTCTGTTCTTAAATGATTCAGTCATTTAATTGACTGACCATGTGATAAGAAACAGAACTATTTATTTTAGCCCTGCAACGAACAGATTGAGTGTAAATAATTTGACACTCCACCTGTCTGTTATGGGCAGATTTAATTAGCTGACCATAAGATGAATAAACAGAATGTTTTTGTAGATCTAGAACTAGCAGATCAAGTGCAAATAATTTAACACTCACAAGAATATTATGGGCACGAGAAGAAATCCAATAAAAATTCACAAGCAGGACAATAACGTTGGGGATGGGATGAAATGTTTCTTTTTTTAAATGAATGACGTTAAATCCGAGGCACGGTAAATCCAAGACTGGTAAATTGACAACTTACTGTACATGAATGCAAATTTATTTTTCGCAAACCAAATCATAAAGATCTTTAACAGAAATATTCAGGTTTCTGGTTCACTACAATCTCACCTGTTTTAAAATTTAAAACTGACAAATATGTAAGATTTGCTAATTGTAACAGATCAATTTATATTATTTTATTAAAATTTCCTTATTTATATCATTATCAAAAAATAATTATGCTATTTAATAATAGTCTATTATTAACATACCAATGGCTTTACAGTGGCGTTTGCTCATCAGTGGATATAACCTCATTTTCAATGATAGTATAAAAAATCATTTATAAAAATACTTTAAAGTAAGGAAGTAATGTAATAATATTAAATAATAATGTCGTATTTACTGATAAAAGTAATTAGCGAATAACTTATATCTAGGTCTAGTATTTCAAAAGTGTTTAATAAGCAGTAATTACAATGTCTTTCTACGTTATTATAGAGCCAGTTATAAAATTAAACTAACATGCAAATTATAAATCTTTCAAGAGTTATGTTATTATTATTATTATATATTATATGGACTATATTTAATTAGGTTATATAATATAATTAATAGTTATAGAATTTTTAGTAATATTAGATGTCGTGTTATATTTAATTACAAAATATCGGTCAGTATTGAAAAGTTAGTGTAAGTACTGTATAACTGTTATTTCTTACAAAAATGTACGTTCCTGTGCAATGTTGTCCGTGACCTTTATTAACTTAACGTGCAAAAAGGTTGGGAACCTTTTCATATTATACTGAAATTATTCTATAGTAATATCACACTTTTGTGTTTTATTTACACAGTAATCATGGTAAATATAATGAAGATATTTGAATGGTTTAACGTAGAAAATATAAAATTAATAAATTATTGTTCACAAAAAATAAAGAAACATAATTCTTATGAATCCAAAATTAATTTTTAATTTCAAATAAAAAAGACATATTTCTCATTTTATCTTTTCAAATTAATAATTTTTCAGCTTTGCACAACCAGTAAAATTTTTCCAATTTATTACTACATTGCTTAACACTTTTTAGGAGATTAACACTCATTATTTCGATCAAGTTTAAAGTCGTAATTAATTGTTTTTCTCATAATGGATTGGGAAATTTAAAAGTAGGTAATGAAAACATACAGGAAGTTGGGGAAGTCTGCTATCAAGGGGAAAAACAAAGGATGGTAGAAGCATAATTGATATCAAAATTAGTATTGATCAAGCAAGGAGGGCCTCTCATACTGACTACAAAAACTATTTACAAATTAGAATAAATTTCTTAAAACATTATGTTTGGGAGTAGCATCATATATTCGGCAGTAAAACGTGAGTTCTCACCCACGGGTAGCCATGGGTAATCCATGGGACAGTGACTGTAGAAAGGAAGAGGATAGGAGCTTTTGAAATGTGGTGTTATAGGAAAATGTTGTAGATTAGCTTTTGAAATGTGGTGTTATAAGAAAATGTTGTAGATTAGGACAAAATAAGTAATGTAGAGGTTCTTAGACGAGTGGATGAAAGAGAAATTATATGGTAACATCTTACAAAAAGAAGGGATAGGCTAGTGGGGCATATCTTAAGACATCCAGGTTTTGCTCTATCAAAAATGGAAGGTAATATTGAGGTATTGAATTGTAGGGGGAGCTAAAGGTTACAGGTATGTAGATATGAAACGTTTGTGCAAGATAGAACATCTTAGAGAACTGCATCAAACCAGTCGAGAGACTAAATAAAAAAAAAAAAACTTTAAAGCTTTGGCTGTGTGCGTGATAAACACATTTTAAACATTGTAATATTATTCTACAAATGGTTGATTGAATAGAACGTTATTACAAGAATTAATTGTGTATTGATGGGTTGGAGCGTGTTGAACAAGAATAGTGAACTGCGATGAATGAGATGTTTTGAATAGGAGTTCTAGGAAATCGAAAATAGTAAAAAAAGTTTGTTTTTATTTTGATTCTTTCTACTACGTTCGAGAATAGCGGTGAATTAGTTAGAAAGATCTAGTTTGTTTGAGTAACTATCAGATCACAGGTATAAAAATAGTTAGCGCCTTTGTAGTCAGTCAGTTGATTTTTGAATTGTGAATGAA